>CM035097.1:33913802-34513802 GCA_020205505.1 Panax japonicus | reverse complement strand
TTCAAGAATATCCTCGCTATACCAGTCAGAAGTACTCTCTTTTTAAAGGTAATGGATATTATTTTTGTTCAATATTCGTAAGAAATTTTATTTTCTTTCATACTATATAGTATGTAAGTACTATTATTTTGTTTCAAATTCCGAATTCTACACTCGTTTTGTTAAAGTATTGCTTTTATACTCCGTGAAATTAATAGAATATCTTTAAAATTTACGCTTCATGTAGTATCTTTTCACAAGGATATTTTTCTGAACATTCTTGTTAAATTTTGATCTTTTTATATCGGGGTACTATTCACTCGGGTACTATTCACCTGGGGTACTATTCATGACAAAAATTGATTTCTTTTATGTCCAAATTATTTTTGATACGATATTATTTTTGAATTTTACTCCACAAAGTAGAATCATGTTGACAATTTGGAAATTATTGAATTCTTGATAAATTAAATTATAAATCTTAAAATTTATCCTTGCTTTCATTTAATTGAATTCCTATATCATTGTCATCATCCTCATGCTTATATTGTGATTAAAGTCATCTTTGGCCCGTAGTTCATAGATAGATTGTTGATTGGTATGATTATGACTAGGGATTATTCGGTATAATCATGACTTGTAATGTTACAAATAATATGGTAAAAGTCCTCATTGACCCGTAGTGCATTGATGGACAGTTGTTGACATGATCATGACCATTGGTGATAACACGAATATGTTTGGCCCATTGTGCATGGATAATTTATGGATGTGATACTAATGAATATCCTTGGCACGTAGTGCATGGATAATTCAGTAATGTGGATTAATTATTGAGCTGAGTCTCAACGATAAAATTGATGATAAACTTTTTTAAATAATAGAAGATAGTAGATATCATGCTCTACTTGACTCTTCTAAAGGATTATTGGTTCCGCTTCAGTTAAACTTGTTGTTTATTGTATTCTATCAGTTTAACAATGTTGAAGGCTAACGATAATTTATTCTGCATTATCTTAGTCATAATATTCTTTATTGGGTTATTTGAGCTCAACCTTTGTTTTCATTGTTCTCTTCAGGAAATGAGAACATAGACAAGACTAGTCGGGAAACGGAGTGATGGTCCGAGATGGTCGATATAGTTGTCCTCACTATTGTGACACCCCCAAATTCGGGTTCTCAAACCTCGGGTTTGGTGCTCACAATCCATCATCATCATAAGCATTCTATAAACTATTGTGGAATAATAAACATACATTGTTCATTATAATAAAGTCTTCCAACATTATCCCAAGGTCTATTAACCTTAACTTATACATACCTTAATTAAGTTACCCTTAGTAACACAAAAGATTTACATTACCAATATACATAATATAATATAATACATAAAATTCTTATTATCTATTCCTGCACTTTTCATTTGCCTTTGTCCTTCTTGGACGTCTCTGGCATAGCTGAAATAAATGTCATGATATAGCAAGGGTAAGCAACAAATTTGCTTAGCAAGTTTAAATACAAGGAAGATATATTATGATTAGCAAGTAATTTATCGTTCAATGTTCAACAATAGGAATCAATTGTGAAAGAACATGAATTAAGTCTTGATAATTGAATATTCAAAAATTAAATAACAGATGCTGAGTGGTCATAATGACCATGAACATATACTAAGGTTGTCAGTATTTGAACTGGTCCTTTTAATAAGTTTTGGTAATCAAGGGGATCAACCTTTCTTACCCGGTGTATTATTCATAAACACTTAATGTACGAGCAATAATTGTTTTTCAATAATGTTTTAATCAAATTGTTCTTTTTCTCAGTCTTGAGTCCTTACCAAATTAATTGGTGAAGAACAGCTTTTAACAACATATTTAATTTAACAAATTTAAACATACTTGATCTAGCTGATACAATGAGCATAGATCCATATCTTAAACAGTTCAGGAATAAAAGAACTTTAACTAATTCACAGTTCAATAATAATAGAACAGGAAATTAATTGCATTAAGTGCGAGTATCAATAATCAATATAGATGTGAATAATAAACAATAATTATTCACTAACATGCTTTGAAAACAATAACTCAAGTTTGAGTTAGAGAACTTGCTTCGACTGCGATCTACTGCTACACAATTTAATTTAATCTCTTTATTGTAAAGACCTATCATTGTTAAGATTGATCTTACAATCAGCATATCATACTTTATATCATAATATAATTACTCTATCAGCAATTTAGTTAACACTTAACCACATAATTAATTACTTGAAAACACCTTTATTATTATCATTAACATTCTTTGATAATATTTTAATTATTTTTCATATACATTAAGATTTAACACTTAATTTGTAACGCCCGAGAATTTCGGATTTTTAATGAATTAAATTTTTATTTAATTATGTGGATTAAATGAATTTAGTTGATTAATTATGTGAGTAAGATGTTTGAAGGTCGTTTTATGACCTAGAATGTGTGGATGTGGTTAGTATTCTGGCTATGTGCTAGGATTAATTATTTTGAATTATCAAGACGAAAAAGAATGTTTTCCGAGAATTTTCATGTAAAAACACTATTCATCCGATTTCGTTCGGAGCTTAGGATTGAAATTCTGAGAAACGCGTAATGATAGAATATGAAGATATGATGGAATATCCGATAATATTTCCGTTATGGCAAACGAAGTTTTCGCTTGCGGACGTAAAACCTAAGGGTTAGTGAAAGAGATTTTCGTAAAGAAAATGTAATGCATATAAACATTTAGGTTATTATACGTATGAGATACGAGTATTATACTTGTTTGAATACGAGTATGGTAGAAAGAATTGTATGATGTATAATACGAATATCGTATAAGTACTAGACGAAGAGAATACGGAAGTTATATGCATAGAATACGAATAGTTCTTATTGGATTTTGAGTTAAGGATGTGGTAGAATTCAATTGGACTTGGATTAATAGCAAGCCCAATTGAGATGCCCCCAAAATTAGGTATACATCACTCATCTTGGGTCATCAGATACATGGTACAAAATTCAAATACAACTTACTAATACAACTGTCGTGTACAATACGATAAAATATAACTGTGAGTTTGAATACAATTATTGTCTACTAGAGATTATACAAACTCAAAAGGAGTCCTCATTACAATTATTAACACACTATTTCACAGAATAGTGAGGACTACTAATGCTATCCTCTGGACCGTCACTCCATTCCCCGACTAGTCCCTACTATGTTCTCATTTCCTGAAGAGAATAGTGAAAGAAAGGGTGAGCTCAACTAGCCCAGTAAGAAATATTATGACTAAGATAATGCAGAATAAATTATCGTTAGCCTTCAATAGTGTTAAACTGATAAAATATAACAACATCAAGTTTAACTGCAGCGGAACAAGCAATCCATTAAAAGAGTCAAGTAGAGAATAAAATCTACTATCTTTTATGATTTAAAAGGTTTTTCATGACTTTTATCGCTGGGACTCAGCTTAATAAATAATCCACATCATTGAATCACCCCTGCACTACGGCCAAGGATATTCTTTAGTATCACGACCATAAATTATCCATGCACTACAGCCAAGGACATTCGTGTATTCATTAATGGTCATGATCATGCCAACAACTGTTCATCAATGCACTACGGGCCAATGATAACTTTTACCACATCATTTGTAACATTACGGTCATGATTACACCGAATAATCCCTGGTCATAATCATACCAAGTCCATCTATGCACTACAGGCCACAGATGACTTTATACATAATATAAACATGAGGATGATGACAATGATATAAGAATTCAATAAAACAAGTTCAAGAATTAATTTATCCAGGAACTAATAATGCCCAAATTATCAACATGATACTGCTTTGTAGAGTAAAATTCAAGAATACTCAGAAGAATATTTCCATGAAAGAATACTGGATGAAGCGCAAATATCAAGGATATTCCACTAATTTCATGGAGTATAGAAGTCAAAGTTTTAACCAACTGAGTATAATAAAGAATGGAATAACAAAAGAAATCACCATGCACGCGGTACTTCGCATAGACAGGTTATTCCAACAGAATAATAATAATGGAACCAGGTCAGGCAAAATTTGCACCGACAGGATGTTCCAACAGAATAATAAATAAAGACGGAACCAGGTCCGGTGTAAAACACACAGACAGGATGTTCCAACAGAATAATAATAAAGACGGAACCAGGTCCGGTGTAAAACACACAGACAGGATGTTCCAACAAAATAATAATAAAGACGGAACCAGGTCCGGTGTAAAACACACAGACAGGATGTTCCAACAGAATAATAATAAAGACGGAACCAGGTCCGGTGTAAAACACACAGACAGGATGTTCCAACAGAATAATAGAAGAATGTCACCAAGTATAGGGTAAACCGCGTATACAGGTTATTCCAACAGAATAATAAGCAATGGAATAACAACAGTTCTCTTCATAAATAAGAAAGAATAACACCCCTTACATTAGTAGGAGATTAAATACTGCAGTAGTGTAGTAACAGAATACTCTTCTTCTTTCTCTCTTATTCTCTTTATACTTTCTCTCTCTATAGCTTGAATGAATTCGTGAAACATAATGAAGCACTAGGCCTCTATTTATAGAAGATTTCTAGCTTAGCACTTAAAATGTGAAAAGGCAAGTGGCTTGACGACTGGTGATGTGAAAAGAAAAATGGTTTGCCGCCTGTAATGTGAAACACCAAGTGGTTTGACGCCTGTAATATGAAACGACAATTGGTTTGACATCTGGTAAAGGTAATTACTATTGACGAAGGTAATTACTATTGGCGAAGGTAATTACTATTGACGAGGTAATTACTATTGACGAAGAGACTCTTAGATGATGACATATTGGCCCCTCATAAAATAACCAAACTTACCACAAGCGTCTCATAATAGACTTTTTATATACATCAAGGATTGAATAAATATTACCACAAATCATTTTATTTTTAATCAACACAAATTTAATCTTTCAACAATTATTAATCATTTATAACTTGTTGTCTCAATTATTGATTTAATAATATAACATATTATACAGATGATACTGTGACAATAATTGAATCAATAATATAAGAGATATGATGCAGCAATTACTGTAGCAATAATTGAGTATGGCTGAGTGACTTCTCGCGTAAGCATCAATAATCAATATCGTGTGCTACTATGCAACCACGCATATTACTGTACTTTTACTACCGGGTAGTTCAACAGTTTTAACGGTAACACCTTCGCTGTTATTTTCATAAAGTATTTTTGTCGTTTTCTCAATCCGACAATAATTCCGTTGTGGGGTCCACCAATGATTGTGCCGTCGTACGAATATTCCCCGACAAAAAGAATATTCCCCGACCAAACGAATATTTTATAACAACTTGCTTACTTTGCAAAATTTATAAATATTTCCCACAACTATATTATATCAAATTTACTCCATAATATTCAAAAATAATATTTATAGAAAATTCATCTTTATTTATAAAAGTTGGGGTCTTACACCAATGAATTAAACAAGCAAGCCCAAGTCAAGGCCCAATTTTAAGTTAAGTTAAGCCCAATCCAAGAAACCTAACCGCGGGTCGAACTGGCGGGTCACGGGATGGGTAAAACCCATGGGATGATCCATAAAGGAGGTGGGCTGGCCACTTGGCCACCAAGTAAAGTGATTACTTGGTGGCTAAGTTGAAGAGGAGGTGTTATAGTAAGGAGGTGGCCTCGTGACCATTTTGCCTGTGAAACCCCAGATTTTATGAATAAAGAATTAATTTTCTCGAAATAATTTTTTAATATTATGGTGTGAATTTGAGATAATATTATAGTTGTGGGTAGTATTTATAAATTTTACAAAGTATGCAAGTTGTTATATTATATTCGATTGGTCAGGGAATATTCTTTGTGTCAAAAAATATTCGTACGACGGTACAATTATTGGTGGACCCCACAACGGAATTATTGTCGGATTGAGAAAACGACTAAAATATTTTATTAAAAATAACGGCGGAAGTTTTACCGTTGATACTGTTGAACTACTGGGTAGTAAAAGTACAGTAATCCGCGTTGTTGCATAGTAGCACACGGTATTGATTATTGATATTTATGTGAGAAGTCGCTCAGTTTGATTCAATTATTGTCGATTAATAATATGAATTATTATAGCGATGATGACGTTTTGTTTTATTCGTATTATTAACGTAATAAAACAGAAACGTCTTTTTATATAAAACAGAATACTTTATTAAAGTTATTCTATAAATAGAATATATTATATTTTATTATGTATAGTGTTGTATAGTGTTGCATAGTGTTTGTATAGTAAAAATCATTTTATATAAATAGAATATATTATATTTTATTTAAAAGATTTTTCTTTAAATATGGACCGTCAGATTAAAGTAAATCAATCTGGACCGTTCATGGATTAGTTACTATGCATTCCATTTTCCTATAAATAGAAACTCATTCCTTGATTATTTTCTTACGAATTCACTGAACTCTAGAGAGGGAAACTATAGAGAGATAGAAGAAAAGTTTTTTGCTACTTAACTTTTCTTTTTCTATATCCAGTTTCTGTTACGGTAAGCGGTGTTATTCTTTCTTATTCATGAAGAGAACTGTTGTTATTCCATTTCTTATTATTCTGTTGGAATAACCTGTATACGCGGTCTACCCTATACTTGGTGACATTCTTCTATTATTCTGTTGGAACATCCTGTCTGTGTGTTTTACACCGGACCTGGTTCCGTCTTTATTATTATTCCATTGGAACATCCTGTCTGTGTGTTTTACACTGGACCTGGTTCCATCTTTATTATTCTGTTGGAACATCCTGTCGGTGAAAATTTTGTCTGACCTGGTTCCGTTATTATTATTCTGTTGGAATAACCTGTATATGCAAAGTACCACATGCATGGTGATTTCTGTTGTTATTTCATTCTTTATTATACTCAGTTGGTTAAAGTTTTGACTTCTATACTCCATGAAATTATTAGAATATCCTTGATATTTGCGCTTCATCCAGTATCTTTTCATGGAAATATTCTTCTGATCATTCTTGAATTTTACTCTACAAAGCAGTATCATGTGGACAATTTGGACATTAGTAGTTCTTGGACAAATTAATTCTTGAACTTGTTTTATTGAATTCTTATATCATTATCATCATCCTCATGTTTATATTTTTTGAAAGTCATCTGTGGCCTGTAGTGCATGGATGGACTTGGTATGATTATGACCAGGGATTGTTCGGTGTATCATGACCGTAATGTTACAAATGATGCGGTAAAAGTCCTCATTGGCCCGTAGTGCATTGATGGACAGTTGTTGGCATGATCATGACCATTGATGAATACACAAATGTCATTGGCCCGTAGTGCATGGAATTTGTGGTCGTGACCCTAATAAATATCATTGGCCGTAGTGCAGGGATGATGTGGTTTATTTATTAAGCTGAGTCTCACCGATAAAAGTGATGAAAAACTTTTTAAATCATAAAAGATTGTAGATTCTATTCTCTACTTGACTCTTTTAATGGATTGCTTGATCCGCTGCTGTTAAACTTGGTGTTGTTATATTTTATCAGTTTAATACTGTTGAAGGCTAACGATAATTTATTCTGCATTATCTTAGTCATAATATTTCTTACTGGGCTAGTTGAGCTCACCCTTTCTTTTACTGTTCTCTTCAGGAAATGAGAACATAGCAAGGACTAGTCGGGGAACGGAGTGACGATCTAGAGGATAGCATTAGTAGTCCTCACTATTCTGTGAAATAGTGTATTAATAATTGTAATGAGGACTCTTTTTGAGTTTGTATAATCTCTAGTAGACAATAATTGTATTCAAACTCACAGTTATGTTTTGTCGTATTGTACACGACAGTTGTATTAGTAAGTTGTATTTGAATTATGTATCATGTATCTGACGACCCAAGATGGGTGATGTATACCTAATTTTGGGGGTGTCACAGTTGGTATCAAAGCTTAGGGATATGATCTCTGGCTAAGATGTGAGACTAGAACTAGGAGGGGAGAGACGGGGAATTCCTTCGCTAATATGACCTACTTAAATTTTTTTTGTATTTAATTGGTCGGTCAAAGTATAGGGATAATATGTGATATGTTAATTAACCCTTATTTTGTGGCAGTGTTTAAAAATGGCATCCGAGAATGTTGAGATTATCAATGGAGCACAGGAGACCGTTGAGTCTCCACGGATCAATAATCAGGATAATGCGCAACTAGAGGACAATACTCCTCATGAAAATAATAACACCGATGAAATGGTGAATGATGGGATGGTCAGAGGCTTTATGCAATTCATGCAACAACAGGCTAAGGCAGCTCCTGTCCAAAATGCAGGTAGAAATACTGATAACTCTCGGACGGTCACCGCTAAGCAGTTTAAGGAGCAATTCATACAACAACGGGAGAAGGCGGCTCCTGTTCATAATGCAGGAGGAAACAATGGCAACCCATGGTTGGTCACCGCTAAGCAATTCAAGGAGCTGGGACCACCAGAGTTTTTGGGAAAGCCAGAACCACTTAAGGCGGAGACGTGGTTAAAGCATATCACCAAGATATTTGATGTCTTGGGATGCTCCGAGGAGCAAAAGGTTCCCTTTGCCACCTTTATGTTGCGTGAAGAGGCAGATTACTGGTGGGAATCGGTAAAACGTACTCAACCTGCTGTACTGAAGATGTCTTGGGAGAAGTTCCAAGAGCTGTTCAACGACAAATACTTTTCCGAAAGTATTCGTCACATGAAGGAGGTGGAGTTTATCAAATTGGAGCAAAAAAATATGACCGTGTCGCAATACGAGGAAAAATTTGCGGAGTTATCCCGGTTTGCGTCCCACTTGGTGGATAATGAAGAGAGAATGACACGATTATTTTTAAGAGGTTTGAAGCCGGAGATACGTCAATATCTTATTTCTCATAAACTGTGTTTGTATTCAGATGTTGTAAATAGGGCTCAGTTGGTGGAGCACGATAACGAGTCAACCAAACCAAAAGAGGGCAACCGGCAAAATGATAATACCGGTGATAACAGTCATCAAAGCGGTGATAATAAGCATGGAGGGAATCAACATGTCAGAAATGGTAACCACTTCGGTAATAATCATGGCCAAAATAATAAGAATGGACATTTCAAGAAGAGAAGGTTCAACAATGATGTAAAGACGTCGGTACCAACACCCGTTTTAAAGGAAGAAGAACGACCACCGGTCGTATGTTTCAAATGCGGACAGGAGGGACACATCCGTCCAAACTGTACGCAGCAGTCCAAAGCATGTTTTAATTGCGGAAGAGAAGGTCACCTAGCTCGATTTTGTCGTATGATGAAGTCAATTGCAGCTGGGATAATGATGCCAAAGGATGTCCCAGACAAGCCAAAGCCGGTAGTTTAAGAGAGAGCATTTTTTTCCTCTCGTGACGAGGAACCTGAATAAAATTATCACGGGTAAGTTAATCATAAGCTCTTACGAAGTCTATACCGTGTTAGATACCGGTTCTACTCACTCTTTTATTTCACCTAGTTGTGTTCAATGTTTGTACTTAACTCCGGAGAAGTTAAACTTTGATTTATCTATTGAAACTCCATTGGAAGAAACCTTCATTACCTCCACTGTTTATAAATCTTATTTGATACAAATCGACACTTTCACGTTACGTTTTGATCTTGTCTCTTTGAAAATACTTGCCTTTGATGCGATTTTAGGAAACGATTGGTTAACTACTCATCATATTTTTCGTAAGGTTGTTAGTTTTCATATTCCTAACCAACCTATTATGCGAATTCAAGCAACCAAACCACTAAATTCAATCATTGTCATATCAAGCCATAAGTAAAGAGCCCCGATCCTTTTGTTGATGACTTCCTTGTGTGGAATGCACCGAAGCCAGACTTTCTGTAGGCGACGTCGTGAATGACGATAACAAGTTGATAGGTATCATTGTGAGGTGTTATCTAGGTTAAGAGATAGAAGTCACAGTTGGTATCAATGTGACGTACTATCCAAGTCTTGGATGTGAGTAACAGTTTTGAATGATATTTTTATCATTAATAAATCTCTTGACGTATTTCTGAAGACTTCTTAGCCTACCCCAGAGCGTGAAATCGAATTTTGTATTGACACCAGTACAAAACCCATTTCTTAAACCCTCAAAATAATTTTTTTAACTAAAACGAAAGTAACATGCACCAAAGACGTTGACTCGAGCTGTTGAAGATTACGATCGTACTATTCAATATCATCGTGGAAGAGCGAACGTGGTAGCTGACGTGTTGAGTAGAAGATCGTATGCGTTTACAAGTGCGATGTTGTTAACACAAAGACTCATTTCGTATAACTTACAAATGATGAATATAGAGTTAAAGACTTTAGGGACCCACGTGAAGATAACGAATATACGAGTAAAATTGACTTTAATCGATAAAGTTAAAGACGCTCAAGCTACATACCCGAATCTGATGAATGTGAAGAAGAAGGTTCAAGAGGGTGTTATTTTAGAAGCAAGAGTTGCTGAAGAGAGGAAATCTAAACCCTCGATTGAGTAGGAACTGTGGCTTATAAACTCGTTTTACCACCAAATATATTGCGTGTTCATAACATTTTTTTTTCGTATCGATGTTACGTAAATATGTGGACGACCCGAACCACATTATTAATTTAGAACCAGATTAGATAGCGGATGATTTAACGTTTGAAGAGATACGTGTTACAATCTTGGATAAGAAGAATAGTATTCAACACTCAAAGGTTATATCTCAAAAGTTAGAATTTGAAGTGAAGTCAAGGTATCCTCACCTGTTCGGCATACCAGGTACGTACGTAAATTTCGAGGGCGAAATTCCATAAAGAGGGGAGATTGTGAAACCCCAGATTTTATGAATAAAGAATTAATTTTCTCGAAATAATTTTTTAATATTATGGTGTGAATTTGAGATAATGTTATTGTTGTGGGTAGTATTTATAAATTTTGCAAAGTATGCAAGTTGTTATATTATATTCGATTGGTCAGGGAATATTCTTTGTGTCGGAAAATATTCGTACGACGGTACAATTATTGGTGGACCCCACAACGGAATTATTGTCGGATTGAGAAAACGATAAAAATATTTTATTGAAAATAACAGCGGAAGTTTTACCGTTGATACTGTTGAACTACTGAGTAGTAAAAGTACAGTAATATGCGTTGTTGTATAGTAGCACACGGTATTGATTATTGATATTTATGTGAGAAGTCGCTCAGTTTGATTCAATTATTGTCGATTAATAATATGAATTATTATAGCGATGATGACGTTTTGTTTTATTCGTATTATTAACGTAATAAAATAGAAACATCTTTTTATATAAAACAGAATAATTTATTAAAGTTATTCTATAAATAGAATATATTATATTTTATTATGCATAGTGTTGCATAGTGTTGCATAGTGTTTGCATAGTAAAAATCTTTTTATATAAATAGAATATATTATATTTTATTTAAAAGATTTTTCTTTAAATATGGACCGTCAGATTAAAGTAAATCAATCTGGACCGTTCATAGATTAGTTACTATGCATTCCATTTTCCTATAAATAGAAGCTCATTCCTTCATTATTTTCTTACGAATTCACGGAACTCTAGAGAGGGAAACTATAGAGAGATAGAAGAAAAGATTTTTGCTACTTAACTTTTCTTTTCCTATATCCAGTTTCTATTACGGTAAGGGGTGTTATTCTTTCTTATTCATGAAGAGAACTGTTGTTATTCCATTTCTTATTATTCTGTTGGAATAACCTGTATACGCGGTCTACCCTATACTTGGTGACATTCTTCTATTATTCTGTTGGAACATCCTGTCTGTGTGTTTTACACCGGACCTGGTTCCGTCTTTATTATTATTCCGTTGGAACATCCTGTCTGTGTGTTTTACACCGGACCTGGTTCCGTCTTTATTATTATTCCGTTGGAACATCCTGTCTGTGTGTTTTACACTGGACCTGGTTTCGTCTTTATTATTCTGTTGGAACATCCTGTCAGTGCAAATTTTTCCTGACCTGGTTCCGTTATTATTATTCTGTTGGAATAACCTGTATATGCAAAGTACCGCATGCATGGTGATTTCTGCTGTTATTCCATTCTTTATTATACTCAGTTGGTTAAAGTTTTGACTTCTATACTCCATGAAATTAGTAGAATATCCTTGATATTTGCGCTTCATCCAGTATCTTTTCATGGAAATATTCTTCTGATCATTCTTGAGTTTTACTCTACAAAGCAGTATCATGTGGACAATTTGGACATTAGTAGTTCTTGGATAAATTAATTCTTGAACTTGTTTTATTGAATTCTTATATCATTGTCATCATCCTCATGTTTATATATTTTGAAAGTCATCTGTGGTCTGTACTACATGGATGGACTTGGTATGATTATGACCAGGGATTGTTCGGTATAATCATGACCGTAATGTTACAAATGATGCGGTAAAAGTCCTCATTGGCCCGTAGTGCATTGATGGACAGTTGTTGGCATGATCATGACCATTAATGAATACACAAATGTCCTTGGCCCGTAGTGCATGGAATTTGTGGTCGTGACCCTAATAAATATCCTTGGCCGTAGTGCAAGGATGATGTGGTTTATTTATTAAGCTGAGTCTCAACGATAAAAGTGATGAAAAACTTTTTAAATCATAAAAGATAGTAGATTATATTCTCTACTTAACTCTTTTAATGGATTGCTTGATCCGCTGCTGTTAAACTTGATGTTGTTATATTTTATCAGTTTAATACTGTTGAAGGCTAACGATAATTTATTCTGCATTATCTTAGTCATAATATTTCTTACTGGGCTAGTTGAGCTCACCCTTTCTTTCACTGTTCTCTTCAGGAAATGAGAACATAGCAGGGACTAGTCGTGAAATGGAGTGACGGTCCAGAGGATAGCATTAGTAGTCCTCACTATTCTGTGAAATAGTGTATTAATAATTGTAATGAGGACTCTTTTTGAGTTTGTATAATCTCTAGTAGACAATAATTGTCTTCAAACTCACAGTTATGTTTTGTCGTATTGTACACGACAGTTGTATTAGAAAGTTGTATTTGAATTATGTACCATGTATCTAACGACCCAAGATGGGTGATGTATACCTAATTTTGGGGGCGTCACATTGCCCCCATGTTGATTGCTTATAAATACAAAGCTAGGGTTGGTCTTTTAGTGTTTTACAAAGATTGACCAGTACATATTGAGAGAGAGAAAGAGCTAGAATCATATAATCAATCTACTTCCAAGCAAACCATAAGACATTTATCAAAAACACGAAGAACGACAAAGGTAATAGTTCGTAAACCTTAATCTTCATCTTTTTCAATTTCTTTCTCGTAGAAGAATCGTAGATTGGTGAAGCATATTAGTGAGGAGGAATAAGGATGACTATTAATAATAAAAACATTTATAAGTCATGATCTAATGGAAATCGTAATGTCTACGTAAGTTAAAAACCATAAAAAGTTATGAACGTGAACTTAGTTGTGATTGGATGATTTGAAAACCATCATAGTTAGGGTATATGCATATTGTTTGGTTAGGGTGTAGATGATGAATCAATGGAGTGTTCCATTTGATTTGGCTTATAGAACACGAGTAACGAAGTTATGGTGAATTTTGAGAAAATAGACGTTAAACGTCGAAAACGTAAAAATCTCAGATTAGGACTCAAAAGTTGTCGTGTGACTTGAAAACGTTGGTTTTTAATGTCAACACGTGAGATAAGGTATTTAAGAGTCATGGACGAAAGAATCGTCGAATTCGGACTTATAACGAAGAAAACGAGTATTGAACGCTCGAAATCGATAAACGAACGTTCAAAATGAACCAAAAGGTGAATTTCGAGTTAACGGATTCAAAAATATAAAATTCTTATATGAACACCTAGAGTACATAATTTGTGAGTTGTGGGATTTCGAATGAGCCAATTCGGATATAAAACGAATAAGTTATGAAGCCGGGAAGTTCGTTCGAAAAATCAACTGTCATAACTATCTGGTGCACAGGGGCGACGCCGCAGCGCCAACTCAGTGTTAAATTGTCACACCGCGGCGCCAGGTATGGCCAACAGAAGCCAAAAATGTCTGGAGATTCGCGCCGCAGCGCGAGTATTAGTGCATGGACTTGCGCCGCCGCGCCGAGTCCGGGAAAAACCCCTAGAGAGTGACGCTGCAGCGCCACTATACAAAGGAGATGCCGCACCGGAGCACCGGCAGTGTAAAAAGGTTGACCAAGTTAGGTTTTGTTTCTAAATTAAATGGACACTATAGCAAGACATTAAGGTGTCTAATGTGCATGATAAGGCTAACTTTAAATCACTTATAAGTGATGACGTTAGAAGATTTAGTATGGTTTAATAAGAATTAAACGAAGAACGCAAGTGTATAAGCAAGTAAACCATGAATGATGATTCAACGTTGGTAGTTCACCAATGATGATCGAATATTGGCTGATAACGTAAGAATGTTAACAAGCCGTAATGAAGCATAGAAAGATGAATTGACTTTATTAATGAAATAAATTCAAGTAAGACATAGAAGAGAAATAAGTTGGTTAGAACAGTAAAGTTAGTTGTTTGGTAACTAATTACAGTGTGCTATGTGAATATATCATGTAGATCCTGTAAAGACTGAGAATTGATTGAATATTATATTCGAAGATGCTTGAAGGAAAGTTTTCTTAACGCATGTCTAACCTCCGTTTTAGCCAAGTTTTCTATGATTCATGTTCTGAAATGCATGAATGGTTTTAAAGCAAGAGTCGATGCTTGTTTTAACTCGGCTAGACAAGTCTTGAAGAATTGATTGATTTGTTTACAAGTCTTTCGATATAGAACTGTTAACGTTATCCTATGCCAAGTATTTGGTATAGCTGTAAAGGTAAGTTTATCTATGCACAAACAAAAGTATTTTCATCGATTATTCGATGGGCACGCGAGGTTGCCAAATGTTAAACGTAAATACATTTAACGGAAGAGTGTTGATTAACATAGAGTACTATAGGCTGATCACCTAGATGTACTAAAGGCTGATCACCTAGATGAAGCTTTTGGAGTATCAGTCTCAAGTGTTGCTCATGATCTCACAGCTTTTGGAGTATATGAGGATGTCATCAATAAAGACAACAACAAAATGATCCAAATATTCCTTGAATACTCAGTTCATCATATCCATAAAGGCAGCAGAAGCATTAGTCAATCCAAAAGACACGACTAGAAATTCGTAATGCCCGTACCGAGTTCTGAAAGCAGTCTTTGGAATGTTATCAATTTTAAACTTCAACTGATGATATCTGGAACGAAGATCGATATTTAAAAAGAATTTGGCACCTTACAACTAGTCAAACAGGTCATCAATGCGAGGCAACGGATACCTATTTTTGACGGTGACATGATTTAACTCTTTATAGTCAATACAAAGTCGCATACTTCCATCTTTCTTCTTTACGAATAGAATAGGAGCACCCCAAGGAGACGTACTAGGACGAATGAAACCGATGTGTAACAATTCTTACAGTTGGATTTTTAACTCCTGAAGTTTAATAGGAGCCATTCGATATGGGGCTTTGGAAATGGATTTTGTACCGGGTTCAAGGTTGATAAAAAATTCAATTTCTCGCTCTGGGGGTAGGCCAGGAAGTTTTTCAGGGAATACGTCAGGAAATTTATTAACAATAGAAATATCATTCAAATCTAATATATTTTTGTTTAAATTCGTGACATGGGCTAAGAAAGCGTGACATCCATTTTTTAATAAACGAATAGCTTTATGGCTTGATATGACAGTGATTGACTTTAGTTGTTTGGTTGCTTGAATTCATATAATAGATTGGTTAGGAATATGAAAGCTAACAACCTTACAAAAATAATCGATTTTAGCATGATAAGTAGTTAACCAATCAATCCCTAAAATCACATCAAATGCAAGTATTTTCAAAGAGATAAGATCAACAGGTAACGTGCGGTTACCGATTTGAATCAAACAAGACTTATAAACAATGAATGTAATGAATGTTTCTCCCAACGGAGTTTCAAAAGATAAATCAAAGTCTAATTTCTCCGGAGTTAAATTTAAACGTTGAGCGCAAGTAGGAGAAATAAAAGAATGGTTAGAACCGGTATCAAATAAGGTATAGACTTCGCTAGAGTTTATGATTAGCTTACCCCGTGATCACCTCGTTCGGATTTCTCTCTTTTTGGGAGGTTACGACAAACGCTCTCCCATGAACTACCAGTTTTATCTTATCTGGGACGACCTTTGATGCCTCCACCCCAGTTGGTCTTGACTTTGGTGCACGACAAAATCGGGCTAGATGACCTTCTCTTCCACAATTATAACATGCTTTGGACGCTGCGTACAGTTTGGACTAATGTGTCCCTCCCCTCCGCATTTATAATATACGATCGGTGGTCGTTCTCCTTCCTTAACAACAGGTGATGGTGCTGACATCTTTCCATCATTATTGAATTTCCTCTTCTTGAAATTTCCACTTCTATTATCTTGGCCATGATTACCACCAAAGTGGTTACCATTTCTGGCATGTTGATTCCCTCCACATTTATTGTCACTGCTTTGATGACTGTTACCACTAGTATTATCGATTTGCCGGCTGCTCTCTCTTGGTTGGGTTAACTCATTATCGTGCTCCAATAATTGAGCCCTATTTACAACATATAAATACAAACACAGTTTGTGAGAAATAAAGTATTGACATATTTTAGGTTTCAAACCTCACAGAAACATCTGCATCATTCTCTCCTCATTATCAACCAAGTGGGACACAAACCGGGACAAATCGGCAAACTTAGCTTAGTATTGTGACACGGTCATATTGTTTTGCTCTAGCTTGATAAACTCTACCTCCTTCATGTGACGAATACTTTCGGGAAAATACTTGTCGTTGAACAGTTCTTGGAACTTCTCCCAAGACATCTTCAGTACGGCAGGTTAAGTACGCTTTACAGATTCCCACCAGTAATCTGCCTTTCTTCGCAGTATGAAGGTGGAAAAGGGAACCTTTTGCTCCTCGGAGCATCCCAAGATATCAAATATCTTGGTGATCTGCTTTATCCATGCCTCTGCCTTAAGTGGTTTTGGCTCTCCCACAAACTCTGGTGGTCCTAGCTCCTTGAACTACTTAGCGGTGACCATCCGAGAGTTTCCAGTGTTTCCACCTGCATTTTGAACATGAGTCTCTCTCGCCTGATGTTGCATGAATTGCAAAAAGCCTCTGAACATTTCGTCGTTCATCTTTTGGTCGGTGTTGTTATTTACCTGAGGATTATTGCCTTTCTAATGCACATTATCCTGGGTATTGATCTGTGGTGACTCAACGGTCTCATGTGCTCCATTGCTAATCTCAACATTCTCGGATGTCATTTTCAAACACTGCCACAAAACAAAGGTTAATTGACATGCCACATATTATCCCTATATTCTGACCAACCAATTAAATAACAATTAAAGTTAGGTAGGTCATACTAGTGAAGGAATTACCCGTCTCTCCCCTCCTAGTTCTAGTCTCACATCTCAGTCAGGGATCATATCCCTAAGCTTTGATACCAACTGTGACGCCCCCAAAATAGGTATACATCACCCATCTTGAGTCGCCAAATATATGGTACAAAATTTAAATACAAACTTCTTTTATACAGTACGACAAAACGTAGCTGAGAGTTTCAACATGGATAATGTCTCGTAGAGAGTATCCAAACTCAAATAAAGTCATCATTACAATTATTATTACACTATTTCACATAATAGTGAGGACTACTATAGCCACCTATCTGGACTGTCACTCCATTTCTCGACTCGTCCCAGCTATATTCTCATTTCCTGAACAGAACAATGAAAACAAAGGTTGAGCTCAACTAGCCCAGTAAGAAATATTATGACTAAGATAATGCAGAATAAATTATCGTTAGCCTTCAACAGTTAAACTGATAAAATATAATAACATCAAGTTTAACTGCAGTGGAACAAGCAATCCATTAAAAGAGTCAAGTAGAGCATGATATCTACTATCTTCTATGATTTAAAAATTTTATCAACGGTTTTATTGCTGAGACTCAGCTTAATAAATAATCCACATCATTGAATCATCCAAGCACTATGGGCCAAGGATATTCATTAGTATCACCAATGGTCATGATCATACCAACAACTGTCCATCAATGCACTACAGGCCAATGATGACTTTTACCACAACATTTGTAACATTACGGGTCATGATTATATCGAATAATTTCTGGTCATAATCATACCAATCAACAGTCCATCTATGCACTACGGCCAAAGATGAATTTCATCACAATATAAGCGTGAGGATGATGACAATGATATAAGAATTCAATTTAAATGAGAGCAAGGATAAATTTTAAAGATTTATAATTCAATTTATCCAGAATTCAATAATGTCCAAATTGTCAACATGATACTGCTTTGTGAAGTAAAATTCAAGAATAATATTGTATCAAAAATAATTTGGACTGAAAAGAAATTAATTTGTGTCATGAATAGTACCCTGAGTGAATAGTAACTAAGTGAATAGTACCCCATGAATAGTACTTCAGGAATAGTAACCCATGAATAGTACCCCGATATGAAAAGATTAAAAATTATCAAGAATGCTCAGAATAATATTTCCATGAAAAGATACTGGATGAAGTTCAAATATCAAGGATATTATACTAATTTCATGGAGTATAGAAGTTATACTTATCAACATAAGTGTAGAATTAGAAATATGAAATAAAATAATATTACTTACATACTACAGAGTATGGAAGAAAATATTATTTCTTACGAATATTGAACAAGAATAATATCACTTACGAATACGAAAGAAATAATACCCCTTACCATAGTAGGAGATTGGATATTGCAATATTGTAGTAACAAAATACTCTTCTTCTTTCTCTTTTATTCTCTCTATGCTTTCTCTCTCTATAGCTTGAATGAATTGGTGAAAAATAATGAAGAAGTGAGCTTCTATTTATAGGCTTGGCACAGTAAAGGTAAAATAGTCTTTTTGTCATAATTTATGACATCATCACTTACATCATCGATCATATTACATCATTGCTTACCTCATCGTCCGATGACATCATCGCTTACCTCATCGTCTGATGACATCATCGCTTACATCATATGAATCCAGATTTAATTTGTTATCTTCCACCTCCTTTTACTTTAATACCATGAATTTACTATAATAATGTTACCATTCAAAATATAAAAAATGTACTATTATATAATCACATCATACTACTATAATGTAATATTATAATAATATATTTGAATGAATTATTTTATCAGAAAAGATAAAATACCAACTTTCAACAAATGTCACATGCTAAAAATTCCTCAGTTTAAATCCACATTGAATAAATATTTTCTTATCATATATATCAATAATTAATTATTCACAAATAATATTACAAAATTACAATATCGACAACCAGGTCGTTCCCAAAAAAGAGGGGGATTTCCGATAATTATTCACAAATTGAGTAGTTACTTCTTATGTAAGCATCAATAATCCAAGATATTGTACAATACTGTGTACTACTATGCAACCACGCGTATTGCTGTACTTTTACCACCGGGTATTTCAACAGTTAACAGTAAAACTTTCGCCGTTATTTTTATAAAAAGATATTTATGTCGTTTTTTAACTCCGATAATAATTCTGTTGTGGGGTCCACCAATGATCGTGTCGTCGTATGGATATTCTCCGACAAAAAGAATATTCTCCGACCAATCGAATATTTTATAACCACTTGCTTACTTTACAAAATTTGTAAATATTACCCACAATTGTAACATTATATCAAACTCCACACCATAATATTCAAAAATATATTTCAAGAAAATTAATATTTATTCATAAAAGTTGGGGCCTTACAAATATATTCCAGTTCAGAAAGTAGAGCTACTTCGTACGCCACTTCCCTTATCTTCTTCAATATTTCGAATGGTCCAATAAACCTTGGACTCAGTTTACCTTTCTTCCAAAATCTTATCTTCCCCTTCCAAGGAGATACCTTCAAAAATGCGTAGCTTCCCACTTCGAAATTTCTTTTCTTGCGATGAATATATACGTACTTCTTTTGTCGATCCTGAACTGCAACCAGTCGCGCTCTTATCACTTTGATGATCTCCACAGTTTATTGCACCAATTCTGGTCCCAACAATCTTCTTTCACCTACTTCATCCCAATATAAGGGCGTTTTGCATTTCCTTCCATACAGGGCTTCATACGGTGGCATGTCGATGCTTGCGTGATAACTATTATTATATGCAAACTCTACCAGTGGAAGATGATCCTCCCAGCTTCCCTTGAAGTTTATCACACAGGCTCTGAGCATGTCTTCTAATGTTTGAATAGTTCTTTCACTTTGCCCATCGGTTTATGGATGGTACGCAGTACTCAACCTTAGATGTGTCCCCATTCTTTCTTGAAGACTCCTCCAAAAGTTTGACATAAAACGCAGATCTCTATCAGACACAATTGATATCGGAACTCCATGTCTCGAAATAATTTTCTTGATATACAATTTGGCTAACTGACCCAAATTATACCTAATCTTGATCGGCAAAAAGTGCGCTGACTTTGTAAGACGATCAATAATCACCCATATCGCATCGTAACCCTTCTGTGTTGTTGGAAGTCCAACCACAAAATCCATCGTGACGTGCTCCCACTTCCATTCTGGAATTTCCAACTACTGCAATAGTCCACTTGGTCGATGATGCTCTACCTTCACTCTTTGACAAGTTAAACAGCGGCTGACGCATTTAGCAACCTCTCTCTTCATGTTCGGCCACCAATAATATTGGCGCAAATCTTGATACATCTTCGTGCTTCTTGGGTGTATCGAATATCTCGTATTGTGCGCTTCTTGTAGAATCTCTTCTCTTAACTTTGGTACTGCAGGTACCCAAATTCTTCCTTCAAATCTCAGCAATCCTGTGTCGTCAATCTTATACTTCAGCTTTTCACCTTCAGCCAACCGCTTCTTTATGTTACCATATTCTTCCATTTCTATTACTTTATCTAAATCCTTCGGATTTTTCACCTCCAACTCCATTTTCTCCATTTCTCTTACTAATTCTTCCTGGTCTGTCAATACAAACAACTTTTCTCTACTTTTCCTACTTAAAGCATCTGCTACTACATTGGCCTTCCCGAGATGATATAGAATATCACAATCATAGTCCTTGATCAATTCTAACCATCTCATCTGCCTCATGTTTAACTCCTTTTGTGTAAAGATATACTTCAAACTTTTGTGGTCTGTGTATATCTCAAACTTTTCTCCGTAGAGATAATGTCTCCAAATTTTAAGGGCAAATACTACCACAGCCAATTCAAGGTCATGGGTAGGGTATCCATTCTCATAGTCTTTTAACTGTCGTGACGCGTACGCAAAGGCTTTACCATTCTGCATTAACATGCAACCCAGTCCCTTGTGTGACGCATCAATATACACTTTAAAACCCCCTGTACTATCTGGTAAAGATAACACAGGTGCTTCACTTAATATTTTCTTCAATTCCTGAAAACTATGTTCACACTTCTCTGTCCACACATACTTAATAGTCTTCCTCGTCAGATTAGTTAATGGTGTCGCTATCTTTGAGAAATCCTGAATAAACCTTCGGTAATATCCTGCCAATCCCAAAAAACTTCTGATCTCTATTGGTGTGTTCGGTTGTCCCCAATTTTTCACCCCTTTTACTTTCGCTGGATCAATAGAAATTCCCTCGTTGTCGATGACATGTCCCAGAAATTAAACTTTCTTCAACCAGAACTCACACTTTGAATATTTTGCATATAGCTTCTCTTCTCTTAAGGTTTCCAATATAATTCGTAGATGTTCTGCATGTTCCTCTTCATTCTTCGAATACACCAAAATGTCATCAATGAACCAACCACAAATTTATCCAAATACGGTTTAAATACTCTGTTCATCAAGTCTATAAAAGTAGCTGATGCGTTTGTCAGTCCAAACGAAATCACTAGGAACTCATAATGGCGGTAACGAGTTCTAAATGATGTCTTTGGTACATCCTCCATCCTCAATTTCAACTGATGGTAACATGTCCTTAAGTCAATCTTCGAAAAAAACATATTTCTCCTTTAACTTGATCAAACAGATCGTCTATTTTTGGTAACGAATATTTGTTCTTGATTGTCACCTTATTCAACTCTCTATAATCCATACACAACCTCATCGAACCATCCTTCTTCTTTACAAACAACAACGGTGCTCTCCATAGAGATACACTAGGTTGGATGTACTTCTTATCCAACAACTCTTGTAGCTGGATCATCAACTCTTTCATTTCTACTGGAGCCATTCGATACGGCGCTTTCAATATCGGCGTTGTCCTCGGTACTAAATCAATCACAAACTATATTTCTCTATCTGGAGGAAGTCCCAGAAGTTCTTCTGGAAAGACATCCCCAAACTCATTAACAATAGGTATCTGCCCCATGTCCGAATTCGCAACCCGTGTATCCACTACATGAGCCAAATAACCTTCACATCCTTTTCGTAACATTCTCCTAGCCTACATCATTGTCAGACAACTTGTTTGCCTTGGCGACTTGCTACCATAAAATATAACCTTAGACTTATCTGGTGTCTTAAGCCGTATGCTCTTTTTTTGGCAATCTATAATTGCCTCATGGTTAAACAACCAATCCATCCCTAAGATAACATCAAATTCTCCTAAGCGTATCAGAATCAAATTCACGCTTAACTTATGTCCCATTATTTTCACACCACAGTTGTTATGGATAAACTCTACAAGGATCACTTCTTTGTTTGCAACTTCTATATTCATTGGGTTCTTTAAATTTTAACATGGTAAGTTTAATCTTCTAGCAAATTCATCGGACATAAATGAACAGGTAGCTCCTGAATCAAATAATACGTAGGCATTTATATTATTGATCGGAATAATACCTGACATCACCTCCTTTGATGCAACTGCGTCTTGCACAGTCATGTTGAACATTCGGGTTGTCGGCTTGCTCTGCTGTGTTGGCCCTCCAATAGTTAACTTTGTAGAACTGCTCTTGTTTCCACTTCCTCCATCTGTATTCTTCTTCAATGGACAATCCTTGAATCGATGCCCCGTTCTCATCAGACACAAATGAACAGGTAGCTCCCGAATCAAATAATACGTAGGCATTTATATTATTGATCGGAATAATACCTGACACCACCTCCTTTGATGCAACTGCATCTTGCACAGTCATGTTGAACGTTCGGGTTGTCAGCTTGCTCTGCTGTGTTGGCCCTCCAATAGTTAACTTTGTAGAACTGCTCTTGTTTCCACTTCCTCCATCTGTATTCTTCTTTAATGGACAATCCTTGAATCAATGCCTCGTTCCTCCACAAGAAAAACAACCACCTTTCTTCGGCTTAGGACAATTTGATGAAATATGTCCTTCCTGACCACAATTATAACATACATTTTTCCCTTTCATACACTCTCCGGAGTGATTCTTTCCACACTTTGAACATGTTGCCTTCTTCTCCTGAGTATTCCCTTGTTGCGTTCCTGATTCATTGTCACTGTTGTTCCACTTGCGCTTCTTACTGTTACTGCCACCACTGCTGGCAACTTGGCGTCCACCTTCAATCTTCTTCTTATTCTTCTCTCGGTTGAATTTATAAACTGCCTCACTACTACCTTCTGCAATGATGGCATTTTCTAACAGTGTTGAGAACGTAGCAATTTGTAACACTGCAACTTTGTTGTGAATCCACGGCTTCAGCCCATTTTTAAACCTACGCGCCTTTTGTAGTTCTGTATCCATCTGATGAGGTACGAATCTGGCTAGCTCATTGAATTTTGCTGCATATTTGGCAACTGGCATGTTTTCTTACTTTAATTAAAGAAACTACACTTCCATTCTAGCTTGCATGGCCTCTGAGAAATAACTTTCTAAGAACAACTCCTTAAACCTGGTACATGTCACTACCTCCGTTCAGGCTCTAGCTTGGTTCATCTCCCACCAGTAATTAGCCCCACCTTTCATCAAGTAGGTAGCAAAATCCGTCTTTTGCTCTTCGGCTACCCTAGCAATGATAAAGGCCTTATCCATCTCTTTCACCCATGTTTGAGCTTCTATGGGGTCCGTAGTTCCGCTGAATTCTGGTGGTCCTACAGCTTTAAAATATTAAAAAATTTGCCAATCTATTATTCGATTGCCCCCTTGCTGTAGGTGTACGTGTTCGCATAGCTTGAGCTATCATATCAGCAAAGTTCTGCATTGGGTCATCTTGATTCCTTTCATTGTTCACAGAATGTTCCTCCCTCTGGTTACGATTTTGACGTCTTGGCGGTATTATCTGGTTAAACAAAACCTTAATTTATTACATCGAGTTTCATTATATGTTATATCTTCTAAGTGTTTAAAATATAACATGTAATTTAAACTCTAACAATCATATTATCATAATGTTGTATTATCGAATTCAACCTACTGAATTAACTAATTCAGCTTGCTGAATTAACACAGCTTACTGAATTAACATATTCAGCTTACGGAATAACACATTCAGCTTGCTGAATTAACATATTCGATTTTCTAACTTTTCAAATCATCAAACTGATAGCTTCTCATTTTAATTCTTAATGCTTATCTATTTAATCACACATGTAATTATAACACTGCATTTATATTCATATACCAAATTTTAGCGTCATACACTTACATACTTGGCATATTTTTATAAACGTTAACTATCCATTTTTAAACATCAAAAGATGGGATCTACCAAAAATATACTCCCCTATTCACATAAATGGGGATACATCATATTCACATACTACCTCATACCTACTAAGGTTTACATCAAACATATAACCCTAATAAACAAAAAGGGTACTACTACATCTATCTACTTAACCCCCAAACTGACATATCACTGATTGCCCGACTGATCAGCCTCCTTAGTCTGAGTATGCTCATGGGGTGCAACTCCATTCATGCGACGACGAATGGAGCAGCTAGACTCGCCAATATGAAGTAAGACCTCTTTTCTCATACTTGGGGACTAGCATATGTTGCATCTAAAGCTCGTCCCAAGGACTCCATCCTAACTCGTCCGGCCTTCGCCTCAACCTCTAACTGATCCACTCTTCTCGCTGCTCGGACCTAGGCATCCTCAACTTGGATCCTATCAATGATCTCTAAGTCCAACCTCAGGTGCAATGCCTGATGCTCAATACTTAGTATTGCAAACTTATTCTCCTCCTGCTCTAGTCTGGCTTTCATCTCTGCTAGGTCTTGTTGAGCCTGATATGCTAACACTTTATACTGCGTCTCATTAAACTGATGGGTCGAATTTTCTTCCTCCAGTTGAGAAATTTTGTTTCCCAATGATACATTCTCCTCAAACAAATCTATCACTATCACATCCTCATCACGCTCGTCACTATTAGCATGATCCTCTACTGGATCTATCGGCTCTTGCTTAACTGTATGTCTACCTTGTCCTTCCTCAGGCATCCTACAACCAACCAAACACAACATCAGTATCACAATAAATTATATTCATTGATAAAATGAAACAATATTTTATTATGTACAATCTATACTAGATGAATCTCCACAATCCACCTCTTAGCGTACTCTATACGAGTTTCCTTCTAAGGTTATAACCTCAGTTTCGCATCCTAAAGTTTATAACCTATCAACTTTGATACCAACCTGTGACGCCCCCAAATCCGAGTTCTCAAACCTCGGGTTTGGTGCTCACAATTCATCATCATCATAAGCATTCTATAAACTATTGGGGAATAATAAACATACATTGTTCATTATAATAAAGTCTTCCAACATTATCCCATGGTCTATTAACCTTAACTTATACATACCTTAATTAAGTTACCCTTAGTAACACAAAAGATTTACATTACCAATGTACATAAAATAATATAATACATAAACATTCTTATTATCTATTCCTGCACTTTTCCTTTGCCTTTGTCCTTCTTGGACGTCTCTGGCATAGCTGAAATAAATGTCATGATATAGCAAGGGTAAGCAACAAATTTGCTTAGCAAGTTTAAATACAAGGAAGATATATCATGATTAGCAAGTAATTTATCATTCAATGTTCAACAATAGGAATCAATTGTGAAAGAACATGAATTAAGTCTTGATAACTGAATATTCGAAAAATTGAATAACAAATGCTGAGTGGTTATAATGACCATGAACATATACTAAGGTTGTAAGTATTTGAACTGGTCCTTTTAATAAGTTTTGGTAATCAAGGGGATCAGCCTTTCATACCCGGTGTATTATGCATAAACACTTAATGTACGAGCAATAATTGTTTTTCAATAATGCTTTAATCAATTTGTTCTTTTTCTCAGTCTTGAGTCCTTACCAAAAAAATTGGTGAAGAACAGCTTTTAACAACATATTTGATTTAACAAATTTAAACATACTTGATCTAGCTGATACAATGAGCATAGATCCATATCTTAAACAGTCCAGGAATAAAAGAACTTTAACTAATTCACAGTTCAATAATAATAGAACAGGAATTTAATTGCACTGAGTGCGAGTATCAATAATCAATATAGATGTGAATAATAAACAATAATTATTCACTACATGCTTTGAAAAGAATAACTCAAGTTTGAGTTAGAGAACTTGCCTCGACTGCGATCTACTGCTACACAATTTAATTTAATCTCTTTATTGTAAAGACCTATCATTGTTAAGATTGATCTTACAATCAGCATATCATACTTTATATCATAATATAATTACTCTATCAGCAATTTAGTTAACACTTAACCACATAATCAATTACCTGAAAACACTTTTATTATTATCATTAACATTCTTTGATAATATTTTAATTACTTTTTCATATACATTAGGATTTAACACTTATTCTTTTTATTTATTAGTTCTTCCTTATAATCTAGTAAGCCGAATACTAATATTATAGTCAGGATTATTTCAGCATACCAATTCAGCAACTTGAAATGACCAATCTAGTAGACTGAATTCACTACTCCCACAATTCAGCAACCTGGATTCAAACTGAATTTTAATTCAGTTAACCGTTTTCCAATCCAGCAAGCTGGATTTACTAGTCTTTCATTTTAGTAAACTGTTTTGCAATTCAGCAACCTGAATTCATAATCTTCAATTTCAACAACCTGAATTCACTATTCTTTTTCAAGAAAATACCAAATCAACTTATTATTTTTCTATCCTTTGTCCAAACATATATACATATATTTCATACACAAAAAGAATTTTTCTATAATTTTTCAATTTCTTTTAGTATTTTTCAAAAATCATTTTTAGTATGTAGCTTAAGAAATTAGCCCCATCACTCTTAACTCCAGAAATTCCTATCTCTTGGCATAATGTTATATGTGTTAACGTGACCCTCCAGTTTAAATTTTGTGGTCATCGGAGTTACAGAACTCCAGTTATAGCGATTTTCGTCTGAAAAACCTAAATATTGAAATGGTCATAACTTGGTCATTTTAAGTCGGAATGAGCTTATTTTTGGACAGGAGCTACTTTATACCATATATTTTCATTTCCCAAAAGGCTGAAATTTGTGTCAAAATATAAGTGGCCAAAACATCCCCTACAATTTCTTTGGCAGTTTGTTTTAAGAATTTTCGGCTTTTGCCTACTTTGCTAAAATCAGTCCATACGGAAACTACAACTCCTTTTTCGGTGATTCCACTTGGGTTTGAAAGATAAATTATCATATTATCATCTCAAATTTTTCCAGAATTTTTAAATATCAGAAAAATGACGAAATTGTCCCTAGTATTGACTGTCCAAAAATAGTTTGTTTTTCTTTCTAAAGACAAAACTGTTTTTGCTAAAATAGTCGCTACAGCTTGTGTACTCAACATTTTTTAGTGCTACCACTTGGGTTTAGTATTAACTTACATATCTAGAACCCATCTTTGACGAATCACAAAAAGAAGGTGTAGATCAAAAACGGTAGTCGATCAAAGGAAGTGAAAAAAAAACTAGAGTTTTCTAACAAAACAAAACTAGTTTCTTTTCTATCCTTTTGATTTACTTTCTAACACTCATATATGTTAGAATCATACATGAAACCATATAAAACATGTAGATAGAGGGTTTTAGACCTCAAGATCATAAACTTTAAATCTCCAAAATCAAACAAAATAAAAGGAAAAAGCTAGTTTAGTTTTCACCTTTATTTTTGGGCACACTTTCTTTCTCTTCCAAAGTAGAAAATAAACTTTGGGTGCATCAATGGTGGAGCTCCTTCCTATTTCTCTCCTCCTCTCCACCGAATTTCTCTCTCTCTCTCTCTTATGTTTTTGCTTTGTTAGCTTAAAGGAAAGTAAGATAAATGAAGTAAAGTAAAAGAAGAAAGAGAATGGGATTAGATTTTTGTTGGAGTATAATGTGTAGATATAAAATATGTATGTAAAGATATTTCCCCAACATCTTCTTATCTCTTTCTCTCACTTTAATCATTACTTAGATATATGGGAGATTAGCAATTTAGGTGGCTCCATAAACAAAGTGACACATGGCTAAACTTTTGAAATATCTTTGAATATTGTGGACTTGTAATCATAAGGTGCACTCCCCTTTTCTCATCTTCATGTGGCCGGCCATGTGGCCACTCATTGTACCAAATTGGATTTCTTTTAATTCTTTATTTAGTATTCCAAAAGTCCAACATGTCCCTCCTTAATTGGGCTTAAAATTGGGTCATCATTTCCATCTTTTGGACTTTCAATAAATAATCTATTGGACTTAAATTTAATTCTTTGGGCCATTGAAAAATTAACACATTCCAATGTCTTTCCAATTTATCCTACCCTAATTATTTAATTAGGGTTTTCATTCCACACATTTGGAATTTAAATCATTACTCTTGTACATTAAATTTTATAACACAATTAGACTTGCTCAAATTAAGTTATAAAAAATAATAACTTGAGATAGTAACATATATCTCTTAAATTAGTATACTTTTAAATATTATACTCTCTCACGCCATAACCCTTAGGTTATTTAAATTTTCATACCTAATGTATAATTAGGTTATGAAACCTTTCCTTTTCAATTTCTTTCTTTCATATAACTAAACACATAGTCACAATTACAACTACATAATTATATTACTTCGTAATCATTCCACACGTATCACCAAGATTTTGATATCATTAATATTTAATTAATATATCTATTTACAAAGTGACTTAGAAATCTTGGCTATTACAACTATTCTATGAAATAGTATAATAATAATTGTAATGAGGACTTTATTTAAGTTTGGATACTGTCTACGAGATAATATTTGTGTTAAAACTCTCAGCTACGTTTTATCGTATTGTATAAATGAAGTTTGTATTTAAGTTATGTACCATATATTTTGCAACTCAGAATGAATGATGTATACCTATTTTGGGGGCGTCACACGACCCGTCAAAACCCCGCCCGACAATGACCCAGCTCGTCAAAGGCCCGACTCGGCCCGTTTGCCAGATCTAGTGGCTGGTGCGTCCAAAAAGGACTCCTTAACCAATGGTTTTATTATTTTAAGCAATTTTGCTTGTTTATTCATTTATTTATGTTTATTATTCCATTTTTTTGTAATTTCTTTTAATATAATTTGTATAAAAATTAAATTATTATTTAGTAAAAAAAATAAATTATCACAATAATTCACAATTTAAAATAAAAGTTGTAATATTAATACTTTTTAGCAATGTTATAAAATCAGTAAGTATCTAATACAATGGAAGGGTTTACGCCAAACACTTTTAAGATGTTATTATTTATTTAATTTTATTGTATATAAATTTGATGGGAGTGATTAATATGAATTTAACTTTGGTCAATTGACCAATACAGTGACGACATTATGTTAAATGCTTTCTAAGTCACTGTACTTTACGTCAACTTACAAATGAGTCACTAAACTTTTTTTTCTTATAGTCAATTCATTGTACTCGACTTTTCTAATAAAAAGTTAAAAAAACCTTTAAATACTTTGACTTTAACGGAAAAAGACAGCTAAGCTGTTGAGTTGTCCAAAAAAAGTTGATGTGGCGTCCTTGTGTAACGTGACAGTGATTATGTGGATTTGGAGAAAATTTTTTATGAAGAAAATGAAAAAATATTTTAAAGTATAATATAAATTTAAAAAGTGTGCCAAAAAATAAGAAAATAAATAAATAATTTATTTAATTATTTTTATAATTAATATCAAATAAAAAATTATTTATAATTAAGCCATTTATAAAATACAAAATCCAAAAATATGCTAATTAAAATTAAGGGGAATGTGAAATATATTTAGGGGAAAATGAAAGAAAATTATAATAAAATTAGAAAATTTAGCAAAAAATACATGGTAGAAATTAAAAAATAAAAAGAGTTATTTAGTTATTTTTGTAATTAATGGAAAATAATTTTTTATATAATTAATAACAAATATAATTGAGGAAATTATAAAAATTATAAAATTAAAAATATTTTAAAATTAAAAATCTTTTTAAATTCGAACATTAAAATTATAATTTAGACAATTTTTATTTAGTTTTATTTTTTTATAATACATGGCAGTTATAATTGAGGCAAATCAATCACCATCGCACACTTTCTCTCTCTTAACTATGAACCACCATCCTCATCCACCGCCGTCGTTGCTGTCGCCCCCCATTGACCTGAAAACCACCACCCAAATCCTGAAACAAACCTCCACAATCTTCACATCTCACTTCCATACGCTCCTCTTTCTCTCTTTCCCGATCCTCACCTTCCGCTCCAACGTAAAAAATGGGACCAACTCTCTGACCACTTTCATGACCGTGACCCCTCTCTAAAATCTCATTAATGAATCACCTCAAGTCCAAGCCGCCACTTGACGCCCAAATAGAAAATTAATCCCTAAAATTCACAAAATCTGTAGATTTTAAATCATTTTGTAATTCTTATTTCTTAGATTTGGATTTATTGAAGAAAGAAATCAAAGAAGGGAAGTATGGCGAGGAAGGGACGAAGGGCGGAGAAGGGGGAGATTGTGGCCGGGAAAGAAGGAGGGGGGATGGAGAGGATAACAGATGACGGGGAGGGGAAGGGTCAAAGAGGGAGGGAAAAGGGGTAAGGAGAACAGAGGAGGAGGAGAGACAGAGAGCACAGTTTGTTTTTTTTTTTTCCTGTTCTTTCTAATAAAAATGATTATTTTTTAATTTTGATTAAATTAAATTATAAAATTTAAAATTTGTATAATTTTAAAATAATAATTATTTGATAAAATTAAAATAAAAATTATTTGATAAAAAATATTTGCATGTAAAAGTATAAATTTATTTATCCTAGTTATAAAAGAAAAAAAAATTATCACCAAATTGACTCAATTATAATTTTAATGTCCGGATTTGAAAATATTTTTAATTTTATAATTTTTATAATTTCCTCAATTATATTGTTATTAATTATATAAAAAACATTTTCTATTAATTACAAAAATAACTCTTTTTATTTTTTAATTTCTACCATGTATTTTTTGCTAAATTTTGTGATTTTATTATTATTTTCTTTAATTTCCCCCTAAATATATTTCACATTCCCCTTAATTTTAATTAGCATATTTTTGGATTTTGTATTTTATAAATGGCTTAATTATATATAAATTTTATTTGATTTTAATTACAAAAATAATTAAATATATTTTTTATTTATTTCCTTATTTTTTGGCACACTTTTTAAATTTATACTATAATTTAAATTTTTTTTTTATTTTCTTCATAAAATTTTTTATCCAAATCCACATAATAACTGCCACGTCACACAAGGACGCCACATCAGCTTTTTTTTGAACAACTCAACAGCTTAGTTGTCTTTTTCCGTTTAAGTCAAAATATTTAACAGTTATTTTAACTTTGTGTTAGAAAAGTCGAGTACATTGAGTTGACTGTAAGAAAAAAAGTTCAATGACCCATTTGTAAATTGATGTAAAGTACAATGACTTAGAAATCATTTAACCCTGTCAACATACATGTCATGAGGTGGTCTTTATACGTGTTAGCACTGTATTGGTCAATTGACCAACTTACCATCGAAATAATATCAAGTGAGTGAGGTTTAAAGAAAATAAGGTTATGTATTGTGATAATTTTTTTACGAAATTATAAGTATGAAACATGTCAATATATAAGATGCTTACGTAAGTGACATAAATGTTTGAGATATTTATTTACATAAGTGACAACTAAAAAATTGATATAAATATTTTTTATTTATGTAATACACTTCTTATTTTATAAAAAGATTCTTATTTGAGTTTAGTCAAAGGGCTTGATCAGCTATTAACGTTTTGTTGCGTTTGTGAGTTAAATAAATTGTGTATAAAATAAATTATTATTAGACGAATAATATTTTTAAGTGCGTTTGAACTTTTAAACTCTAAACACACGAAACGTTCAGTAACTAAACATACACTAATTAATTCATAAAATTTAAAAAAATTTAATTTGCGATATAAATTTTTCTAAAATTTTAGAATAATATTTTTGAATTAGTAATACTTCTTAAATAAATTTTAATATTAACTATTATATTTATTAAAATTAAATAAAGAAATCGAAAAAGAAAAGAAATTGAATTGAAACAAACAACCTGACGCTCTGCTCAGTTTGAGCGTTAAACTACTTCCTCCTCCTATTCTTATTATTGCAAAATCCTCTCATTTCCAAATCTTTTAAAACTTCATCTTCTTCATGGCTTCATCAACCGTCGAATCAAAGCTCTCAAACCTCGACATCAATGGCGATTGGATCTCCTCCGTCCCAAATCTGCGCAATAACCTCTCTATTTTCTCTCCTCAACAGGTTTCATTTCTTAAATCGCACAATCGTATGCCAAATTCTTATGATTTATTGATTGGTACAATTTTATGCAATTATAAATCTGATTTCAAGTTTTGATTGATGTGGGTGGGTGGGTAGATTGAGCTAGCAAATAAGTTATTGGAGATGGGACAAAGTCATTTGTTTCAGCATTGGCCTGACCTTGGTGTCGACGATGATCAGAAGATCGCTTTATTTGATCAGGTAGCTCCCTTCTCTATCTCTCTCTCAATATATATATATATATATATATATATACACACACACACACAAAATTCGGTGTCCAATGATTTGGAAGGCTTACTTCCACCTTGAATGCAACAAGTTTTGATTTTTAAACGAATTTTTTTGGGTACACGTTCACCACACTAACTTGAGAAGGATTCTTTTTTCGAATTAGGAGTATTCTTATTGTTGCTTTGTAAATCAGTGAATTGAAGTATAAATAATGTTTCTAGATTTTAGGTAATATCCATAAATTTTTAATAATAAAAAGAGAATTCCCAATTTCCCGTTATTGGATATAGGGAATTCAGCCGTGCCAATGCTGTTTGATGAATTATTGTTTTTGCTTCTGATGCTGTTATTTCTACTACTAGAATTACTACTGATTGAAGCATTTTTTATATTATTTTGAGATGGGCATATATTTATGGTGTCTCTGATTGATTATATGTTCAAAATAATGTTCTTTACATTTATTACTGGGTGTTGCCTTTGAGTTAGGCATCTGTTAAAGAACTGCATGTCTTGTGGGTTTAAGTTCGGATGGTTTTGTTTATCTTAATGAGATGTACCATTGAATTTAGGTGGCACGGCTTGATGGGAGCTATCCAGGAGGTCTAGCATCATATGTTAAAACTGCTAAAGAACTCTTAGCGGATTCAAAGGCTGGAAATAACCCATTTGATGGCTTCACACCTTCTGTAAGTTACTAGGCTTATGTTTTGATTTTGTAAATCCCAAAGCATGTCTTTTGTTTCAGATTCCTCTGTCTGGAAAAGAGAATCATACATTTTTGCTAGACTTCCCCCCTCCCCCACGTGAAGGTTACTATAAGAAAAACTTAGACATATTTTTTGGATTTCTTTTTTTAATTTAAAGACTAAACTTTATTTATTAACAAAAATTATTGAATAAAATAATGTGTTTGTCTCAACTCTTATGCAAACCTTAATATTCGGGGGGAAAAAGTCAGAAAAGAAACAGTACTCTCGTTTCTAGATATAGGGAGTATTTGACCTGTGGTTAAAATGTACTGAATTAGAGGATTACATAAATTTGTTTTACTCAACTTAAGATTTGTTAAGTAAACTGGGTTCATGGTCCTCTTTAGAGCTTCAAATGTTTTTTTTGTATGTTTTTACTTTTTTATCATGTTCACTAAGCAAGTCTAAGAAATATCTTTATATTTCTACGAGATGTATATATGCCATTAACAAACTCGGTTCTTATGTATCTCTTCTCCAATATCTATGTTTTCGGTTTCTGATTTTCATGAATTGGAATGCTGGTTTTGCGGTCATGGATAGTGGAATGGCCCATGATTTGTGGCCTATATCTTACTTCTAAAAAGTTAGTTATCTCAGATTATGCATCACTTTGAAGAGTTCTGGTTGATGCAAAAGTTATAGCCAGCCATTGATTTGTAAATATGTAATTATCTTTGTAAATTTAAATATGTTTAAGGCCTGTAAATCAGGCTTAGTGAGCTGGTCTAAAGTCTGCCCAAACTCAGCCTAGACAAATATTTACATTCCCAAAGCCCGTGCTCAGCCTATGAGGCCTATAATAAGTAGGCTCAAATTCAGCCGAATATGATCTGGGCTTTGGCCTCATTTTCGGACAAGCCCAAATAAAAATATATAAGTGAAAAGGCAAAAAATGGAAAATTAAAAATTGAAGCAACCTATTTTTGCTCATTTTGGCAACCTGTTATAGCATCTTTCATAAACCATAACATCAAAATATCACAAAAATATTAAAGTTAAACTTTTAACTCCGAACATTTGAACCAATCACCAAATGTACATAATACATATCCATAAAGTTCCCAATCCAACAATAGTATTATGAGAAAAAAGAGTGTGTACAATCGGTGTTATATGATGTGAAAGAAAAAGAACGCATGTGATGGATGGTATTAAATAATGTCCTTTATATTTAACCATGAACCCAGGGTGAACACTGTGAAGTAATGCAAGTGATGGAGAAGATCTTATTGTTGAACTAGCGGTGGTGTAGCAGTGTAAAAATCTGTTATGAGAAAGTGAGAACTTAAGTCAGAAAGAGGAAGGAGATTAAAAGTCTAAGAATGTGAAAAGTCAGATAGAGGGAGTAGATAATAAGATGCTTAATCAGAATGAATAATTGATTTAATCTTTTGGGTCAGTGACATCTTTTATTTAGAGACTACAGTTATATTCATATATATATATATATATATATATTTATACATGTCTAGTTAATATAAAAATCCAAATAAATGTACGTAAAAGATGCATCTTTTATTTATATACTGTTGAGCTGGGCCTATAAGGAGTTGAGCTATACGTTGACCAAACTCGGCCCAAAATACACTTTGTGCTTGAAGCTTTATCCAAACTCAGCCCAACTCACCCCCAAATTTATTTTGAACGAGCTTTTAGCGGGCCGGAAGATCGGGTTTCAGGCTTGACTGGCCCAATTGCATGTTTTTATCCTTTATAACTTTGATATCTTCAAGTTAACACCCAAATTGTAGCACCACATTTCAAACCTAATACTCAATGACAATATACTAATCCAGAGATAATCCTTAGTTTACTATCGTCTACTTTAAGAAGGATATGTAGGAAATTCTCAGTTTGTCTCACATTTGATCAATTTCTTATTTGAATAAATACCATACTTATATTATAAGTCACTTCTAACTGCTTTGGTGTTTTTCTTCTGAAATAATGTTTTGATTTCTCAAGAAGGGAATAAACAAAAGAAGGTGTTGTAAGGCTTTATGTTGGACTTTGATTTTGTAAGATGACCTGTTTAAACTCTAGATTAGTTTCTTACCGGATATTTTCTGCTTTTCTATAAATTAATATCATATGCCTTCAAACATCCAGAGCTTGCGCAATCTACTTTCAGAGGACCTCTTTAAGTGTTAGCTTATGTATGAAAATGGGAGTTTAGTATAACATGAATTACATATCTACAGGTCCCATCAGGAGAGGTTTTGACTTTCGGTGATTCTAACTTTATTCAATTTGAGGAGGCTGGTGTCAAACATGCACAGAATGCTGCATTTGTTCTTGTTGCAGGAGGCCTTGGGGAACGTCTTGGTTACAATGGAATAAAGGTAAAATATTCAATTGGTTGTTCAAATTTCTAGATTAACTTTACCATTAAGTCGCTGAACTTGTTACATGTTCTCTTATAGTCAGGTGTGCTTCTAACTGTGACGATCTTCATCCCTTTTATGGCTGCAATATAGGACTCAATTTGAACATATTGCAGACACTGACCACAATATATAAATATATAACACAACTCAAGGGTTTCTCTCTCTCTCTCTCTCTCTCTCTCTCTCTCTTCCCCGTCTCTTATCTCCACTGTATAACTTCACCACTCCACTTCCATCATCTATTCTGTTCATATTTCTCTCTGTTCTCTAAAATAGTACATATATAATAACACATATAGGATACGTATATGTATACTATTTGTAACAGGACAGATGAAGGTATAAACTATCAATCTCTTGGCCTCCTCTGCTTCCTCAATCTCTTTAGTTTAGAGTCTAACTTGCACAAAATTGTATCCCAAAGTATTCTCCTGCTTCTCAATCGCTTTGTTAGCAGTGGTGTTGATTGTAATGAGAGTGAACTTTTGAAGATTTGGGATTTGGAAGGAGTGGGGTTCCAAACCTCATTAGTTTATATAATATGGGGACTGGTGGTGCTTCTCTACCCTTTTGAATCAATTTGCCACTAGTATGTACATGCCTACCTTTACATCAAAGAGGGAATCTGAGAAGAGTGTGTGTATTGTACCGGCTTTTGGTGTGTTCTTTTTATTTCATTTGTATAGATGAATGTTCAATATGTTTGGTTATGTTAGTTAATGATTAGATCTAAGTAAATCTCTAATTCCGGTTGAAGGGAGTGATTGCAAAAACTATAAGTATGTGGTGTATAATTTTTATGTTTTTAATTAGAAGTAAAGTGGTTGCTACAAATTGCATTAGTTCTTCTTTAATATTGCAGGTTGCTCTTCCTTCAGAATCTACTACAGAGACATGTTTCTTACAGCTCTACATTGAGTCTATCCTAGCTTTACAAGATGCTAGCAATAGACTAATGCAAGGTTAGCTCTATAGCTGTTTCTTTCTTCAAGTGCCGTTTTACTTTTTTCCCCAACAGCTCCATTCACTGCAATAGTGCCTTGAGATACATTGCTTTGTCCACATTTGTAATAGCTCTAGTTAAGGAACAGTTGGTGATCAAACATGGTATCAGTAGTCTGGTTTAGTAGTTCTTGAGTCAAGGCTTACCATTTGATGATTGTTTCCCCATTCAATTGGTTTCTTTGCAGCATTCCCTGTTTGTGTTTGTAGTATACTAATAAGTTCTGTTGCCTTGTATTGTGCAGGAACCTTTTGTCAACGAGAAGGTTGAGATAGTTATTAGAATTAATTGGGAAAGAATAGTTATTTAAAAAATTGATAAACGATCAAACTTAATAGGCATCGTTCATCTTTTGACTTTTGAATATTCTGTATTTGACAAACTCCTTGGCGGTCAATAAATTTTTCTTCCTTTGAAATTGTAGGAGAATGCAAAAGAGACATACCATTTGTTATAATGACATCAGATGACACTCATTCGCGTACTTTGGAACTGTTAGAATCAAATGATTATTTTGGAATGAAACCTACACAAGTACATCTTTTGAAGCAGGTAAATCACGTGTTATAAGGTGATAGAGTTGTTTAGTCCTAATATTAAAAATGGTCTATTAAGCATCTTATCTTTACCCTTGTTCAGGAAAAAGTTGCTTGCTTAGATGATAATGATGCCAGGCTCGCGGTTGACCCACATAATACATATAGAATTCAGGTGGTTTTTTATGCTCCATTTCCTTAATCATAATGCTTATTAGTTTGTCCATATTTTCAATTATATTTGAAACTAGTTTGTTTTAAAAAATATTTCCAGAGAACTGCTTTCTTATTAGTGCTTGTTCCTTGTCTGTTTTAGACTAAGCCTCATGGACATGGTGATGTTCATTCACTTCTTTATTCAAGCGGTCTTCTTAAAGCTTGGTATGTTCTGCACTCTGGCCTTGTTATCTAGGCTATCCTTTGTGATTTGTTCATTGCAGTGTTTGATTACCATTCTCTATGATAAGGTCTCTAATATTGTTTATATTTTTTTCATGTGTAATGCTTTGTTGAAATTAGGAGGCATACACATATTTTGAATTTTTGATGTGTAATGCTTTGTTAACTGGATTATGCTCGCTTTCTTATGAATTGAAATATTTATCATCTACATGTAGATTGTTCTGTGCTCGCTTTCGTATGAATTAAAATATTTATCATCTACATGTAGAATGTTCTGCTAAAATTAGTAAGTGTTGCTATGAGCATGATTTGGACAGTTGATTTTTGACTTTTGAGTGTGTTTCTTTATAGATAAATGCTAATAGTGTCCCTAGGCACTTGTTAAGAACAATTTATTTGGTCTTAAAAACTCAACTCGTTTTTAAGAAAGTGTTGGAAAATGTTGTTATTTTTCAGAAAGTATTGTTTTGGGAAAATTGTTAACATGTACTGAATGTTGTGTTCCTAATTTTATGTGTGGGAGTTTTATTAGTGAAAGTATATGTTACCAAGTATCCCTATGAAACTTGTAGCAGAAACATTTTTAATTTTCTAACATAAACTTCTTAACACTAATATTAATTTTGCTTCAACTATGGATGGATGGATGGAACATACGATTCCTATTATAGCCAAAGTGATGTAGGACAAAAATTGATGAATAGATAATTAATTGAAAGTGATGTAGGGTATCCGATCACAGGAGAACCACTACCCTTTGGGTTTCCCAATCGCAGGATAAAAAGATGTTGATCGCAACCAATAATCAGAATAATTTCAATATTAAAGTGTAAAAAGTCTGACATGACTTACAAGCATATTTATAAGAAAATAAACTGTAATAATTCTAAACCCAGTAATAATTGGATCTCTAAATAAATAATCCAATACTAAAATAAACCAATAAATAAGAAGTTCAACAAACTAAATAAATAGACAAATGATAAATAAATAACTAAATAACGAAACATCCACGACGACGTATCGATCCCTATCAACTCTCCTTGACTGCGAAAATGAAGTCTCTGGCGAAATGAAATCCTCTGGCGAAGTAAAAGCTTCATATCTCTCCAAAAGGTCTAGATTAAGTTGACAGAACTCCTCAATACTAATCTATGTATCATCCATCCAGAGGCCTGTTGCGCAACTTCACCAAAAACTGTCGGTAGCCACTGTGCATGATCGACACAACCCGCTCATGAAAAACATCCTCAATAACCTCTGTTGTACGCTGTGTTGGAACAATAGGAGGCGTAGATGGAACAAGTGATTGAAGAAAAAGTATGGAAGAGGGGGTGAAATCATGAGAAGGCCCATGGTAAAGAGCAAGGTCTTCCACATTGAATATAGGATCAATACCCATATCACTCAGAAGATCCAACTCGTATGCGCGCCAACTTCTTTCGAACTCGAAGTGGACCATCTTCTTAGCTTGCACTTTTTTCCATGTGTCAAAAGGTAATCTCTCCACACGGTGTCGCTGTATCACTCGATCATTCTCATTAAAATCTTGATATCTGCAATAAACATATGCATCAGATTTATAATTTTCATTGCTCAAGTTAATTTTCTTTCTTATCTCAGCATGCAAATCATGAATGTGATGCGCAAAAGATTCTGCCGACTCCTTAGCCCTACATGCAGTGGGAAGAGGAGCTAATCAACATGTTTCCTATGCTGATAACTAGTGTAAGTCCGAAAAGGACTCACTCTAGTCGAATAATTAATTGAGCTATTATATGCAAACTCAACCATAGGCAAAATTTTATCCCATGTAGACACATGATCGCCCACAAGACATTATATCAAATCACCTGAACTCTTATTAACAACCTCAGTCTGACCATCGGTTTGTGGATGTTAAGCAGTGGAAAACTTAAGTGTGGTATTAAGTTTCTTCCATATAGTTTTCCAAAAATAACTCATAAATTTCGCATCTTTACAGAAACTATAGTCAATGGTAACCCACGTAATCCCACTACCTCACTAAAAAAAATCATGTCAATATGTGAGGCATTATCAGTTTTGCTGCAAGAAATAAAATTTGTCATCTTAGTAAAACGGTCCACCACAACAAAAACTGAATCATGACCCCTCTCGGTCCTTGGTAACCCAAAGACAAAATCCATGTTAAGATCCTCCCAAGGTGCTTGGAGAACTGAAAGTGGAGTGTACAAACCTGTATTCTGCTTCCTACCTTAGCAGTTTGAAATGTGCGGCACTTAGAAACAACACGAGCTACATCCTTCTTGAAGCTAGGCCAAAAGAACTTATCCTCATCAATGACAAAGGTCTTATCTCGACCAAAGTGATGAGGACATGGCATGCGTGGAGTCAAACAAGACTAAAGGGACGTGGGGATCAAGCAAGACTAGGACAAAGATGTTCAAACAAAGTCTCAACGGATTGATCCAAGATGTTTGGGCTAAAGATGACGCAAGGAAGGACGAGACACAAATTTGGGTCCATTTAATACAAGCCCAAATTAAAGTCCAATCTCACAATTGAGGACGATATCATATTAGCATGTGGGCCAAGAATTTCGTTTACACTACATTGGAAGGATTTTTAGATTTTTATAATCCTATTCCTATGAGGATTTGGATTGTTTTAATTAGATTTCTTTTCCAAATTGATTTTTATTTCCTTATAGAAATTAGGGTTATAGTTTATAAATTCCTATTAGGATTTGGATTGTTATTAGGGTTATAGTTTATAAATTCCTATTAGGATTTGGATTGTTATTAGGGTTATAGTTTATAAATTCCTATTAGGATTTGGATTGTTTTGAGTAGTATAAATAGAGGTTCAAGTTATGTAATCAAACACAATATACATTATTCAATATTCAATATATTTGTGAGGTTATTCTCTTCTTTTGGTTCTTTAAAGAATTCCTAAGTATTTTTCTTAGTTATTTCTTTGAGATTCAATTTGACTTATCATACAACAATCCATAGTTGTGTGTGGCGTCTTCTACCACATCAATCGTCGATTGTACCGAGATTACCGCTTCAATATAAGCGAGGGGTCAAGGTGTTGTTGGTGTCCATTCAACGCAAATTTCCAAACGCGAGCAATTGTACCAAGATTACCGTCTACATATAGGCGAGGGGTTAAGGTGTTGCAAGCAATCCACCCAACAACTGTGCTAGAAACGATCGGGGCGGCGACCACCTCACGCAAGCGTGCCGTGGAGTCTATCATTTGGTATCAAAGCTAAGCCTTTCTAGCAAGTTACTTATCTTTAATTTTCTGTCGAAATATATATTGTAAAAAAAAAAAAAAAAAAAAGAAGCAAAAAAAAAAAAAAAAAGAGACAAAAAAAAGAAAAAAAAAAGGAAAAGAAATTTTTTTCATATTTTCATTGTGCTAACCAAACTTGTAGCACACCATCAAATTCCAACGAAGATTTCATACCGTTCCATCATCATCAATTCTGAAACGGAGCTACAATTTACAAATCTGACGCATACAAAAGGAGAGTACAAGGCAATCAATCGGTGATTTTGTGGTATTTTGATAGTCACACCATCTATAAGTTTGTTTAGTGATAAGTAATTTTGAATTGATTAGTAAAACCAAGAATTTTGCTAGGGAATTCAATAAGAACCTATTAGAGAGAATATTGAGGTAAAAGGCTTAGTGGTGAGATTAATCGAGGGTAAAAGCCAATTTATTGAGAGTATACACGAGTGAACCATTGATTCGAGCGAAAACACGTAAGGGAGTGGTGAGGAAACTGTTTTCTACTAACCCTTATTTTGCAGGAAATATGTCGAAGGATAAAGGAACTTATGAGGAACAACCCTCAACAGCTGAATTGAAATTCCAGATGGAGGCCATGCATAAAGAATGGGATCGAAGATTGAGAAAGACTATGGAGCAAATGCAAGAACAATTAGAAGAGATGCGGGTGTCTATAGCTGAGTTATCCCAAAACACTCTTGGGATGCAAAACAAGACGAGGACACAACTAACTGACGCAAGAAAGGAAGACCCTTATGGTGAGGACAGTAGTGCAGCGGAAGATCGTGAATCTAATTTCCGACATCAAAGACACGGAGGTGCTAAGGAAAGAAGAGGTCAGGACAGAGAAGATGGCAATTTGGATAGCATAAAAATGAAGATTCCAACTTTCCAAGGCACGGGTGATCCTGAGGCTTATTTAGATTGGGTAACCAAGATGGAGCGAATCTTTGACTGTCACAACTATTCAGACCTCAAGAAAGTCAAACTGGCCATTACGGAATTTTCTGGATATGCATTGATATGGTGGGATCAGTTGACAGCTAATCGGAGAAGGTGTGACGAGCGGCCAATTACAACTTGGGCGGAGATGAAAGCTATAATGAAAAAGAGGTTTGTACCAGCATACTATCAACGGGAGATCATTCGTAATTTACAAACTCTTAAACAGGGAAGTCGGAGTGTGGATGAATATTACAGGGAGATGGAGATGTTGAAGGATCGGGCTAACTTGATTGAGGACAATGAAACATCGATGGCTAGGTTCTCGGCAGGATTGAACTGGGAGATTGCAGACTTGGTTGAACGACAACATTATTTAGAGTTGGAGGAACTGGTCCATATGGCTACTAAGATAGAGAAACAACTCAAGAGGCGAGGAGGACAACGAGGACAATCTAATGCTAGTTCATCATGGAGACCCAATTTGGCAAAGCGAGAGGAAAAGACAGCTGCGTTCAAGCCAAGGGAGGAACCCAAGCAAGGATCAACTAGCCGAGAAACTCAAGGTAAAACTGAACAACCTTCTTTTGGTCGTAATCGAGATATTGTATGTTTTAAGTGTCAAGGCAGGGGACATATTTCTAGCCAATGTCCAAATCAGAGGAAAATGTTGTTACTTGACAATGGAGATGTGGAGACCGAAGGGGAAGATAGCGACACCGACTCTATGCCACCATTAGAGGAGATAGGTGAGGATGCAATACATGGTGAAATTCTGGTTACAAGAAGAGCACTTAGTACAAAGGTTAAGGAGGAGAGCAGTGAACAGCGGGAAAATCTATTCCATACTCGATGTCTTGTGAATGGGAAAATTTGTTGCGTAGTTATAGATGGAGGCAGCTGTACAAATGTGGCAAGCACTACTATGGTGGAGAAATTGGGGTTAACTACTACCAAACATCCGCAACCGTATCGTTTGCAGTGGCTCAATGATAATGCAGACATTAAAGTAACCAAACAGGTGTTAGTTCCATTTGCTATTGGTCGGTATATTGATGAGGTATTGTGTGATGTGGTGCCCATGCAGGCAGGACATATATTGTTGGGTAGACCATGGCAGTTTGATAGGAGGGTTCAACATGACGGGTTTACCAACGTATATTCATTCGTTCACGACAAGAAGAAGATCTCTTTGCGTCCTTTGTCACCACAACAAGTACATGAAGATCAAATTCATTTGCAGAAAAATTATGTACAAAGAAAAGAGAGTGAAGAAAAGAAAAATCAAGAAGAAAAAAAGAGAGAAAAAGAAAGAGAGAAAAAAATAAATATACTGGCAAAAAAGAGTGATGTGAGAAGAGCTTTGATTTCTAAACAGCCTATGATTTTACTTCGGTATAAAGAGGCGCTTTTGAATACTAACGCTAATGATTCTTTGCCTAGTGTTGTTTCATCTCTCTTACAGGAATTCAAAGATGTATTTCCCGAGGAGCTTCCTCATGGACTACCACCTATTCGGGGAATTGAGCATCAAATTGATTTTGTTCCCGGTGCAACGATTCCAAACCGTCCAGCTTATCGGAGTAATCCCGAGGAGACGAAGGAGTTACAAAGGCAAGTTGACGAGCTGATGGAGAAAGGATTCGTGAGAGAAAGTATGAGCCCATGTGCAGTTCCGGTGATCCTAGTGCCGAAAAAGGATGGAAAATGGAGGATGTGCATCGATTGTCGAGCGGTAAATAACATTACGGTAAAATATCGACATCCCATTCCTCGTTTAGATGACATGTTAGATGAATTACATGGGTCTTGCATATTTTCAAAAATTGATTTAAAAAGTGGTTATCATCAAATTAGAATGCAAGAGGGTGATGAATGGAAAACAGCTTTTAAAACTAAATACGGTCTTTATGAATGGTTAGTACTACCTTTTGGTTTAACTAATGCACCGAGCACTTTCATGAGATTAATGAACCATGTTTTGCGCCCATTCATTGGAAAATTTGTCGTAGTTTATTTTGATGATATCTTGATTTATAGCAAAAACTTCGAAGATCATGCATTACATTTAAAATCTGTTTTAGATGTACTTAGGAAAGAAAAGTTATTTGCTAACATGGAGAAATGCACGTTTTGTTCGGATAGAATTGTTTTTCTTGGCTTTGTTGTGAGTTCACAGGGAGTCCAAGTTGATGAGGAGAAAATACGTGCGATCCGGGATTGGCCGAGTCCAACCAATGTGAGTCAAGTACGAAGCTTTCATGGACTCGCAAGTTTCTACCGACGTTTTGTTCGGAATTTCAGTGAGATTACCGCACCATTGACCGATGTCATCAAGAAAAGTGTGGGCTTTAAGTGGGGTGATGAACAGGAAAAAGCATTTAATTTGATTAAGGATAAATTGACAAATGCTCCTTTACTTATTTTGCCTAACTTTGCTAAAACTTTTGAGATTGAGTGTGATGCTTCAGGTTTAGGAATTGGAGCTGTGTTGATGCAAGAAGGAAAACCAGTGGCATATTTTAGCGAAAAGTTGAGTGGGGCAGCTTTGAACTATCCTACATATGACAAAGAGATGTACGCTTTGGTTAGAGCCTTGGAGACATGGCAACATTACTTGTGGCCTAAGGAGTTTGTGATCCACACCGATCATGAATCATTGAAATATTTGAAGGGTCAACACAAGTTGAACAAAAGACATGCACGATGGATGGAATTTATCGAGACATTTCCATATGTTATTCGATATAAGCAAGGTAAGGAGAACGTCGTTGCAGATGCTTTGTCTCGCAGGTATGTTTTGTTAAATACTCTTGATACGAAATTACTTGGGTTTGAGCGAATTAAAGAGTTATATGATAATGACCTTGATTTCGGTGAAGAGTTTAAAACTTGTGAAAAGAATGTTGTGGGTAAATACTTTAGAGTTGATGGCTTCTTGTTTCGAGAAAATAAACTATGTATTCCTGCATGTTCTTTGCGTGAGTTGTTGGTTAGGGAATCACATGGGGGCGGGTTAATGGGACATTTTGGTGTTGATAAAACTTTTGCTATTTTAAAAGAACATTTTTATTGGCCTCATATGAAACGGGATGTAGAAAGAATATGTGATAGATGTATTACTTGTCGCAAAGCTAAATCTCGTGTTCAACCCCATGGATTGTATACACCATTGCCTATTCCTAATGAACCGTGGATTGATATTTCTATGGACTTTGTGTTAGGTTTACCTAGGTCTAAGCATGGTTATGATTCGATATTTGTGGTCGTGGATAGATTTTCAAAAATGGCACATTTTATTCCATGTCATAAAACTGATGATGCATCGCATGTTGCTGACTTGTTCTTTAGGGAGGTTGTGCGTTTGCATGGTATGCCTAAAACTATTGTTTCTGATAGAGATACAAAGTTCTTAAGTTACTTTTGGAAGACCTTGTGGTGTAAATTGGGTACTAAACTGTTATTTTCTACTACTTGTCATCCACAAACTGATGGTCAAACTGAAGTAGTAAATAGGACTTTATCGGCGTTGTTACGGGCTATCATTAAAAAGAATATCAAGCAATGGGAAGAATGTTTACCACATGTTGAGTTTGCATATAACCGTTCTGTTCATTCTGCTACTAATTTTTCTCCATTTGAAATTGTATATGGTTTTAATCCTTTGACACCGTTGGATTTATCACCGTTACCTGTTTCTGAATATACTAACATGGATGGAACGAAAAAGGCTGACCTTGTTAAGCAGATTCATGAAAGAGCCAGGCTAAACATTGAACGGAGGACGGAACAATACATTAAGCACGCGAACAAGGGACGACGTCAAGTGATCTTTGAGCCCGGAGATTGGGTGTGGTTACATATGCGGAAAGAAAGATTCCCCGTTCAAAGACGCTCGAAATTGCTTCCGAGGGGAGATGGTCCATTTCAAGTTCTCGAGCGTATCAATGACAATGCCTATAAATTGGATTTGCCAGGTGAGTATAATGTTAGTGCCACATTTAACGTTACTGATCTAAGTCCGTTTGATGTAGGTGACGATTTGAGGACAAATCCTTTTCAAGAGGAGAGGAATGATGAGGACATGGCATGCGTGGAGTCAAACAAGACTAAAGGGACGTGGGGATCAAGCAAGACTAGGACAAAGATGTTCAAACAAAGTCTCAACGGATTGATCCAAGATGTTTGGGCTAAAGATGACGCAAGGAAGGACGAGACACAAATTTGGGTCCATTTAATACAAACCCAAATTAAAGTCCAATCTCACAATTGAGGACGATATCATATTAGCATGTGGGCCAAGAATTTCGTTTACACTACATTGGAAGGATTTTTAGATTTTTATAATCCTATTCCTATGAGGATTTGGATTGTTTTAATTAGATTTCTTTTCCAAATTGATTTTTATTTCCTTATAGAAATTAGGGTTATAGTTTATAAATTCTTATTAGGATTTGGATTGTTATTAGGGTTATAGTTTATAAATTCCTATTAGGATTTGGATTGTTATTAGGGTTATAGTTTATAAATTCCTATTAGGATTTGGATTGTTTTGAGTAGTATAAATAGAGGTTCAAGTTATGTAATCAAACACAATATACATTATTCAATATTCAATATATTTGTGAGGTTATTCTCTTCTTTTGGTTCTTTAAAGAATTCCTAAGTATTTTTCTTAGTTATTTCTTTGAGATTCAATTTGACTTATCATACAACAATCCATAGTTGTGTGTGGCGTCTTCTACCACATCAATCGTCGATTGTACCGAGATTACCGCTTCAATATAAGCGAGGGGTCAAGGTGTCGTTGGTGTCCATTCAACGCAAATTTCCAAACGCGAGCAATTGTACCAAGATTACCGTCTACATATAGGCGAGGGGTTAAGGTGTTGCAAGCAATCCACCCAACAACTGTGCTAGAAACGATCGGGGCGGCGACCACCTCACGCAAGCGTGCCGTGGAGTCTATCACAAAGTGTCCAGCTAAACCTCCTGCGTGTAACTCCCACAATAAATACTCATGCATCGATGTACTAGGAATACACAAGCAGGTGCCCTTAAAAAGATACCCATGATGGATACAAAAATTACTAGTGGGTGGGGAACTAGGATCCACAACATAAATATCACTAAAGTCTCGACAAGTAGGGTACTCCCGGATAATGCACTAAAATCCCACAACCTTCACTCTTAAAGCGTTGACAAGGATATACACCCTACTCAACGCATCGACAACTATATTCTTCGACCCTTTGCAATGCTCAAGGACAAAAGAATAATTTTGAATAAACTTTACCCACATAACGTGTTGATTACTTAGCTTCTTTTGGGAGCTAAGGTACTGGCGTGCATAATGATCGGAGTAAAGAACAAACTCCCTTTGCAACAAATAATGTCGCCAATACTCAAGTGTCTGGACTATAACATAAAACTCCTTATCATAGGTAGAGTACTTTTGTCGGGCCTCATTCAATTTCTCACTAAAGAACACTATCGGATAACTCTCCTGACTAAGCACTTCCCTATCCTTATGCCTGAAGCGTTGTATGCTACCTCAAACACTTTACTAAAGTTTGGTAGCACGAGAACAAATGTATGTGTCAACCTATTCTTGATTTCTAGAAAGGCTTTAGTAGCCGATTGAGACCAAACAAACTCTCCCTTTTTCAAACTATCAGTGATGGGAGCCATAATAGTACTAAATCCTTTAATGAACCTTCTATAAAACGTAGCTAGCCCATGGAAGCTTCGAGCTTCGTAAATATTAGAAGGTTTAGGACATTCATTAATAACCTTTACTTTCTTAGGGTCAGCAGAAACCCCCTCTTTGGATATGGATATCACAAACCCGGGGAAAATGATTGACTCTTGAACAAAAGAACACGTCTTCAAATAAACATAGAGTTTCTCACGTAGAAGAACTACTAGAATCTCTCGCAAGTGAAGTAAGTGATCCTCTCAGGTTTTACTATAATTGAGGATGTCATCAAAATAGACCACTATAAACTTGCCTATGAAAAAAACGTATCACCTGATTCACAAGTCTCATAAATGTGTTGGGTACATTGGTTAAGCCAAAAGGTAAGACTAACCACTCATAAACTCCGTCCCCTGTCTTAAAGGCAGTCTTCCACTCATCTCCCTCTCGGATGCGGATTTGGTGGTATCCACTTCGCATGTCTATTTTGGTGAAAACACGAGCCCTAGTCATCATATCTAGCATATCATTAAGCCTAGGTATGAGAAACCTATACTTGACGGTGATCTTATTTATGGCTCGACTATCACAACAAATTCTCACACTCCCATCAGCCTTAGGGGTGAATATAGCTGAAACGACACAAGGGTTAAGACGATCTAACAAAGCCCTTCCTCAACAACTCATCTACCTGTCGTCTCATTTTAGTCTACCTTGTGGTAACCCATCATACAACACACTAGGCAGAACATCGACAAACTCAGCTTAACATTACTAGGAATCTCTCTCTCTAGTACTCTCCTCGGGAACATCTCTCACCTCTCTAGCTACCACATCATACAACACATCATCCAACACATTACGCTCAAACTCCTTTCTATTAAGAACATGGAGTGATTTTGTTTGTTGGGTAGGTCTCTTGATGACACTTGGGGTCTCACAGGTGTTAATGATATTGTATGCCCCTTGTGTGTAAACACATGTGTGTTCGTTCTTCCTATGATGAGTCACATCAGGTCGTATAGCCAAGGTCACCCCGGTAGAATAGGTGCAACATCCATAGGAAGGACATCACACCAAATACTCTCCTTATAGCAACCCTGAAGGTGGATCGGTACTAGACATATCTTTGACACAGGAATAGATGCCTTGTTGACCCAAACTATGCTATAAGGCTGGGGATGTGATTTTGCCTTCAACATCTTCATTTGTGGTAAGGCGGACTCAACAACCACATTTAAGCAACTACCCTCATCAATGAACTTAGAAGAGACACCACCTACTTTGTTGTAGGTCTGAAATATGGTGGTTCTCAAATCATCCTCTCTCCTACGACTTGTGAAAACGCACCTTATGACACCTACTTGATTACATATGGTGCTCATCAGCCTCCTCATCCTGCGAGTCATACTCACGCTCGACTTCATCCCAAACAATATCCTCCTCTTTTGAAGTTTCTCCTACTATTGTTGCCCATTGACGATTGCGATTGGGGCACTCAAGAGACTTGTGCACCAACTCTTGGCACATAAAGCACCTCTCCTGGGTAGTAGATTGAGAGTTGGGTGCAACTACACCCTTCCATTTGCCATGAAATGGCCTAGCTACGGTGTTATTAGTCCTAGAGGATGCCTGAGAAGTGGGTAAAGGTCTACTCTGTGAGAAATTTCGGCCACTGGGCTGACCTAAGTAAGAAGGGACTCTCCTAGCGATACCCTGTAACCTATACTCATAATCTAGAGATGACTGGAAAAGGTCATCTAGGGTAGTGATGTCATTGGTCAGAATGTGTGATTGAAGTTCAGGTTGTAACCCATTCTTAAACTTCATAATGGTTAATCTATTACTCTCACTGATCCTATATCTTTGAGTCAATTCCCTAAATCTGTAGATGTAATTGGTAACAGACATATTATTATCCTGACGATAGTTGTCATACTGCTTCATTAACCTATCGGTATGTCCCACGGATAAATAATATTACTTTAGGCGAGTTTTCATCCCCTAATACCTGATAAGTGGCTCACTTAGACGGTCTAAGTCTGTCTCAATCCCTAATCAGAATAAACTGGTCAATTTCACCAATTTTATTTTGGTGAATCGCACGTTCCTATTCTCAGACATCTCATACTAGTCAAAATACTTTTCCATCAACCAATCAAGGAATACATTGGGATCAAATCTACGGTTAAACTCGGGTACACTACCTTGATTTTCCTATAATCATTAGCATAAGCATCATGCCTAGGATGATCATGGTGCCTAACATGTGGGTTTTCGGCATGCCCATTCCCATTATTCCCCTGATGTTCCACTACAGACTGTCTTTGTTCAATGTGTGTGATCTTTTCATCCATTTGACCTAGTTGTGCAACTATGACCACTAATTGTTCCTGAATTTCTTCTAAAGCAGCTTGGGTACGTGTAGTCATGATGCGAATGCAAGTGCAAAGCTGAGACAATACATAAATTTAATTGAAACAAATTAAAATTACAAGTTTAAGCCTATGCAATCGCAATCTCAAAAGCTATTGATAATATCCGAATAATATGCAACTAGATGGAATAATATGAAAGTTTAAAAGAGCAAATCCAAAACAAGCTTTCAAAAATTTTAGAACTAATGAACGAAGGAAATGCGAGTGATTAAATATTGAAAATCCAAATATTTAAAATGAAATATTTACTTTTACGTTATGAACCTAACTTATCAGAATATGATAGACTCCACGACACGCTTGCGTGAGGTGGTCGTCGCCCAGATCGTTTCTAGCACAGCTGTTGGGTGAATTGCTTGCAACACCTTAACCTCTCGTCTATATGTAGACGGTAATCTTGGTACAATTGCTCGCATTCGGAAATCTGCGTTGAATGGACACCAACGACACCTTGACCCCTCGCTTATATTGAAGCGGTAATCTCGGTACAATCGACGATTGATGCGGTAGAAGACGCCACACAAAACAATGAATTGTTGTATGATAAGTCAAATTGAATCTCAAAGAAATAACTAAGAAAATACTTAGGAATTCTTCAAAGAACCAAAAGTAGAGAATAAACTCACAAGTATACAATCCAAATCCTAATAACAATAGGAACAAATTATTCTAATCTTAATAGGAATTACAAACTATAAACCTAATTTCTATAAGGAAATAACATATTAATTTGGAATAAAAATCTAGTTAATATACTTCCTAATTACAATAGAATTGTACAAATTTTTAGAACTCCAAAAATAATGCTTCCGATAAATCTTGCCGCGTTCGGACTCTTCATGCCTCGTGAAGCTACTGAAATTCCCTCCTGACTTGGGACATTAACGAATTTATTTGACACATAAATTCGAAATAAATTCGTGATCAATTAGGATAGGCCCATATGAAGTTTGAAACAAGGCAATGATTCCTTAATTGGCCCCTTTAATATTTTGATTTAGTTTCCCATGATGCCCACGTTTTAATGTTGAATATGCTAGGATCCGTGGTCCACTTTGCATGTTAATACAGATGAGAATGAAGGGTTCTTAACTTGCTGAATTTGAATAATTAAATGATCCACATGATATTAGTGATAAGACTTGAAACAAATCCTCCTTCACTTGGAAATTACGTTAGGCCCACTTGATAGGATACTAAATTCCAAGATTGAATGATGCCCATAAAATCTGATCAGTCTGTCATCAGAAAGTATGAGACTGGGTGAAAAGTGCCATGGTTAAAAGTTTAGGGCTCTTTATGCAAGAAATTGGGGTGAAAATGTAAACTAATAAACTATGGGGCTATATTTAATTGGAGAGCGGAAGTTTGAGGTACTAAAAGGTAATTTGCAAGACTTTTTAATTTAAATTAGTAAAGTTAGGGTTACCTGTCTACATAGTTGTTAAGGTGTCGCTATGGCGTCGACTAGGCGTTGGAGAAGGCCAACGCGACGCCTTGGAAGCCGAGCTGCCAAGGCTAATGCCTTGGTATCTAGCCCAAGTTAAGTGATCAAGACATTTTTCACCCATTACTCGTCATACTTGTTAAGTGGTGTAATTTTATTATTTATTAATGTATGATGGGTGATGACTTGGTTGATTCTTTATTTTCTACGTGGTATTTGTTGACTTTTTCTACTAGTTTTTAATGTCAAGTGTTTTATTTTTGAATTTTGATTGTCAAGTATTCATATTGTTGAGTTTTTAATTGTATTTCATAGTGTTAGTTATTATGTTTTGGGTTTTAATGTATATAAAATTTTATTGCTCAATATACTTTTGAAGTAAAATTAATAATATATAAAGTGCACACTATTAATGATTTGTCGCCATACGAACGTCATGGCGGGCGCCTTGTTGCCTAGGCGTCCTGACAGTCAACCACCGTCGTATCTCGTCGCGGCGTCATGACAATTATGCCTGTCTATTTCCAAAACAACGCAACAATAATAACAAATTTTTTTAAAGAACAATGAATCGAGATGAGCGGTAACTGCGGTGATGAATAGTACTCTGATAAACAATAATTTTTTATTTATTTGAAAACTCAAGATCTCCCAAAAAGTAAGAAATTGATGGAGAAACCAAACTCTGATACCAATATAATGTAGGACAGAAATTGATGAATAGATAATTAATTAGAAGTGGTAAATCAATAAAGAAAATTAAAAGAACTAGGGTGATCCAACCGTAGGAGAACCACTACCCATAGGGTTTCCCGACGGCGGGTGGGAGAAAAATGTATTGATTGCAATCAATAATCAAAATGATTTCAATATCAAAGTGTAAAAAGTCTAACATGACTTACAAGCATATTAAGAAAATAAACTCTAATAACCCTAAGCTCAATAACAATTGAGTCTCTAAATAAATAACCCAATACTAAAATAAATCAATAAATAAGAAGTCCAACAAACTAAATAAATAGACAGATGATAAATAAATAACTAAATAGCGAATCTTCCACGACAATGGCATCTCGTGATCGATCCCTATGGACCCTATCAAAAAGTTTTGGTATATATCCATACTAAGCTCAGACACTGAGATTTGTCCTTTTAAATAATTCAAATACTAAGTTGTCATATTTTTAACTACATTTCATCATTTTAAGGCATGAGGCAGGTTTAAGATGGGTTCTGTTTTTCCAAGATACCAATGGACTTCTCTTCAAGGTTCGTTTAAGTTCTCTGTATTTATTTTTTGGGGCAAGATGTCTGTCTTTGCTAAGTGGGTATACTTATCTCCTTCTCATGTATTAGGCAATTCCAGCTGCGTTGGGTGTTAGTGCCATCAAGCAGTATCATGTTAATTCTCTTGCCGTCCCTCGCAAAGCAAAAGAAGCCATTGGAGGCATTACCAAGCTCACTCATGCAGATGGTATATTTAGTAGCTTATAGGAAAAACAAAGTGTATTGATGATTTGATGCTATTCTTTATCTGTTTTGTAATTTACAACTATGCTGTTTGAGCTCTGAGGCTTTTCATAGACTCTATGATACGAACTCAACCTCCTTTCTTATATATGTATCTAGGTCAACTTTGAAAGTTAAATGAGGAGTGGATCATTAAACGTATTCAAATTTCCCTTACCTATATATGGGTTTGACACGTGTACTTCTCCTCTTCCTCTTAAACTCTCCTGCTAACTGAAAATGTTACATGTTGGGATTGGGTTTTACTGTAGCATTGCCTTCTTTCCAAGTGATAGTATCAAGAACTTTATGTAGGAAGCCATCTAGATATACTTAACAAGCATGATTTTGTATGGCCACCGGAGATTTGTTTTTTTTTGTGTGTGGTTTTTTTGGATAAGTATATTAGCGCCACTTTTGATATCCTTTATTTAACATTACTGATATAAAAGAAATTGACTGCAGGGAGAACGATGGTAATCAATGTAGAATACAATCAGCTTGATCCTCTGCTGCGAGCAAGTGGGTACCCTGATGGTGATGTCAATGACAAAACAGGCTATTCTCCTTTTCCCGGAAACATAAACCAAGTATTATTTTGTTCGCCCTCATTCATCGATACTACTGGACTCAATTTTAGAGAAGAAGAATGCATGATGTTGACACTTGCATATAACCCTAAAACTCAAGAACTAAACACATTGATTGTTAGCTTAGACAATTACATTACTCTAAACAAACAATGATAATGGAAAAGCAGAAAAGAGAAGAACACAAGGATGACATGGTTTGGCTTTTGGCCTATGTCCACGGGCAAGAAAGATATTAATCCACTCCACTATGCTGAAATAGACAAGTACAAGAACTGTGAAAAACAATTGCTACTGAGAGAACCTCTCTCAAAACCACAACCCCCAAATTACACTCAATCCTCATTCTCTTAGTTACTAAATGAGATCTTTGCTCTCTTAATCTCTTTAATATCTACGTTCTACGCATTGCTCTCTTGTCTGGGTTTCGTTTCCCAACAGTAGAATACAATATAGGAAAAAACTAAATCCTTAATAATTTAGGAAGTCCTAATCTGAGAAGGATAGGAAAAAATTGCCAAATCCAAATCCAAATCCAAATCCAAAGAGGAAAAGGATCATGGGTTGAAGACATACACAACATTGACTCTTTTACTATTATATCGGGACTATTTATGTTTCAGCTAAAGTTGGATTGTCTCTTCGGTTTGAGCTGTACTTGGAACTCTTTCAAGTTGCAGCAATTGTTGTCAAAGAAGCGATTATGTTATTCTACCATCTCCAGATACATTGTATTATTTCGTATCCTAGCTAATATGATACAAGAAAACGCTATAATTGCTAACAGTTCTTGTAAAAATGATGAAATGGGGGATATTGTCTGTTGTAATTCCTCAAGAATTCTATATTGTCATGTTTAATTTCCTATTTAGATACTCTTTCCTCCCAGGATAAATGTCCTCATTGACCTTTATGATCAAATTGACCATATTAAAATCAATAAATCGTATATTCTTTTAGGAGAGACTATCACCATAATAAACTACATAGTATAGTTTACTGCTAATCTTAAGGTTTGTCATTTTGAAAATTTAAATATATATGCTTAATTACTAAGTTTAAAAACGGTCATTTTGACTGTAAAAGTCAATAGATGACATTTATCTGATTGAGTATTAAGTTTTAGAGTTTACAGACATGTGCTTTTCTTTTTAGACCTAAGTGATGCTACTGTTCTCTGTTCTCTGTGCATGTACTTGTGTGTGTGCATGTGTACAGGGTTACATTCGTTTACACATATTATACCTCACAAAAAAAAATCGTTCAAACTGAAAGGCTGCTGTTAGATTCTGTACGTATGATCTGATTGGATTTTGTACTAGTCATTTGATTTTAAATTTTCTTTTTAATGGAATGATATAACAAAGTGTAGTCAGGGGTTTTATCATCACAAATATTTTTGCTGATTATGGGATGGGGTCTCCATTTTTATAAATTCACCAGTTGCTTAAGAACGTCCATTCCAAAGAGTAGTGGACTTGGAGCTCTTAGTATTTTCATAATGGATGAGTTAATAGTCCAGTTCTAGGATCTTGATCATCTAAATTTATTCAGGCATCTAGATATTGCCCATCTTTGCACGTGGATTAATTAATTTTTTCATTCATTTAGATAAATTATCTTGCTTGGTCTTGACTTATACAATTGTGCTCTGTGCAGTTAATTCTTGAACTTGGCCCTTATATTGAGGAGCTCACAAAAACAAGAGGTGCTATAAAGGAGTTTGTTAACCCCAAGTAAGTCTGTTTCCCTATTGTCATATGCTTTTGTTAGTGTTTAGTTTCTTACATTTAAGGTTATCTTCCTGTACCAATTTGTAGAACTTTTTGCTCAAAAGAGTGGTCACTTATTCCAGAAAAATACAATACAGTGCTTTGCAGGCGCTGAATCAAGATAATATCGTCGCAAGCTTCACATAAGAGCTAAAATACATTGCACATATTACAGATGGTATAGCAACTTAAGTGCTCTAATTCATAGTAGTCATGGCGCCAAGGCGGAACGCGGCGGTAGTTGACCGCCAAGACACCTAGGTGATAAGACATCCGTCATGGCGTCCGTATGACGACAAGTCGTTAACAATGTACACTTTATGCATTATTTATTTTACTTCAAAAGTATATTGTACAATAAAATTTTATACACTAAAACCCAATACATAATAACTAACACTATGAAAAAGTCTCCAATCTCTACTGTCTCTAGTGACTAGTCATAGCTCAGGAAAAGTCATCAATTATGAAGTCGTTTCCGTCTCCCTCACGAGCATTACCCTCATTCAAAGGAGTGAGGTCATGGATTAGTCTAGGGTCATGGGTCAAGTTACTTGGGTAATTGGAAAAGTCTATGAGTTATGATGAGTCACGGTAAAAAATGACTTGATCACTTAATTTGGGCCCGCTACCAATGCATGAGCTTTGGCGGCTTAGCGTCCAAGGCGTTGCCTTGCTCTTCTCCAACGCCAAGGCGCCTAGTCGTCGCCATGGCGCCTAGTCGTCGCCATGGCGATGCGATGACAACTATGCTCTAATTACAGATCTTTTCCCCATGGACTAGGTAAGGGAACGAGTGAATCAAAGAAAAAACGTGCACACACCTACCTATGCACACTCTCCACGTTCATTCAAAATTACCCATCAACTCAACTTAACAACGCTTTTTATTCAAAATTAGTTGGGGACTGAACTCAATCCCATGTATAATCCTAAAAGTAGAAACATATGGAGAAAAATAAAAGATAATCATAAAACTGACTAAATAGAATAAAATAAATTGAAATAACTAAAACAAATACATCCCAAATAATCCCCAATTAGTGGGAGAAATGGTAGTGGCCTTGAGGAATGACCTCAATACAATCGCTATACTTAGGACCAAAATTAACAATAATAAGAGGAAAAAAAAACACCCACTTATTGAAACGTACTTTACATGGTGTCAAATAGTGAATTGAATTGTGTATCAAAAACTATTATATTGTGTTTTATGTATCATGTCGTAGATACGGGAAAAAAATGAAAATGTGGTTATATATGTCAATCTATACATATACAATAAAGCATAATAGCTTGACTATAATGTAAAAGCAATCAAATAAATGTTATTTTAGCCTAGAAAAAATTTTTAAATAGAAAAATTGTATTCAAAATGTTCTAAATTAGAGTATTAAATAATATTCAGTATTATCTAAATAATATTAATATATTAACTCGAGAAAACGAAATTAGCTTAACCTTTGAACTATAAAACCCAAAGTGATTGCCTTAATTACAAATTGGAGATAAAAAATTGATTCTAAAACTATGTATTTATGTTTCCTTATATTAAAAATGGCATATGAGAATAATAAAACATTTATGAGAGAAGAAGGTAAAAAATTGTGAAAAGTGTTTTGAGGCTTATTAACTTGTATTAAGACACGTGCACATTGAAAAGCTTCTTCTGTTGAAATGGTAAAAGGCTTCAAACTCTAAACTCTTTTGGTTCTCCAAAAATATTATTTAGTTTGTTGCCAACTTTAAAAGCGTATCATAAGGTTACTCGGAATGCTGCCAAGCTCATCGGCGCCTGACCTTGAGATATGGATCATCCAAAGGCCCATTAGCATGACATACTCCTCTTGTTCGAACCGGATTTTTCCCCTATGAAGGGTTTTTTATATAAAATCTCATAAGAAAGTATGTTTTTTAGCTATGGGTCTCGCAAAAGAAAAATCGGGAATCGATACATGTGAGACGTTGTCATTTTCGATACACCTGCGATATTGTATTGAATTGTCTCTATATCATATCGTATCATACGATACATACGATTTTGATAACTATGACTTTACACACAAATATATAAAAAGCTAAAATGAAAAAATACGCACAAATATATAAAAAGATAAAATGAAAAAATAAAAAACCAAGGAAAAAAGAAACTTCATTAGGATGCATTTTCATGGAGGTAGCTAATTTTTGAAGTAGGATTTTGTTATGATACTCGTGAGAATGCAAACCAATATGTTTAACCAACACATTAACAAGGTTATTTAACTTTAAAAGTGGAGACAACCTCTTAGGATGAACTTTCTTGCCTCTCCCAACCAAATTAATATGGAACACATGGCTTTTTCTTTTTGAAATTAGTAAGGTCACTAATCGGCAAGTTTTACCACAAACTAACTCTGAGTGACACTTAAACTTTTAAGATAGAGGCAAAAGATATATTCCGCTAACCAAAACAAAAAAGAATGAAAAGAAAACTCTTACCTTTATAGTGGTGGACTGGTGGTAGCGGTGGAGATATATTTGTTTGCCAACTTATCCTTGTCTTTTCTCAGAGCAATTACTTTACATGTAGTTACTTTCATAAAAAGTGTCTTGTTCTGACCTACTCATTGTTTCTTCTGCAAATTCAGTTTTGGAGCTTTATAGAAGTTCTTCTTCTCTTCAAGTGACTAATTCATATCATCTCTCGTATTTAATTTGTATTGTTTCATCACATTACAGATACAAAGATTCAACAAAAACTTCATTCAAGTCCTCTACTCGACTGGAGTGTATGATGCAAGATTATCCCAAAACATTGCCTCCTTCAGCAAGAGTTGGGTTCACCGTAAGTTGAAGCTTTAATTACTTGGTCCATTATTTTTTATTGCAAAATTTCTTATTTGACCTGTGTACTCTTAGTAAGCTGTAAGCATATGTTATGAAGTTTCTCTTATTATGTGTTTACTTTTATAGAATCAAAGATTTTATGATTGCACAGGTGATGGAGGCATGGCTTGCTTATGCACCTGTGAAGAACAATCCTGAAGATGCTGCTAAGGTAATATTTTACCATCATTATTGAAACAAATTGTTCCTACAAACCACCAAACATGGTCATCCAAGCTCTTGAAAAAGTATGATGTAATAATTAGTTCATGACATAATATCAAAAAGTAGCAACTTTTTTATTTCAATTTTCAAATCAGTGACTTGATGTATGAAAAATACGCATGCCTACTTTACTGTTTATTAGAGTTGCTACAAGAGCAAAGATGGGAGAAGCTCTTCTCATTTGGACTATATAGGCGGTGACGGGTCTAGCTTCTCTAGGACAAGAAGTTTGGCTTCCTAAATATTTCCTCCCACAACAATTAAGCTGGGAAAGCTGTAAAAAAATCATTTTGATTGGAATTTTAGGGTATTTCCTTCGATAGTTCCGTTACACATTATTTGAAAGCATGGTAGGTTGAGGCTTTGCAAAGTAAGAATTTAAAACTAACTCATCGTTTCGGAAGTTCTTGTATGTATGTTTAATATCAGTAAAGATTAATTTTTGGTTAAGCTCTGATGTTCAATAAAATTAAGTTCAAAATCTGACATTTGGTTACATCGAGTTTAATGTATCAATACTAATTTGTTATGACAAACTACGACAAAAATAGAAATAAACAAAAATAAAACAAGACAGATTTATGTGGAAAACCCAAAGGGTTAAATCATTGCATTGATAGCCTAACTAGAAAACCAAGGGCGAGAAGCAGAAGAAATCCACTAAATAATTTGAAGAGTACAAATATGTAGAATTGTACAAAACCTAATCCCCAATACACCCACTCTCACAATGATGACCAAAAGTAGAGAATACCATCGAATCCTATTCTATCATATATATGGTGAGGCCCAAAATCTGAACAAGTTACTAGTAAACCTCTTCTTTCTTTTCTTCTGGGTCGTCGCGAATTTTGTCTCTGGTCTGAACATCAATCGGAACTGGAATTTGAGACACACTAAACATAATCCATAATTATTTATTTTCTTCCAGCTTTACTTCTTTCTCATTAATATTATTTCATTTTCTGCACATTTAAGACTTTGATGATAGTTCTTTGATGTGAGGAAACTTATATCTTACTTTACTAATTTCCTTTAAATGGATTGAAGGTACCCAAGGGAAATCCATACCACAGTGCCACTTCTGGAGAAATGGCCATCTATCGGGCAAACAACCTCATTCTAAGAAAGGTACCTATTAGACTGTCCTGCTATTTTTAGCAAGATATTAAACATGTTAGTTATCTTATTTTATTTCTGCTGCTTTTTGTATGTTTTTTGTGTTCTGATAATGAACATGCTAACAATAAAACATAGTTCTGGGGTATATGAAGTTTCAGCGACTTCAGTCTGTAGGAAGTCTTTTGATAATACGGATTCCTATTTTCATCTGCACTGTTGGGGAGGGGGGACTGGAACATGGGCCCAAAGGTTTTTAAGACCAATCAATATATGGTTGAGAGAAATGATATACAACCTTCTTTCCTCAGACCCCTAAATTAATAACTCCCGCTACAATCACAATGTATCATATATGCTAGATTGTCAACTCACTTCTTATTTCTCTACTTGTTAAATGTCTAGACTCTAGTCAGTACTCCAATCAGGAGATCCAAGATGGTGGTAGAATAGCAAGTTGGAATCGATTCAATCAAGATTTAATCTGAAGAAAGGATCCTGGGTTTAATTATAGGCATAGTTTGAACCTAAACCTTCTTTCGTCACACCACAATCTTCACCATTGTTTCAGTATGGTTATTAATTTACATTTTTTTGCCAAGTTTTATTAATTTACAAATACAGAATGAGCAACCAAACTTTTGACTCATTGTCTAAGAAAATCATTCAGAATAATTTTCTCCTTGGTTCCCTCGAAGAAATTCTAACAAAATTTCCTTCACTTATTTTAGATATACTCTTGCTACTTCAGTAAATGCTCTCTTCAGTACCCGCCAAGTTTTGAAACACTAATGAGTAATGATGCTCTTTCAGTTATTTGTTGCACAACGCTTATTTAATTTGTAAGCCGCGCTATAGCCAAAAAAAGTTCATGGGAATTTTATTGAAATAAAAGAACACGACAGAAAAATATTAGGCTGAATCAAAGTTAAAGGTTGTACCTTGGAACCCAGGACTGGTCTAAAATTTATAATCGTAATGATTGACTGTATACTCAGTTTTGTTTTTTTATTAGGCTGGCGTTAAGGTAGATGATCCAGTACAACAGGTGTTCAATGGACAGGAGGTGGAAGTATGGCCTCGTATTATATGGAAGCCAAAATGGGCACTCACATTTTCTGAGGTTAAAAGCAAAGTGACCGGAAGCTGTTCCATTTCTCAGAAGTCTACCATTGTTATCAATGGTCGTAATATCTTTATCGGGGATCTATCCTTGGATGGGGCTCTTGTTATCAACTCTGTCGACGATGCAGAGGTATATTAACCCTCATGGTACTCATTATTTAATGAGGCTTGGATCACATGACACTTCTTCATCAAATATACATTACTTAGTTAACATAATAGTGTATAAATGATTCCACTAAAATTTTACATTTATTATTGGATGCGACTTGAACTACCACTCTTCCTATCCCGAGTATGGTTAGTTGTCATCACGAAGAACCTTTTTTCTATTGTTGTCACACTTGTTTTCCCATCCCTACACCACCTTAGTGGTTTCTCCAAGTGCCGTATAACTCCCAAATAATTAAAGAAGGGAATTGATATTTTCACAAGTGAAAATGGTAGTTCCACAAGGTTATCCTCACATGAATAGTGAGTGTGTTCCACTATCATGTGCGAGAAGAACTTGTGGAACTATCATTTTCACTTGTGGAAATATCATTTCCTTTAAAGAATTGCACGTGAACCAATGTTTTGATGATGCTTTTGGCTTTACTGAGGTTGATTCTTAGCTTTACTATGTGCTTTGTGAACAGGTAAAAGTTGGCGGTACCGTGCAAAACAAGGGTTGGACCCTTGAAAATGTTGATTTCAAAGATACTTCAGTACCCGAGAAAGTGAGGATCAGGGGTTTCAGAATTAACAAGGTTGAGCAGTTGGAAAAAACTTACAGTGATCCCAGAAAATTCTCCTTGAAGCCCTGAGGTTGAGTTTTCAGTAAGAGATCGCATACATTCTTCTGCTAATTTGTTTTGATTACCAAGTGATTTGTTAATAAATCTCTCTCTAGCAGTTGCATTCTGTCATTCGTTTATATAGCAGCCCAAAATAATGCGTTTCGGTCTCTATTTTCAACTTATTTGGCAGGTAGAGTATAAATAGGTTGCCAATGTAATAATTAAGGGGGAAAATAAATAAATGGTGGACTTAAACTAATCTTTTTTCATCGCTTAGTATTCTCTTTTTCCATGCATGCTAAATTTGTGTATTAGTATTATATTAATTTCCCTCATTTGTGTGTTGGGGTGGGGAAAAAATTACTGGGTAGTGTGTAGATCTTCTTTACTCCTTTCCCCACAAAAAAAATGGAAAGGGAAAGGGAAGGAAAATAGAATCTATATAGGCTATATTTTCTGTTCTGATTTGAGAAAAGAATGAAATCAGACATGGGTCTTATTCATTCTGGTGCCTTTGGCGAGTTGGAAATGTGCGTTTGGACGATTTTTAAGTTCCAATTACACCGTTTGGGACTTCAAAATTAGAGTTAAAAAAACGCGTTTAGAATAAGTTATGATTATATTAATAAAATTCTCTAGAGCGACTCTAAAAATCACAAAGCAAACATGCGCCTAGTCATTAGATTTTTTTCCAATTTTATTTTTGGGTGCTTGGAACAAGTAAAATTTGTCAGTTGATGTTTATTTGAAAGGTTGAGAATCTGCCAACAAACTTGATGCACCAATTGGGTGACTCATTCGGGTTCATTTTCAGGCCTATTTGGAGGTATATTTAAGTGAGTAGAAATTTTGATTTTAGAGTATTTTGGAGGAATATAAAAATTTGTGTTTCGAGAGTGTAATGGTTATTCTAATATTTCACAAATATAAAGGTTTGTTTGAAGTAAAACTCGAAGTCTACGCCATTGTACTTCACCACCTGCCTATATTTTTTATAAAACTTTTTTGTAATTATGTAGAGAAAAATCATTGAACTTTTGCCTAAAAGAATTTTTGTTAAAAAGGTTACTTTATTTGTACCAACATGTTATGCACGAACAGTATCCATGTAGCAATAAAAATATGATGCAAGAAGTTAATAAATTTCATTAATAATTTAAATGGTAGAACTCAAATACTAATTTTAATTTTAATTTTTATTTATAAACAACTATTTATGTATAGTTTGTGCACATAAAATTATTAGACGGACCTAGTTGGCGGAGGGGTGCCTAACGCCTAAGCCGCCTAGATGGTGCCTAGGCATTTTCCTAGACAAAATAGTTATTTTCTTAGATAGCGTCATTTATTTATTTTTCTTTTATACATACGTGTTACTATACAAAGCATAAAATTAGATGTAATTTTTAAAATTTTACATGAAACACTACCAAAAAAATATTTTAAAACTTAATAAATTCATTTTAATTATTATTGTGACGACCTGAGATCTCAGATGACCTTGTAATAGGTTTTTGAGATCTGAGATGAATATCTAGTAAAATGAACCCTTATTGATATTTTTATGTGTTATGTGATTTAAGTCGATTAATGACCTAATTTATGTGTTATGTAATTATGTATTAGTGTTGTGAGTTTTTGGGAGAAAATAATTTTTCCGAGAAAAATGCTAAAACACTAATTATAAAACGCAGAAAACACTAATAACATTATTTTTTGAGAATTTTGAATTTCGTCGTAGCGTTTATTTAAGATGGAGAGATGAAATCTTTAATAAAAGTTTTTTCGGAAAAAAACAGTAAAAACACTATTCATGAGATTTTTCCCCTTTTTTTGACTTTTCGAAGAATGACATAGTGTTTGTTCAGGAAATGGGGATCAATGGCGAAATTGAATTTTCGAAAGTCGATTTTTTGGCTAACCCGACCGTATTACGAAAACCTGACCGAAAAAGTTAGAAAATCTAACTAAAAAGAAAATGAATAATTTTTGGATTAACCAAGCCTATGGTTTGAATGGCTTGGTTAGGATTTGTATGGGTTGGCTAGGGTTGAGCCAAGGGTTTGGAAAGGTTAGGATAAGGTTGAGCAAAGGATTTAGAGAGCTTGTCTAGGATTGAGCCAATGGTAAAACTTATGTTACGTGGTGGCTTGTCTAGGGTTGAGCTGTGACTCAAGCCTTAGGGTTAAAACCCTAAAGACTCTGAGTCAAAGCTAAGACATTGGTCATTATCCCATGTGGGATAATGATGTAGTAACAAGACTTATCTAAGATGAGATAAGAGAGAAGATTAATTGTGATTATCCCATGTGGGATAATTGAAATAAAAAGGAGGGTCAAATGACTATTTTACCCTAACTCTTGTCAATTCTATAAATAGTGCCCATTTTCTCTTCATTTCTCACCAAATCACGAAATCAAAGAGTGGAAACTCTAGCAAATTGGAAAGAAAAGATGGAGAGTTTGCCGGATTAAGAAGGAGAGGGAGAAGATCAAGATCAAAGTGTGATTAAGGCTAAGAAGAAGAAGAAGAACCAAGAAGGTAATAATCCAAAATCTATATTCTTCATCTAATTTCTTTTAAAAACTTTCTAGTATGTTAAAAAAGTGCTTTGTTGGCGGTTGTTTGTGTGAGAGATCATAGAAGGATCTTGAAGTGATAAGGTTTATGGGGATTGTTTATATGTTTCAAGTGGAACGGATAAAACATACGTTATAATGAAGTTCTGACGAAATTTTTAGTAAAAAATGTCGAGCGTGAAAGACCTTAGCTTGGTACCCTTTTTGGGCAAAGTGAACGGGTATAGTTAACGCTTTCAGAAAATTATTTCTTTCTAGTAGTTGTGTATTTAGGTGAAAACGTGAGCTGTAGGATCAAGAACGAGTTCAATATGACTTCAGATGAGTTAGTTGTGATGTTTACTAAATTTTAAAGTTGAATGTCTTTCGGCGAAAAATGGCTTTTGAGGGACTTTCGGACCAATTTCCTAACTAATTAATGAAACCTAAAAATTATTTCATCCAGGGGGTGTGTAGAGGACGTTACAAGGAAGAAAATAGCTCAAGAACGGACTCATTCTGATATCGGATAATGAAGTTATGGAGCGGTGAAGTAAGTATGTCAAAGGTTACAAAAGTTGCAAAAACTAAGTTAAGTGTCAAGGTCCAAGTGCCTAGGTGCTAACTCAGTGCTCAAACCTTGTCTCCAAGGGCCTAGGCACTGCCCCAAGGCAATTTTTGAGTGCCTAGGCGCTAGTCAAGTGTTAGGCCAAAGTCAGCTCGGACATGCTTTACTAAATTGACCATAACTCTTTCGTATGAACTCTGATTGAGGTGATTCGAGATGTTATGGAAAGTTAAGAAGTAGACCTACAATTTCTTTTCTTTAAGAATTGAGAGATAAGGTCGGGAACAAGGTCTAAAATGAGCCTTTTTAGGTCTACTGTGTAATTGGTTGCAAATCGAGGTGGTTCCTTCGTAACGCCGTGGCGCCAAACCAGTTTTGGCTACTGTTTCTGAGTTCTAAACATTGGACTTTGGAAATATAGTTTAGAAAAATATAAACAAGGGAATGGGAGATGTATTGGATGTGTTAATCGTACACAATGGCGTGTTGGTTAAGCATTCGGGTTAGACAAGTCGGGTGTACGACGTACAAACGTTGAAACACTGAGTTGAACGTTAATGAAAATTAAATAGTGTTCCGATTATTATGAAATGGACATTATAAAACATGGAATAGAGTTAAAAGTAAACCATGAGTGACATATATACGTAACTAATTGGTATAATTTACCTTAATGATATATATAGGTCATTTGAAGAGAGATTGGATTGCTTTCCGGAAAAGTGCATGAAAGGCAAGTTTCTAATTTTGTACAAGTTTTACTTGTAGTAAGTTTCTAATCTTATACAAGTTTTAATGGTAGCAAGTTTATAACTTGTATATATTTTATGTTATGCAAGCCTTCTAAACTTACTCAAATAGTTATTCTCTGCAAGTTTCCTAAACTTACTCGAATTTTATTGAGCAAGTTTTTAACTCTTGTTTAATTGTTGATAGTAAGCAAGTTTTCTAACTCCATTCACTTTGTTGAATTGAATGCAAGTTTCATGTCTTTGTGCAAAGATGTTATATTTGTACAAGGTGTTTAGCTATGAATTGTGTTGTTTGTCAATATTTATACATATGTTCTTTTGTGAATGAACTGTTATGTTATTGAACTGTTTAAGTTGTTACAGTTCTGTTGATGCATTGATTTATGATTAACAACACATGATAAGATGATACATAGAAATAGACATTGTGTTATGACGATGATATAGACAATGTTGATGTTAAAACATATGTTTTTAATAAAGGAAAATGTGAAAGTCAGTAGGACTAGTTATTAGAGATTGTTATGTTTAAGAATGATAGAGATTTAAGGTATTCCTGTTTATTCAAATTGTTTCTCAACTATTGTTTCGTTGATGAAGTTTTCAAAGAATGCTGAATTGATTCTTAATTTTGTTGTTTATTCAATTGCTACAACTTGCTGGGCAATTAAATGCTCACTCTTGCAAAACTCTAAAACTTTTGCAACTAGTGAAAGTAGTATGCATACAAGTCAATCATGTATGATGATAAAACATATATACTTTGTAAACAATTTTATTTATTTATTAATAAAAGAATTATTTATTAAATGTATTTATTATCTACATGGTGCTGTTTTAATAATATGTGATAAACCCATAGTTTTAAGCAATACTTTTAGAATCATGATGAGATCATGCTAATGAGATCTAAACCCATAGTTTTAAGCAACTTCAAGAATCATGATGAGATCCTGCTAATGAGATCTAAATTTTTAGATAGCTTAAAACTAAAATGTTCTCAATCAATGGAATACTAAAAAGGGGATTAGTGAATCCGGATAGAGTGATACATATGTTACTTGCTCATTGGATGAGAATGATTGATCTCATGATCATTTATGTAGAGACACTAAAACAAGTATGTAGGTGCTTATTGGAAAATACGTTCACTGAACGTGACTCGCTAAGGAATATCTAATGGAGTTTTACTTGCCTGCCAATAGGAATTCCTGTAGTGATAGTAGTACAAATGATCCTTAGACTTGAGATCATCATAGTATCTATATATAATGCATTGCACTTTGACTTATTCCTTAAGACCCTTAGGATATATCAAAGGGTACGCTTGGGTGTAATAAGTTATATATGGAGATAATGAATGATCAATATAGAATCTACAACTTCTAGTAAAAGAAGTAAAATGTCATATGTGATTCGATAAATGACAACTTGGGAATCCTTGGCTAAGGTGAAATGAAATTAGAAAGTAGTTTCTAATTTGTATTTATTCAGAGTTGTGCATTTGGGAATCGAAATACATATAATTAAACAAAATAAGACTTGACAGTAATTCCATGTCTTATATTTAATTGGGACATTGTGTGGTGGAATGATTGAATTGTACGGTAACTATTTACTCAAAGGTTCTTTTATGATTGATATTGAAATCTATATTATTTGAAAAGTCGTTGATCGCTAAGGAGACTTATCCCTATTATAGAATAAATATTATTTATTTAAATAAATTAATAATTTAATTTATTTATTTAAATAAGATTAGAATTGTTCTAATTGATTTATTCACAATCGGTTTAATATTGAGAACCTAAAGGGTCACACCATAAAAGGAAGAATAATTATTTAAGAAGTTAATGACATAATCGTAATAATATGTTAAATATATTTAATTTAATCTATGGTAATAGAATAAATTAAATAGCTTAATATTTTGGAAATATTAAATATAAATTAATAAGATGAGTCTTATTAATATTATTGCAATTATTATTATTTTTAATTTCTAAAAGAGTTTAGAAATTAATTTAATATAAGTACTCTCATTTATTGGCAAAACTAATGATTTAACCACTGTAGTTGGCAACTTTTACTTAATACATTACTGAACTTTTAATTTTTCGAATTACCCCATTGAAGTAATTTTAAATTTACAATTGGGCCAGTCTGTTAAAAAAAATTAAACATACATTAAATTTTTTATGTATGTGGCTTGGAAAAGAAATACAAAAATAAAAAATATTACTGTGGCAAAAAAATAATATTTTTTTCACACGTGGCAAGTAAAAATATTACTGTCCTACTTGGATGAAGCGTCAAAACCCTTTTCTCATTCCTCTTCCATAACTCTGTCGCATTTTTCTTATCATCACAATGGCTGATCAGAGCACCAATGACGATAACCTCTGGTAGTGGCCACCAGATCTTGTCCATCTGAGCCAACCTCGATTCGACGTATAGCTCACCCACCACTCAATAGTTCAGCCCGAAGAAGTTCATGTGCCGAACTACCGTTTCCAAATAAACCAAAAAAGTTACAGAGGATAATATCGTTTGATTTCTTGTCGGAGAAGAGATTAGTGAATTCGGAGTCTTCAACGGAGGCTAAAGAATTGAAGTATGTTAAAACTTTAGAGTAAAAATGGTTGTCCTGAAGGTTTTCATATAATTGGGGAACTTCTTCAAGCTCTTTCAAATTTATTTTCCTAATTTTTTCTATTGACTATGGTTGAAATCATCAATCAACCGCCATCACCCACCTACATAAAACAAACCTAATTTTTCTATCGCGACTAAAATTGAGTAGAGGTTGGAACCTTAATTCTTTTGTAAATATGTAAATTTTGAAATTGGACTACTTTAGGGCTTTGGAATTCACTTTTACGTATGAAAGTTTAAAAAATTGGACTCAATTGGGGTTTTGAATTTGAGGGAAGTTGGGAAATCCTTTTGAAATTTAATGATTTACCTTTTCATCTCGTCAAGTATGATTGCTGGTTATTGATCGAGATCTGAAAAATAAGGTCAAATCCAAACTTGAATTGTTTGCCATGTTTGGAAGCGGAGTTATCTTTTTTACGGACCATCGGGTACTGGAAAATTTAGTTTCGTCCTTGCAATGGCGAAATTCTTAAGCTACGACGTGTACAAAGTTAATCTCTTGAGAGTTTCAGACGATTCTGTTCTTAAAATACCTCTTCGCCATCGCCGCCGTCAAAGCCAACGCCACCGTCGCGTGCTACGACTGCAAAGGAGGTAGACACACCACGATGGTAAATTGCAGAGATTTGCAGAGTAGACAAAACAAATATATATATATATATATATATATATATATATATGTATATATATATATATACACATACATATGTATACACACACACACACACACACACATATATATATATATATATATATATATATAGAGAGAGAGAGAGAGAGAGAGAGATAGAGAAGGAAAGTTTAATATGTTTCCTTCTTTGCTTTTGAGACACTCCCCTCTTTCTGAATTGTTTCTGATGTAGAAAAGCTCTCCTTTAGGTTCAGCTCATATGTTTGAAAGAGTGAGAGGCAGAGGTGAGGAGAGAGAAAGAAAGAAAAAAAGAATAGGCCATGTCATTTTTTTCTCATATGTCCACGTAGGAAAAGATTTAACGGTGGTAAGCCAGAGTTAACAGAATGACTCAATTTTAAAATAATAATTAGTTCAATGGGATAATTCAAAAAATTAAAATTTCAATAATGTATAAAGTAAAACTTGCCAACTACAATGGTTAAATCATTGGTTTTGCCCACATTTATTCCTAATAAGATTAGAAGGCAAAATTAGTTAAAGGAGTATAATTAATTATCCCTAATAAGATTAGGGAGCCTAATTAATTAAAGGAGTTTAATTAAATAAATAATACCTTATTTTAATTAAATAGGGTCACCTTCATCCATGAGCTTATGAGCTTGATCTTTGTCTAGACATCTGAGTAGGCATGCAACTCTTTTGTAGAGTGCATCTTCGCTCAGATAAAATTTCATGGTCATTCGATGGATCCGCTTTCTCTCAGCTTGACTCGCCTCAGCTGGTGTAGATCCATCTCGCAGATACTCCTTAATATCCTGATACCAAGGGTGTTAGATGAGAGGCAGTTCATCCGATACTTCTCCAATGTAGTTCTCGTAGGCTAGTGCCTTTTATCGGGCAAATGTGACATTTGGCATGTCTTCCTTATAAGGTATGTTGATCAAGGAGGCCAAAATTAATAGTGCATCCGCAAAGTCATTCATATTCCGAGGAATGTGGAGGAAGAATATTTCTTCAAACTTCGAAGCCATTTGGATAACTTGTCGATGGTAAGGTAGAAAATGTAGTTCTTTGGTGTGATAGATCCCGGTGGTTTGTCTAATTACCAGTTCGGAATCTCCAAAGACAGTTAGCAGTCTGACACCCATGGGTTGGGCTAGTTTCAACCCCATGATACAACCTTCATACTCAGCTATGTTGTTGGTGTTGACAAACTGCAATTTGATGGCAATGGGATACTGCTCTCCCGAAATGGATACTAGAACTGCTCTTGTGATGCCCCCAAATTCTGACCGCCACTTGGTCATTCTAATTTGGTTCATCACGTTCTTATGGTAACACCATAATAACTAAAATCATACATTCGCAACGAAAGATCTAATTTAGAATAATATACAATGATTTATTATAATTATTCCCCCAAGTCTCGCAACCTACAGTAATTAATAGATTACATAATAATATCGAATAAAGACTTAATACATAATCCTACTTAAGTTTAAACATAGTCTGAAAATAGTCTTAATACAACATAATAGTTTTAAACATAAAGAGACAAGCTAGTCGGTAGCCTTGCCCTTGTCCTTCCCAGAGACATCTCCCTATTCTGCCTTAACTGAAAGGTTTTTAAATAAGCAAGAATGAGCACAAATTGTCCAACAAGTAATATACAACAAGGGTAAAGAGTTTTATAACACGAGTTTGAAATATCAAAGTATCATCTCTAAGATAGTTTAGAGTTTCAGAATAATATCATGAACAATGAATGTCAACAATTCTTGGAATAAGAATGATAATATATATGAATTCAAAGACAATCAAGGTATCCGACTGGATCACAATTTACACTGAGCAGTCACTAAGGACTATTGAACATCTACTAGAATTACCAATATTAAACTGATAACCCAAAAGAATCAAGTATTATAGATGATCAGTCTAAAATACTTTAAGTTATGCATAACACCATAGTAATAATATACTCATGTGTCGGGATTTCCAACAACATACATTCCCCTTACCTTAAGGGTTGTTCAACTCAGTTTTCAAGATTTTCGCACCAATCAATTGGTTTGGACAGTTTTTATAAATATGCATGTAGTCTAGCCGAATCAATGGCATATACCCTTTCACAATATTCTAGAAAAATATTTAGTTCAACATGAATAATAGTTTACACAATAGTTTAGACGTATTAGCTCAATTGAACGAGTAAATAGAATAACTTGCATTTAATGAGATAAGCTTTACGATATTTGTTGGATAAAGTAATGCAAGAGTTTAGAATACTTGCACAAGGTAAAGTAGGGTTCGGATACTTGTACAATGTAAAGGATAATTTAGATACTTATTATCCTCGTTAAGAAATCAATACTTTCGAATCCTATTTATAGTGTATTATAAGTATAGGATGCCCAATAGTTAAATGTGCTCATGCTTGATATATAAGTTTAAATGCATACTTAAACATTTAACTTAGTTGTATACTCTTCACATACTTCATTCCACACCTTGCATACTTATAACACAAAGTCAGTTTATAAGTCACCATGAAATCAAATAACATAGTCTTGAATCGTTCCCTTATAGTTTGCAAATACTTTTTGGACTTATCACTTGAAAGTATATAATCACATCATTATACATTTACTTATATTATCTAGCATGCTTCTTAATACATTGGACATGTACTAGTCATATAATACATGCTAGAGTAATAATACATGTGTGCAACTCCTACAAATTACTAGCAGAAAACTGATCCTACTGTAGACTGGCGCGGTCGCGCCTGATTTGTACTATGGAGATGTGCGACTCCTTATTCAAACCAGAGTTGGCTGCTCCTGCAGAAGGCCAGTGTATACTCGGCTTGTACGTACATAAATAATCATACAATACACACATGTTAGTTGGTGGATAACCAAGTTTGACCTCATATCATAGCATTATCATAGGTCACCATCTATTCTCATTTAATCAAGACTTTAAAGGCTCAATCCATAATTTTCTTACGTTTAATCGTTGAACCCATACTATATGATCCCTAGGTCTCAACTATTCATGTTTGCATTAGATTAGTCATGCATTACGAGTTATGACGTTCTAGTTCATTCATGCTTGTTCTAAGCCACATTTATCTAGTTTTACTATGCATAAGACTTACTAGGCATTCATATTAATCATATCTACATGTATAACACATAATCATGATGTCTCATATGCACAATTTAAACCACATAAGCATGCTCACAATCTTAACTTAATGTACATAGTTTATCAAGTTTATATTTGAAATTATAAGTCTCTTTAGTAAACTTATTTAAGCATGCAAGATAAGCACACACTGTCTAAATCCTATTTTTGTACGCATTTGTGCATATACTCAAGTTATTTACATAAGCTAGAAATTTAAGAATTTGAAACATAATGCTTATCATACTTTGTTTTGCAAAACTTCAAGTTTTCCTTTAGAAATCCTCTACAACCAATCTAGAAAACTCTATTATACACCAAGCCAGTTCATGCCTTATGTTATACTCATGTATGTGCATTCCTAGGTTATTTACATATGCTCACAAAATCATAATATACATTAATCCAAGTTTATCATTTCTAATTTTTTCCAAATGTTGAAGTTTTCTTGAAAACTCAACTTACATCAAGCTAAAACAATGTACTATGTTCAAAACAATATCTAACCACATGCTAGGGTTATTTATATGCATATTCTAACCAAGGTAATATGCTCAGAACAATACATAAACATTACAGCAGTATCTGAGAATAACACCACGGGCGACCGCGCGACATTAAGCTATGGAAGTGGCGCGCCCGCGCCACTTCAATCAGAACAAAAAAATATGGCTCTGCTTCTGCAGAGCCTTATCATATGTAATGCTAAACCTGCAGCCAGACCAACTATAAGACTCCTAAACATGTATACAAGCTCAAATAACACAAAGGCATGCTAATCCATACCAATTAACAGAGAATTAAATAATTACTAGAATTTGATAACACTCAAGCTCAAGAAAACAAAATTAGGTCTTATACCTCTTGAAGCTTGAATTGGACTCCTCACTACTCTGATTATACCCTCCTTAATGCTCAGCAACTCACCCTTTCAGTTTACCCTTAACAAACAATTTTAAATAACAGGGAATTGAGAAGGAGATGGTGTTATTTATAGAGAACTGAGTGCCCAGTTCATGGCATTACACCATGGTCTGCTCCAAAGGAAAATGAAAGGGAATGTTGGGTAAAGAAGAGTTGGCCAACTGCCATCCCGTAGCCATCATCACATCCATCTTCTTAGCCTTTTTGCTTTGCTGAGTTTCACGTAATAGTAGGGGATATTCCATTGGCCTAGTACTCGGCTAATGGCTGTAACTTATAATTTAGGACAATGCCTAATTCTCAGTAGCTATGCTTATAAGGCTTACTTTGTTCTCTTATAAACCCCAAAATGTAATTTCAATGTGTTAATGCTACTATACAATAGAACGTTAGGGATTATTTATGTACTCACATCATATGATCCATGTACATTAGTCTAGTCAAATTTTAATTTATAATATGTATGGACTCCATTTAATTACCCACTAGTAATTAATATCCTCGTAAAACTTAATTATACCATTTATACTCATTTGTTGGAATAATATGAAATTCTTTGACAGAGTACCTCTTTTAATGCTTCCACACATACTTAATGTCACATAAATGATTATTTATGTAACTTATAATTCCCAAATCCTTTATTATATAGTTTTCTATATAACACCCAGTCATTTTACTGTGTCACACTCCATTTTCTTTTTAATGTAAGAATTATATAACATCACATGTCTTGCACACATAATTTAAGTGAATAATACCATTCTAAATATGCAACTCACAAGAACAATTAATAATCACATATCATTAATTAATACTATTAATATTCTATAATAGAAATTAACAATTAATTAATCGTTTACTTGATAATTCCACCGTCGATTAATATTACTATTAATATCTAACCGAAATTCTTTAATAACAATTAATATAGATCCATTGTTCGCTTAACAATTCTTTCGTTAATTAATATATTCATTAACCGTGCCACACAAGGCTTTCAAAGAGTTCACCACAGTTTCCATATATTCTCAATTATTCAATTATTCAATATAATTGAGTTAACTCATCATATAACACAAACATCAGTTTAATTCAAATAAATATTCATTTTCATTAATATATTTATTTAATAAAACGTGGAAATTCTCGGGTATTACAGCTCTAGCCCCAGAACCTTTCATGTTTACAGCTTCATTAAAATACATCTTCCATGGTTGGTGTGTATTGTCCTAATGGTGTTGCTGAATTGTCATTACCCCTTCATTGGGAAAGTATGTTTCTAAGGGTTTGAAATCCATTGAAGGTGCGGCGGCCAGTTGATCCGCAATTCCTTGACCTTTGTTAGACTTTTGAGTCACGTAGATGATGTCAAATTGCTATAGAATCAACTGCCATTTGGACAGTCGACAATTCAATATAGGTTAGCTGAACACATACTTGAGGGGATCCACGTGGGATATGAGATGGGTTGTGTGACCATGGAGATAATGATGTAATCTCATGGAAGCTCATGCTAAAGCACAACAAGTTTTCTCAATCAGAATGTATTTGTGCTCACTGATGCTGAATCTTTGGCTGAGGTAATAGATTACTCTTTCTTAGCCTCTATTATCTTTCTGTCCCAGCATGCAGCCCATGGCATTGTCATTAATAGACATGTACATAAATAGAGGAACACCATCCCTGGGAGGTACCAAAACAATAGCCTTGATTAATTGTTCTTTGATAGAAAGGAAGGCTTTTTGACACTCGTCATTCCATTTCTTGGAGGAGTTCTTCCTTAACAACTTGAAGATGAGTTCACAGGTTGTTATGAGTTGGGAGATGAATTGACTGATGAAGTTGATTCTTCCTAGAAATCCCTGTATTTCCCTCTCTATTTGGGGTATGGGCATCTTAGTAATGGCCTGGATTTTTGCAGGATCCAGCTCAATGCCTTTGTGGCTTACTAGGAATCCTAGCAACTTGTCTGATTTGATGCCAAAGGAGCACTTGACTTGATTTAACTTCAAGTTATACATACGCAACTGGTTGAAGAGCTTTTTGAGATGATCTAGGTGGTCTTCTTCCCTTCAGAACCTGACAATGATGTCATCCACATAGACTTCTATCTCTTTGTGCATTAGATCATGGAAAAGAGCCATTATGGCTCGCTGATAGGTAGCTCCGGCATTGATGAGGCCGAATGACAACCGTCTGTAGCAAAAGGTTCCCCAAGGAGTGATGAATGCAGTTTTCTCACGATCCTCTTTAGCAACCATGATTTGATGATAACCAGGAAAGTAGTCAGCAAAGGAGTACATGTTGTATTGAGATGTATTGTCAATGAGTATGTGGATGAACGGTACGAGAAAGTTATCTTTGAGACAAGCTTTGTTTAGATCCTTGTAATCCACGCAAACTCCCACATTCCCTCCTGGTTTAGGCATGTGGACTATGTTTGTGAGGGCCCCGAATCCGAGGTCCCGAATCACCGCAGATCCGGTTCGATCATTCTATAACTATTACTATATTTGCGGAAGATATAAATATAAATTGTTTATACAATACACTTTACACAAATTTTCCTAAAATTGAGTAACCTTAATTTAATATACAAATCATAACTTATTTAACTTACAATAACCTTAATATCATAGAATACTATTACAATTCTAATCGCACACATTAACTTTAAGCTGGAACTGTCTTTAACCTTTCCTTGTATCCGACGTATTCACCTTAATCTGCAATGTTTATCATGATATAGCAAGGGTGAGCATAAAAGTTGCCCAACAAGTTTAAGTTAAATAATTTAACGATATATCATGATTGAAAGAATTTGAATAATAAGCTGGCCATAATTCAACAATATAATTGCGAATTAGCACGAACAAACTTTTGACTGATCAAGTATTATACATGAACAAATATATATGGACCGAACGGTAATGAAGGTGATCATTCTTTCATACTTGACTTATACATGCAATATGTACAGAGTACAATTCTATAATGGCAATCAACAATGATTAACCATAAGCTTATCTGAATGAAACAACTCTTAGTAGAGTTAAGTAAAAACAAATTTGCCTGAACCGTTGATTACCGCTACGCAATTTATAACGCTTTATCCGAAGACCTAATATTAGTAATATAGATCTCCAATATTAGAATAATATCATCATAATATAATACTATATATATATATACATAGAATAACCTAAACACATAACACATAACCCTATCGGTCTATAAAACACATATAACTCAGCATCAAGTCAGACTATTTAAGTTTGAGTTGAATCCGACATAATTCTAACATCCCGACGGTCTAGTCGGACAAAATTTCGAGTTTAAGTTCAATTAAACTCTGTCTAACACTTAACAATTATCTCAGATAATTTATTAATAGTCGGAATATTTTTAAGTAATTATTACTATTTATTATGATTTTTTAATCATTTATAACGTATTTATCTAATTTAAATACCACATAATTCCTTTATCATTAATATTTATTTATTATCAAATATTAATGAAATACATGTCATAATATTATAATATATTTTATAATATCACGAAGTATTTTTAATACTTTAAAATCACCTTTATATGATTTTTAAACCGTTAAATTCATTATCCGATTATTGCTTTTAGTATTAAAATATTACTATTTTCATGACAAAATATCAAAAGTTATATTTTATAACTTCAGATATTTTTATAACACTTAAATCATTTTTATATGATTTATAAATCATTAATTCAATTTTTCCATAATTTATTTAATATATTCATTAAATAAACTAATTATCATTAATATTAATTAATTAGAGAAATTCATCACAAAATATTAAAAGTCAATGAAAATATCTTTAAATATTTTCTTATACCATAATATTATTTTTCATGATTTTTCATGTATTAAAATCTTTTTTAAATAATTTATTTAATATTATAATTAAATAAATTAAATACCATTTATATTCCAAAAATATTAAATATTTATGAAATATACTCTAAATAATTAAAAACTATTTTTCAGACTTTAAAAAAATTATTTGAAATTTATTTTGTATTTTTAATAATTAAAAACCATTTAATTCGATTTATTTAATTAAAATATTAATTTCTAGAAAATAATAATTACAAAAGGCCCTATAGCGACAAAACCGTTGCTATAGGTGTTCTTGAACTTCAAAGTCAGACTTCGAGAGGCTTGGTTTGACCAGTGATAAATCTTTGATCAATAGGTTTCTGGAAGGGGTTATGTGTTATAATCATAGTATAAGTGTAATACTACAACTATCAATCAAGATCTTGGCCAATACACAACATATCATAGAGATCTAAGCTCATCAATTCACTGTAAGACATGTTCTTCAATTTATGGGTTTTCCAGAATTGAAGAACAATCGAGGTACCCACTTTCCAATTCTTATAACTTGCAATCTGGGCTTGATTTGTACGATATAAAGGTTGAATCATGAAGTAAGGATGTCAAGGTACATGTATACGATCTTAAACCAATTTATCATCAACACATTAAAGAGATCTAAGACGGTCAAACTCTGACAGAAAACGTGTTCTTGAACTTTCTGGGTTTTCCAGAAATTTTACAAAACAGACGGTCAATGCTACTTTGACCAGCAATAGATTTAATCATGTTATGTATCAAAGGGTTATAAAGACTTGTATGTGTAGTACATATACCAGTCTACAAGATAAACACAACAACATAAACTAAACACCAACACACAGCAAGATTTGAGGCTCAGAAAATCTTGTCAGACCAATCTGGGCTGCCCAGATTTCCAGTTTCGTGAACTGTCAACCCTTTTTGACCACATATATCTTTGATGCTGTGAACGATATGGTGGGTCTAATGGCTTAGATATGTAGTATAAATGTCAGGCTACAATACTAAAACAACAACATGGCCAAAAGATCAAACGACTGCATGATCAGAGACTTCAAAATGGTTGTCAGACATTTCTGGGTAATCTGGGTTACCCAGATTCGTTCGGTCATGGTCGGTCAACGACCTTTGACCACTAATAACTTGCATTAGACCCAATCCGACCATGATTCAAGTTGCAGATCAAAGTCCTCATTACATAGGAACACATATATAACATAAAACAACACAAATCAAAAACAGAGAAGGATTTACAGGCCCTGAGATTCGTTTGTCAGGCCTTGAAATTATGGTTCTTGGGTCATTTTGAAAAATACATTTTCTGGCTTCTAGATGTTATGTATCTATGATGTAACATCATAGATCACTAAATAACATTCTTATACACTACCCTAGAAAACAAATAACAACATCAACCATGAAATCACATGATTTTTATAAGGCTAGGGTTTTATACCTTTATGCTTGATCTTTGATTTTTCGATCCTTGATCTGTTTCTTGGAAGGCTAAGAGCTGATAATGGCTTTGTTTCTCACACACACACACACTCTCTCTCTAAGTCCCGAAAATGAAGAGAGAGAATGGGCTAGACAATAATGAGAAATAAAGTAAGTATTTTCTTACTTTAACTCTCTTATTTTTTGATCCATTGAACCTTATGTTGCTTGGTGTCCTCTTATATTAGATTTGGCTGAGATATAGAAGTCACAAAGTCCATTGAGTTGCTCACCAACTCTTGATTTGGCAATATTTGCAAGCTAACTTATAAAAAAAAATACAAAATGGGCAAAATGGTCATTTACATTCTAGATTTAATGGCATAATGGACATTGTCCAAACCCTTAGGGTTTAGGGTTTAGAAACCTTAGGGTTTAACCCTTAACTTTGCAAATAAATTTCTAAGATTTCTGAATTTCGGTTTTTTAAAAAAAATAGAAAATTAATATTTCTAAATTATAATTAGAATTTTCTAATTATATTAAAATTTCTTAATCAAAATTTAAATATTGCTAAATTAGGATTATTATTTCCTGATTAAAAGTGCTAATTTAGCAATTAGGGTCAAAATTGTTCATTAGGGTTTATAACCAAAAATTAGGGTTTCTAATAGAAGAATAATTTTCTAATTTAGAAATTAGATTTCGTAATTAGATTATGGTTTTCTAATTACTATAATCTTGAAAATTAGGATTAATGTTTCCTAATTATATAACATGAAAATTACCTAATTACAAATAAGGGTTTCAAATTTATAATTTAGGGTTTCTAATAATTAGGGTTTCTAATTAATCAATTAGGGTTATCCCTAATTAAGTTTGTAATTAATACAAAAACGGTATACGTTGTACTTAAATCCCCAATTTAGGGTTTCCATATACCGAATTAGGGTCTCGAATTCTCAGAACTAAAATTAGGGTTTCTAGAACCGGTTTTAGGGTTTCTTGTTAATCGCTAGGGTTTTCTAACCGAACGTTGACGTTCTTAATATACGATTAGGGTTTGTTACAAATATCATTTATCTGGTCAACCCTTGACCCTTCACCACATACTGTACACATAAAGATATACTGATTAGGGTTTCATAACTTAACCTTAATGTTCTCATTATAATTTTAGGGTTTGTCACTTATGTAACTTATCTGTTCAAAAATTTGATCCTTAACCACAAATTATACACATAAAAATTTACTGTGCACATATATATTCACATATACCGACTTGTATACGCTTAGATACTTAAACCTGATAATTCTTCACAAGAATTTTAAATTCACCAGAATCTTATACCTCATTACTAGACTAATACTTATAGTCCACCAAATTAGTCAAGTCTCGTCCAAAGATTTTGAAATCCTTAATTTTCATTATAAAACTGTTAATTTCATACACTTATTTTCAGTCTAGGTTCTAATATTGAAACCTAAATAAATTAATAAAATTTTTAAAAATATTCAAAATTCTTGGGTTGTCACAATGTTAGATAGCCACTCAGGGTATGTTGATACCAGGATAATGCCGGCTTGAAATTGTTTCACAATTTCTTCTTTAACTTTCAAACTCCACTCTGATTTTAATCACCTGAGTTTTTGTCTGACTGGCTTGAATCCCTCTTTGATGGGGAGGCAATGAATGACAATTTCAGTTGACAAACCGACCATGTCTTCATGAGACCATGCAACCACATCCTGGAATTGGGTCAATAAAGTAGCCATGTTATTCCTTTGGCTTGGAGTAAGATCCGTACCAGTCTTGAATTGTTTAGGGTTTTTTGAGGTTCCGAGGTTGAAAGAGGTGGTTTGATCAAGGTTTGGTTTAGGTTTGTCTTTGACCCATTCTTTGATCTCATTGTCCTCTTGATCAATCTCCATCAAGTCAAAGTCTAACTTTACATCAAAGTTGCAGTCCTTGTGAAAAATAGGCACCTCATCAACAAGTTTAGGCATATCTAACTTTAGAGTCCTGAAACAAAATACTTTCACTTAATATATGAAACTGTTCAATTATACAAAGTGTTAGCTTAAAATGACAAAAAACAACTGCTAATACTAAGCAGCGAAAGTAAGTTGTTATTGCTATCTACGGAGCAGAGGGAGTTTATGCTCTTTTTACCCTTGTCGGCGAATGCAAGAAGTGCTGCTCCAATTGCCAAGGGTCAAGTCCTGGTGGACAGCTGTGATGAAGGGGCTGTTATCGTCCTCCTTTTGTAGAATGATTACCATGATGTCTGGACAGTTTGTCATCTAAGATATCCTTGTTCATACCCTCGATATGTGCCAGGAAGTACATCTTCGATAATCGCCTCTTAATGTATTACTTGCGCCTTTGATTCCTTTCTTCCATGTCTGTGTCTGAAATTAGGACTTCTTTTCTTTTAACCGGTATCGGTTTAGGAAACAACATAGCTACCACAGAGGTAAGAACTTTCAACGAAAGCCATTCAGAATCAACATCGGTAGTTTTAGGCAGAAGCCTTGTAGATGAAGAAATCGGTGTATGCTTGTGATGGTTCCTGTGACTGGACCCATAAGAGTAGCCTAGTCCGATAGTCCCAGTCTGCCTGCGAACTTAAATTAGACATTTGATTCCATAATGATTCTTTCCTAACCCTTGTCCAGGTTGGAAACCTAAGGACATCATTTCTTGCATTACCGACATTACTTTGGCGGAAACTCTGGGTTTCAGAGCTGGAGCCCTAATGGGTTTGTAGTGAGTGTTGCTCACCTCAAGGGCTTGGAAGCTGACAGGCTCAACTTCTGTATTGAAACAGATGAGAGGTGCATAACTTTGTACAGGATATTTTGGCTCAGCATTGACAGTTACCAGATTACTATTAATGATATACTTGAGTTGTTGATGAAGAGTGAATGGAACGGCTCCCGCCATAGGGCAAAGGGTCAAAAATGCCCATGATGTTTATCCCGATGTTCCACTTGCACCTTAAACTAATTTTTTTTTCAAAAGTACCCTTAACGTTACATTTTTGGGTCGCCCGTGTCCCTGCCGTTAATAGAAGACAAACAGGATTAAAATGTGATGACGTGGCAAGCTTAAATATAAAATATATTCTAAATATAACAATATATATCATTTAATCAAAACAAAAAAATTTACATCATTTAATTAAAATACTAAAATTCAAAACATAACATATTTACATCAAATACTAATTAAAAACAAATACTAAAATACTAATTTAAAAAATACTAAAAAATCAAATTAAAAAAAATACTAAATAAAACTAATATTAGTAATTCTCTTAGATACAAAATAAATCGACTAAACGGAGAAAAAATAATATTGCCACAAAAATAAATAGCAATTAAGTATTACGCGTCATTAGAATAATTGTAAAATTATCGTTAATTGAAAAAGCCCTTAAACTATGAAGTGTGGATAGAATTAATAATTGTAAGAATACTGTTGTTAAATACTATCTCATTTTAAATTATAAGATAAATACTAATTTTTTATAAGTTAATTTTAAACGTTTTAAAACTCAAAATTAATATAAATTTATTTAATTTATGTCAATAAAATTATAAATATTTAAAACTAAAATACTACTAGTTATAAGATTTTTTTTCTTTTCAAAGTTAAATTAGTCATGTTAGTTTTAAGTTAAAAAATGTCTCAAATTGACTTTTACAAAGTCAATATTCATCATACAATTTGGAATAGAGAAAACATATATTTTATTTTGTTGTATTAATTTTGCTAAGATAATATCAACAATTAAAAAAAACCCAATATATTTAATTTTATTTTTAATTATATTTTTTAAAATAAAAAGAAAAGAAAAACAAATAAAATAAAACAAATAAGTGAGCACGAGGGACAAGCAAACTCACTCTACAAATTAAATAAAACAAATATTAGAAATTAATATAAATAATTTGATGATGTAATAATCTATACATAACAGTATATGTTATAAATAATATAAATAATTTGATGATGTAATAATATATACATCTATACATAACATTATAAGTTATAATTTGATGATTTAATAATATTTTTAAAAAAATGTATTCAAAAATTTAAATGACTTCATAATATTTAAAAATTAATATTAAAAATCACTAAAATAATCATAATACTCCAGTTTTGAATTTTTATATAGTTTTAAAATATTATTTAGTATTATGATTTTAGTAATTTTAAATTTTTATATCAGTTAGTATTTAATATTATGATTTTAGTATTTTAATGATGTAATATGAATTTTTGTTGTTTTGATTAATTAACAAAATAATTTAAATTTTAGTATTTTTAATATTTTTTAATTTGATTTTTTTTTGTATTTTAGTATTTTTTAATTAGTATTTTAGTATTTTTTTTAATTAGTATTTGATGTAAATATGTTATGTTTTGAATTTTAGTATTTTATTAAATGATGTAAATATGTTATACAACTTATTTTATTTAATTAGTTATTTTGATTAGTTAACAAAATAATTTGAATTTTATTATTTTTATTAAATGATGTAAATATGTTATGCTTTTTTTTATTTTGAATTTTAGTATTTTTTGTTTTGATTAAATGATATATATTGTTTTATTTAGAATATATTTTATATTTAAACCTACCACGTCATCACATTTTAACCCCGTTTATCTTCTGTTAACGGCAGGGGCACGGGCGACCCGAAAATGTAATGTTAAGGGTACTTTTGGAAAAAAAAATTAGTTTAGGGTGCAAGTGGGACATCGGGATAAACATTAGGGGCATTTTTGACCCTTTGCCCATCCCGCCATATTAATCCAAGGTCTTCCCAACAGTAAATTATATCCTGTAGTAATTTTGAGCACTTGGAAGGATATATAAAATGTATGTGGACCGATTTCCACTGGTAATTCAATCTCTCCAATAGCATTTCGTCGAGATCCATCAAAGGCTTTGATGATTATATTGCTGTTTCGCATCCTGTTGAGATTGATGTTCATTTTCTCCGATGTGGCATAGGGGCAAATGTTTGGGGATGATCCTCTGTGACGCCCCCAAATCTGGGTATCTTCCAACCCGACAGATGGTGCTACACGATGCTACATTTCATATAAACATTCAATTGAAATGCCTCAAAAGAACGGATATGTCTTATATATATATCAAAAGAATATTTACATACCCCAGATTCTTTATAACCAATATATTGTCTTTGTCATAATATCAATATTATTCCTTACAAAACCTATACTATTACATAAACAATCTATGGGTTCACCTTTGCCTTCCCTTTATCCTTGCCAGATCCATCGGTCCGTTCTGTCTTAGCTGCATTCATATGGTTCAAGCAAGAATGAGCCTAACTAGCTCAGCAAGTACAACAATTCAAAGAAAATAGTATGCTTGAAACATAGGAATCATATATCTTCAATAACTGGACAATAGTTACGAAGTACTATTGAGAATTCAAAATAGCACTTCTTTTCATTCAAAACATTTTACAACTACAATATTCAGTAAAACATCAATTTCGGTTCAAGACCGTAAGCATTTCATAAGTACTTTAAAAAGGACATCCCGGCACGAAGTCCGTAAGTTCGGTATATCTTACGAGCACGTCTAGGTGATCAGCCTATAGTACTGTAACGCCCAAGAAAATCGGATTTTTATGACAATTAAATTTTTATTTGATTATGTGAATTAAATGAATTTAATTAATTTCTTTGTGAGTAAGATATGTGAAGGTCGTTCTATTACCTAGAATGTGCTAACGTGGTTAGTATTCTGGCTACGTGTTAGAAATAGTTATTTGGAATTTCCAAGACGATAATAATTGTTTTCTGAGAAATTTTCGTAAAAACACTATTCTTCCGTTTTTGTTCGGGGAATTATTTTCAAATTTCGGGAAACACGTAATGATAGAATATCGTGACGAGTTGGAATATCTGATAATATTTCATTTAAGGAAAATGCAGTTTTCGCCTGCGGACTTAAAATCTAAGGGTTGAGTATATTGATTTCCGAGAAGGAAATAATATGCGTAGAAGGAATGGCGTTAGGTTTAATTCAAGTGTTATATAATTAGTGATGCTAGTTAGTATCTATGTATAATACATTGAGTAAATACGAGGTACAATACATGTACGTATGGTATACGAAGGGAATACGTGAATTGTACGTGTAGAATACGATGCGTATCATAGGATTAATCTATGTATCAATGAGTAATTCACTTGTATTGGATTATGATTAGCCCAATCAATTGAATGACTAAGCCCAATGAGATATATGGGTTAAGTCCAAGTCAAGGCCCAATGTTTATTTAGTTAAGCCCAATTCATTAAAACCGAACCGTGGGTCGAACTGGTGGATCACCGAATGGGTAAAACCTATGGGGCAACCCATGGGATGTCACCTAAGGAGGTGGGCCGACCACCATGGTGTGGACTCCAAGCATAAGGCTTGGTCACCAAGTATCTTACTTGGTGACCACACATGAATAGTAAGGAGGTGGTGTTTATTGACCATTATGCCCTCCATTCTAATTTCCTATAAGTATGAGGCTAGGTTGCTTCATTTGTGAGTTTTTCAAGTTGCCAACCTATATCATTTGAGAGAGAAAAGAGAGCTAGACTTATAAGTCCTTCACTTGGGAAGCTTTAACCTTTATTCTTCCAAGAGGTTTTTAAGAAACTTGAGGTAATACTTCTTGTTCTTCATTCTCCATCTCTTTTTGATTTTTCTTTTGTATTGGAGAATCATAGATGGGTGGTATATGCCTTGTATGAGAGATTAAAGATGACTTACCATAGATTCAATCTCTATAAGTCATGAGATTATAAGGATCATAAGGTTTGAAATAGTTTTGAACCATGAAAATATTGATAGTTGAGATCGATTGTTGATAAACGACTGAGCTCCATCAATACGTTAGTATATGCATCTTGTTTGGTTAGGATGTAGATATGAAATCCATGGAGTATTCCATGTGATTTGGCTTAAAGAACAATAGTAACGAAGTTATAGCGAATTTTGCAGAAATAGACGTTAAACGTCGAAAACGCATAAAGTCCGGATTAAAGGTCAAAAGTTGCCGTGTGACTTGAAAACGTTGGTTTCCAATGTCAACACGTGAGATAGGGTGATTAAGAGTTGTGGGTTTGAGAATCGTCGGATTCCTACTTAGAACGAAGAAAACGAGCATTGAACGCTCATTAACGTTTACGAACGTATATAAAATGAACTCAATAGTGAATTATGAGTTAACGGATTTGAAAGTGTTGAATTCTTACATGAACACGTAAAGGATGTAATTCCTGACTTGTAGGAATTCGAATGGGTCAATTTAGATGTAAAACGAACAAATTAGGAAGCCGGGAGTTTCGTTAGAAAACAAAAACTGGTTTGGCCAACTGCTGCACAGACTCGGCGCCGCAGCGCCAAAACCAGTACAAAGTGGTGGCACCGCAGCGCCAGACTCGGCCGAGTACCCTGCTAACTCGCGCCGCAGCACCAGTAAAATACACAGGATGCCGCGCCGCAGCGCCGGTAGTAGAAAAAAGTTGACCAAGTTAGGTTTTAAACTTCAGTTGTTTAGAGACCTACCTGAGTTGAGTTTATATACTCAATGAATGTACTAAGACTAATCCTGTACTACCTATACTAAGGTATAGAGTATGAAACTTTGGAATGAAATGCATATAAACAAGATATTTAAAGTGAACAAAGTTGGTACTTTATCAATGATGTTTGAGTCCGGTTAACAAACGTCAATAGAGTGATACACCGGGACGAAGGGTAATAAGTCATGTTGACTTTAATAAAGATATTAAGTTAACATAGACATAGAAGAGAAAGAAGCTTGTAGGAATAATGTGAATAGTTGTTTGATAGCTAATTACAGTGAATATGAAAGAAGCTTGTAGGAACAATGTGAATATGTAATTTCTATGTGAACATATCATTTAGATTCTGCAAAGGCTGTGGTCATTCGAGTAAGTTATTTAAAGACGCTGAAAGGCAAGTTTTCTTAATGCTTGTCTAACTTCCATGTTAGCCAAGTTTTATGTGATTCGTTAAACTGAATTGCAAGACTTGTTTTAAAGAAAGGGTCGATGCCAGATTTTAACTCGGCTAGACTATTCGTAATATATAGATTGATTATCATACTTATCATTCTATATAGAAATGTTAACGCTATCCTATGCCAATTAATTAGTACGGACATGAAGGTAAGGTTTGTCTATGAACAAACAAAAGTATTTTTTATCGATTATTCGATGGGCACGCGAGTTTGCCAAAAATATTAAACGTAAATACGTTTAATGAATGTAGTGTTGATCAACATAGAGTACTATAGGTTGATCACCTAGAAGTGCTCATAAGTTATACGGATGAATGACCTTAGTGCCGTGGACTCCTTTTCAAGTATGAAAACTGAAATTTACTGTTCATGGTCTATCGACCGGTTCAGAATTCCTAATCTATTCTATACTTTGGGAATTGATGTTATGAAATGTTAAAGTATTATTGATTCAGAATACTTCATAACTATTGTTCAGTTATGTTGGAATTGTTGTATAATTCATGAATGTGGTATTCCTGTTATCCTTGATTAAACTTGTTGAGCTGTCATGCTCACTTCTTGCGTGAATTATATAACTGCAGTTAAAGATGAACGTACTATGAATGCCAAGAATGATAAGGGCAAAGATAAGATGGATGCTTAGGCATTGTGTAATAGTTTAGTAAGTTTGTATGTATTATACATTATAAACAATGAACGATGTAACCCGTTTATGAACTTGGGAAGGATTATACTTTGATTGTAATAAGAAGATAGTAATTACTTTCATTTTGTTGTATTTCAATGGAATGATTGTATGGATGTTAGTACAGTGGAGCACCATCTGTCGGGTTGGAAGATACCCGAATTTGGGGGCACCACAAGTACTCTATGTTGATCAACACTATATTCATTAAACGTGTATACGTTTAAGTTGTGGCAACCTCATGTGCCTGTCGTTTGACGACAAAACATTTTAGCATACTAAATCTACTTTTGAAAACCACAACAATATTAGTTTCGTAAATCCTTATCAATACTTGATAGAATAACATAGCATACGTCTAGCCGAAAGGATTGGCTTTGACATTCCTCAAATACTAACACATGTGAAGAATACATGAATCACAAAGACTTGCCCAGATCAAACTGGAACAAGGGTTAGAGTACTTGCCTTTAGCGTCTGCTACAATTTATAACACGTGCACTTTACGTCTTTAAGGTATCTACAGTAATTGATAACATCACATAGATATCAGGTCATGAATGATTACACATGGTTCCTAAAGAATCTTACCCTACTTCTCAATCTAATTACATATTAGAATTGTTATTTATAGGTTCCGACTTTCCATTAAGTCCTTATATTCATAAGTAATTGACTTAACTTAACTCTAAGTGTTAATGCTTAAGACTTAATCATGTCTTAACAATGTTTCTTTTAAGATCTTTATTTAATTGCTTAACCCATACTCTTCATGTTTAATTTGTAAACACTCATCATCATCTAGGTTATGAGGGTGGCGCTGCAGTGCCGGCTATTACACTTGGTGCCGCGCTGCGGCGTCGCCACTTACTCCTTAAAAATCCGGACTCGGCGCTGCGGCGCGAGTCTCTGTATTATTTGTCGCGCTGCAGCGCAAGTTTGCAGGGTCTGAAGGCCACTTTGGCACTGCGGCGTGGGATTATTTTCCTTGTGCTGGCGTCGCAGCGCCAGCTCTGTGCACCAGACACTTTGGACAGATTTTTCACAAGTTGAGATTCCCGGACTCGTAACTTCTTCGTTATATGTCCGAATTGGCTCGTTCAAGAGCCTACGGGTCCCAAATTACGTACTCTATGCGTTCATGCAAGAATTTTATCTATTTTACTTCGTTTGCTAAAATTTTGCCTATTGGTTGATTTTTAATGAAAATGATAAACGTTCGTGAACGTTCAACGCTCGTTTCTTTGTTCTAAGTCGGAATACGGCCATTTCTGAGTCTGCAACTCTATAATTCCAAATATGACTTGCCTCAATCGAAAACCAACATTTACGACTTCAAACACAAAATACAACTTTCATTCCGAGAATTTCACGAATTCGACGATTGTCGTCCAATTATGTAAATTCTGGCAAAACCTCATAACGAAACATTCTAGGTGGATTTTAATCAACATGTAAGTATTACAAGTTACTTATAACACCGACTTATAATCAAAGTAGGTTTTGACTTATTATGAACTTAGGTTCAATAATCAATGGTTTCATACCATAATGAATATACTAACATCATATGACAAACATGTAACAAGTTCATCAACTTATTTAGGTTCAAGTTGCTTATTCAACTTATTCGGCTTAAGTTCGTTCATCAATGACTTATTACATACTATTATCACACCATCCCACTTCTCCATCAATCCTATCATAGAAGAGATGAAGATAATAGATATGAGTCTTACCCTTGAAGACTATTACTTCACTTCACTTTGGAAAAATCTAGCAAAAGTTGTAATGGCTTATAAGTGCTTATGTGGCTTATTCTCTCTACCAAATAAGTTGTTTAACTTGAGAGGAGTTGGATGAAAATTGAACAACCAACAAATGAAATTAAGCTTAGTATTTATAGGCAACTCAAAGTGAGGGCAACTTAGTCATTTGGACATCCCACCTCCTTATTACACCTCCTTACTATTCATGTCTTGCTCACTAAGTAATCTTGCTCCACACATCTTATACTTGGCCACCACACTTAATTCTTGTCCATCGCATAACTTGTTTGCCCATCAAGCTTACCCATGGGTTGCCCCATGGATCCTTATTAACTAATGGATCATAGTTTGGGCTTAATGCTAATTCAATTAACTTATCCTTTGGGCTTGCTAGTAATAATAGCTTGAGCTTCATTAACTAAATACACGGGCTTAAAAATAAATCCCACATAGGATCACATCTTATTCATATTGGACTTGTATTTTATTCCAAGTTACCTTAATTCATTTCATTAGGTTTTAATACCTATATTCCCAAATTAAGCCCACATGCACATTATTGCATTTTCCATACTTAGATTATTATTACATAATCCATCTCGCCTCGATATTCTAACATTACATATTTCTCAGAAATTCGAAAATAATTCCCGAGCGATAAACGGTGAATAGTGTTTTTCGTAAACTTTCTCGGAAAACATTTATTTTCGTCTTGGAAAATCAAACACTTTAATTCTCTCACGTGGTTTGAATACTACGATATTCTGACGTTTCTAGATTCTAGAACGACATACATCTTATTAACACATATAATAACAATTAATATTATTTTATTCAATATCTAATTCTTTCAAAGATTTTTACAAAGGATCCGAATTTCTCGGGCGTTACATCCTCCATCTATTAGCACTCCTCCAACCACATATCCGGAAGACATCACCACTATGTGTAACGGTTTGCAATGACCCGTCCCTTCGGGAGGTATGTCATCATCAGTGAAGGATATCACATTGTTATTGAAGATGTGATCAACTAGATGATGAAAGTTTTCAACATCCACTGTCTTTGGTAAGTGGGCTTCTTCTAATATTTTCAGTAAGACCTTTTAGCGATCTTCTGAAGAGAAAACCAAGTCCAGAATAGAGATATGTTGTGGAGCTTCTTTCAAGTTTTGAACAACCTTGGTTTCATTGTGTCCCATCTTGCGGAGGAATTCTTTAATCTTCTCCCTAGACACTTTCCCCTTAGATCTTATGATAGGCTTCATCACTCGTTGAGGGAGATACATTAGATTTTCTTTAGACACTACAATAGTTGTGTTTGATTTTGATCCTTTAGCCTCTCCATAATTCCATGGAACTTTCTTAAGGCTGATAATAGGATATTGTGGCCTGAATGGCAATATGATTGGCTTTGGTGCAGCCACTTTCAAAGGGGTTCAACTTCTTTGAGCTAAATTGGTTGAATTGTAAGTGGTGTGGCAACCAAATCTCCCTCGGAGGATTTAACTGCTACAACTTCCTTCCATCCTAGAGGAAATGTGTCTCCATTCTCAAATGAAACGTCGTCATCATCTTCCAGTTACAGATCAACACTGTCAATCATGCTCTGAATAAGATGGCGGAGTGCCCAGTATTCCTAAGTGTTGTGACTGCGAGAGTGGGAGTAGTATTGACATACTCCAGTAGCATCAAATCTTTTTGAGCGTGAATTAACTGGGGGTAGCAGTGCTGTGATTTTTCCCTCATTGATTAACATCTGTAATATTTGTTCCATCGGTTGGCCTAAATAGGTGAATTCCCTTTTGTTGGCAAAGTCCCGACGGGCTTTAGCTTTTTCTTTTCTCATAAACTTTTCCTCTAGTGTTTCACATTCGTGAATAAGTGGTGGAGTATTTATGATAAGAGAAAGGAGGCTAGCATGCTCCTGACTGAACAACTGTCGTGTGACTTGGTGTTGATGAATTACCAGTTCTGCTAGCACACTTCTTACTTGTATTAAAACCCATTCCACTCTGGTTGGCTGGTGGAAAGAGATAAGTGATTTTCTTCTGAGTTGTCAGAAGTTTGAGAATGTTTTAGAATGAGTCCCCTAAGGGTGTGAACACTCTTGAACGTCTGACCTCTCCACTCTTTGGCAAGGGAGGATTTGAAGACTGTGCTTGAAAAAGAGAATAATTTCTCCTCTGAATAGGCAAGTTTTGGTTTCCTTTTTATCCTTGAAGTATCAAGGAAACATCCTCATCTTTCTTCTTATGGACCCTTCGGGGTTTGCTCCCATAACTTCCAGATTGGATGTGCTAAGCTACGACTTTTAAAGCGGCTAGGTCTTGAATCTTCCCAGATTTCAATCCCATTTCTGCCATTTCTCCGTGCTTAATCATTCTGAGAATGGCTTTCCTATTCTAGCTAGGACCCTCTCATAAAATGGAGATTCTTGAATATCTATAAAGGTCATCACCATTTTAGACTCTTTCATAGATGGGATAACTTGAGCAGCCAGACGCCTCCATCTCAGGGCATACTCTCTGAATGACTCATTGACTTATTTCTTGACCTTGGTAATTTGATAACGGTCTGGAGCCATTTGAGTTTGAAAGTTGTATTGGTTGAGGAAAGAATAGGCTAGCTCCTCCCAGCTGTGAATTTTGGAGTTATCCAATTTGGTGTACTATGTTCTGGCTTCTCCAGTCAGACTTTTCTGAAATAGCTGCATTCTGAGCTTTTCATTCTCGACATAGGATCTGAGCTCTCCAATGAACACTTTTAAGTGGGTATAAGGATCTCCCAATCCATCATATTTCTTAAAATTGGGAGTCTTGAATTTGTCCGGATAATGAACCCCGGGGAAGATGCAAAGGTCTGAGTATGAAACACTTCCGTGTGTTCCAATCCCTTTGATGGACTAAATGGTCTCTTCCATTTGTAGAACCTTCTTCTAAATATCACTGGTGTCTTGATCTTCTTTAAGATGGGTGATTTTAGGGGTTTTGTTGGTCTTATCAGTCTGAGCCTCAGGTGCTGAAACTTCTCTGTCCGGACCCTGGATTCCTCCATGTGCAGAGGGTTCTGTGTGAATGGGTATTTATGGACCCTGAGTTGATTTGTGAAATTCTTTGAGTAGAATAGCCAACTCTGTAATTTGATTGCTTAATCATTCGAACTCCCCACGAGAGACAGGAGTAGGATTAAGCTGGCCACTTGTAGCCATGTCTGGCTGTAGGCTTAATGCCTTTTTGTACTTTGAACGGGTAACGAGACCAATCATTTCCCTACAAAAAAGACTTATATAGTTTAGTCTGGGGAAACATGGTAATGTTACATGCTATGTAATGTGTTCGCTTTTTAGGAGTATTGTCCTGCAAAACGGATGCCAGCTATTTTAATGACGAGATAACATGATAGGTTTTAATATGCATGTTCACATATTGCATTATTTTTTCCATTACATTGAGATTAACATTACAAGTAATTGAAATTACAAGTAATTAAAATGGGAAAGTATGAAGAGACTTCTCTCCGCATTTAGTTTATCAGAGGCTGACCTATCTTAGGCTACTCTCGTGGCTTTTTGGCATGAAGGTCCCCAGATCATTCCAATTTACTCGATGGGAAGTTAATCCGATCTTTCAATTAGAGCGAATTTGGGTTGTACCTTTCCTGAACCTCATGGAATTAGTCTCCCGACGAGTCCAGTAATCAAACACCAACGGGATAGCCTCTTAGTGGAGGGACCACACAACATACATTTACATACATTGCGTATCACCGTATGGAAATGATGACATGTGAAAAGCAATAATATCACATGCAGATATGGTGCGAATCACTAAGTAACGCATTAGTACACATTCATTCAAATGTAAATACAACATCCACACATAAGCAGATAAAACTTTTGAAAAGCTTTTAATAGCGGCTTAAGCCCTCTTACTGGTGTCCCCAGTAGAGTCGTTACCTGTCGACGCCGGGATTTTTATTTGTCCCTTTCTGTTCTTATCTTTTGGTGTTCTCATGTTAGATGAGATTTGTTTGAAAAAACAAGTTTGAAAAGGTCCGACCTGTGTATGTCTACGATTTGACTGTAAAAGTCGCCAGTTGGTTATTTTTAAATGGTTGCACCAACTCAATCGAGAAAAGGTTTGCACAAAGACCTAGTGATGTGACACTATTTAACTGGTCTGCTGTTGGTCGGAAAACCGATCACTAAACACGCGCAAGTATACGCGGTCTAACAAGTAATACAGTGATAAGTAGAGTATCGTACCCACGAGGAACTATGACTAATATTTACCAAGTACCGATTATGAATCGCTAAAGTCTTATTCTAACAGCAGTAAATGGAAGTGTGGTTCATCTAAGCATAACTAATTAACAAAGCAAGTAAATGGGTAACATATTGTAATCTAAGGAAATTCAAGCTAAGGTCACAACTTCACCCCACACAGGCATTCTGTCGAACACCTGGCGTGCTATGTTTCATCAAACTAGCTACCCTTCTCTCTTTGGTCTTAATGGTCACGACAATTGGTCGACCGAGAACGCATAGGTGCCTATGCACCTCTGTCGAGGTATGCACCAACATTCCTCTCCAGATCCACCTGAAAGGGAATAGAACAGAAAAGAACGTCCAAGCTAGATGCAATCCTACACATGTCTATGCGAATTTTTCATAACAAGGATTTAAGCATATGTTCTCAAAGGTCGCACGTGGCGCACAGAGATATGTCTATTCTACGCACAACTTATGCAGTCGAAACCCACAATCAAATGCCAATATATTTAGGTGTAAATCTATAATTTTTCTGTCGATATCATGTAGATTACCAAAATCATCACTAATGTCTTAACAAGAATCATTAAGCACAAATATATCAATCCAAATCATATGGTGCCAAACAAAGAGATAAAAGACAGTCAATTTAAATAACAAAGGGTTCCATTATAACCTTAGAGCAAATACTCAGTTCATAGCTATTAAACTGGATACAAGTAGCAATAAAGACAACATTTATTGATTACAAAACTAGATAAGATAAATGGATAAGAGGAAACTCTGTCAAAGCCCTTCAATCTCCACATATTCCGCTCAAATCAAGCTTTCCAATCTGTATCTCTCGTAGCTCTTGTGCTCCACATAAATACAAACTTCTCCCTATTCTATCTAATCTATATTTGCAAACATCAACTAAGATCTAGAGAGAGAAAATACAAAAGAAAACTAAATTAAGCTAAACTATCATATTCTAAGTTCTGTGTTGTGTGAGAGAGAGAGAGTGTAGAGGCTGGTTCTCTGTTATATACGTTGTCTGCCTTCAAGCTAGGTCAAAAGGCATTTGGCTCTGCCTGGGCACCGGAGCTCGTACTGCGGCGCGAGCAATAACCTTGTGGTTGGCGCTGCGACGCCACGTGTGCTTGGAAAACACGTGGTTCGCGCTACGGCGCGAGTCTCCAAAGAGTCAGTGGCGCTGCGGCGCCATGGTGATGTCAGCTGGCCCAGGAGGGTGGCGCTGCGGCGCGGCCAATAAGCTTGGCATTGTCGCCGCAACGCGAGCATAAGAAATATGACCGTTTTGCCCCTGTTTGCTAGAAAACACCTTATAAGCCCTGCAATATGTCAATTAAGCACAACAACACTATAATCATATAAAAACATATAAACTCTACGAGAACAGGCAACTATTTAAGTCATAAAATATCCGATTCGCGGGTATAAATCCCACTAATCAAATACCCCCAAACTTAAGTCTTTGCTTGTCCTCGAGTAAACTATCAAACACAACACTACTAATAGAACACACGCGAAAGAAAACTAAGACTGTAAAGTAGTATCATGGCTTCAAAGCTCGATCATAGCCACTCCCAGAGAATAGGGCAAACACAAAAATGAATAAGGGTTCATTCAACTTCAAGCATAGGACTGTATTCGATCCATTCTATGTGTGTGTGGAGACTAACCACCCTAACCAATCATAACTCAAATAAGTTCGCACAGCCGATTGCTAATACAAGAATGAATACTCCGCAACTTAAACATTCAACAAGCATTAAGAATAAGACGTAAGTGCAGGAAAAGATCAAAAGACTCTAGCATGACGACAGTAAAATCTGACTCGGATAGTACTTAATTACCTTAGGCTATTCAGAACTACCCATGAATGAGCTTTTGATCAGTGACTCCCAAGCCAGACGACTTTAGGGAACTAGGTGTAGAACACCCCTATGAATCTAATAACTCGAGCAGCAAAGGCCATGTAATCAACATAAGCCAACTGAGATTTTACAATAAAAATGAAAATTATGTAGCAAGTGCATTTTATGCTCTATCTCGATATCGGTCCTGCATTTATGGCCGAGTGCGTTTTACGCTCCATCTCAAACCACCACAAAACATTCGATATAAACTCTTCTTTTCTATTTTTATTCTTATTTCATTCATTTATAATTTTTTTTATTTTTTTATATGTCAACATGACAGAAACCAAGATCCAAAATGGTATAAACGTCTAAGTCTTTTATTACGTTGTAAAAAAAATGAAAGTTTATAAAAGTGAACAAACTCTCCAAGAAATAAACATGCGTACTAAATTCGAAAAATAACGAGTTAACACAATTGGTCAGTGCTTTCTAAGAAGGACGGATCAATAACATTTTAAACTTATCAATTGAACAACCCCTAGCTCATACATGCTTGACACGACTCTAAGAGATATGCATAAATAATTGACGCTTGTCATCAGCCACAATAAAAAAATTAATGATAACTGTAACCCTTGCTAAATAGCAGCTCAAAATAGGGTAAAAAGGCCATTCATATGGCACAAGCATCAAATCTGTATAAGCCCCAAAAAGATGGCTACAAACCACAAAAATGCTGATAATAATCAAAGCATTAATAGAATGAAAACCAAAAATAGTATATGGAATAATAATAAAAATCCAAACATAATCCCGCAGTTCAAAACGACTGCACCACAATACTAAAATAAAACATAATAAAGTCTAAAGTATGCAATCCTAACATGGCAATAGAGAAATAACAGATATAAGTTGAAAACACCCCCAAACTTGAGGTGAGCAATGCCCTCATAGCTAAACATAAAGCAATCGTATGCAAGAGGGCTTCCCTGAAGTTCGATACTCAGGAGCAGTCTCGTCCTCGTCAGCCTCGGCAGGTGGTGATGGTGGAGGGTATGGTGGGAAGACAGACAGCTCTGGGAACTGGTATGGCGTGAAGTCAGTATTCTCGCCACAATAATCGGTGTAAATGTTCTTCATGGTGTTCACCAGCTCAGCCTGGTACTGCATAGCTATCTCCTGCCTCTGAGTCACTGTAGCTATGTGCCTCCGCTGTCTTTGCGCCTCGGCATCCTATTTCTGGTGCAGCATGGTGAGGGATGTCATGATGTCTGTCAGTAGCCCCTGTCCAGCTGGGCCGGCGTCTGAAGTCTGTGCCTGCTCAGGCTCTATAGTAGGAGGCGGCGTTGTAGGAGGCCTGTAGCCTTCGCCTCTAACATGCGACTCTGCCCCGTCCCACACAATGAAGTGTGAGATCGTTTGGTGGTCGATGATTGCCATGGGAGGCAAGGCTATCTCCTCTGGCCCCCACTGAATTCCTATTTACTTGCACAACCGGGTGATCAAGGAAGGATGTGGAAGTCCCGAAGCCACTGTGTTCTTGATCGCCTTAATGATGGACTCGTGTATAAGAACCCTGACGTCCACGTTCAGGCCCGTGACAATAGCAAATAGGAGGATCACCCTATCTTTGGTCACATCGCTCAGATGTCGGGTAGGAATCATATTAGCACAGATGAAGCTAAGCTACGCCTTCCCATAGCGACTGAGCGCTGAAGACGAGAAACTGGTCTTTTCACCCGTGTAGTCGTTCTTTTTCCATGAAGTCCCGAGCTTGCAGAGCCTCCTGATAATATCCTCTATGTCATAACTGCGGAGTCCCAGCTCCATATAGTCCTTTCCCACATAGTTGGGCGTGACAAACAGTGCATTGATGGCCTCACTTCCAAACGCCACTAACTTCCCCCTGACTTGGACAACTGCATCACCTTTGGCACTGACGTTCGCGTAAAACTCCCGAGCCATAGAAACAATGGCTGACCCAGGTGGTTTCGTAAAATGGGACCATTGGCGCCCCGAAATCATAGCCAATAATTCACCGTCTTTTCTATCTGGCCTCAACCCCCACTTAGGAATGAGATTTCGCGCGGCAAAAGAGCTTTTGTAACGCTTCCAAGCATCCTCGCTCACAAATTTTGCCATGTCCCATGCCATTGGTGGTGCCGCGGACGACGAACCTCCCATACTAAGGCGTTGCCTCTTTTGAGCCATGTCAGAAATTTGATGGGATTTTGTACGAATACTGGTAGACAACCCAACTTAAACTCCCCCAATCCTTTTTCAGACAAACCCAATGCAATTGCAAGACCAAAACAGCCCAAATCAGTCAACTTTGTGGTTCAGACACTTTATCGAACACCTTGTGTGCGTTCTTTAAAACCAACTTGGATAGCCTTTGTTTGTAAATGCCCAATCCAGATTTTCGCCAGCGGAAATCACACCAAAACACAACAAGAAGAACAACACAATCCCACGAATTGAAGAAATAGAATTGACAAAAATCCCCAATTACCTTAAGTGAGAAACCTTAGTTTAAGAATTGTGTGGGCGAATTTGACAAGAAATTGATGCTCTTGGCTTGTTATGGTAGGTTTAGATGATTCTCGATCGATCGTTGCTAGGAATTTTTGGGAGTGAAGCGGCTGCTAGGGATCTTTTGTGCTATATTGGCGAGAGAATTGAAACTGTCGAGAGATATGGGTGTAGTGGGTTGATTTCTGGCCTAAAAACTACTCTGAAGAACCTAATTCTCGCTGTCGGCGCTGCGGCGCAAGACTGCCTTTGTTACTTGGCACTGCGGCGCGCATTAACAGGGTCTGGACTCGCTCATGGCGCCGCAACACGAATGCCCAGTGTTGGTTGGCACTGCGGCGCGAAGGAGAGAGAGTGGGCATACAAACATGGCACTGCAGTGCGAAAATTCACGCCGGGGCACGAAGCCGGCGTTGCGGCGCGGCCTGTAGTGCATTTGGTGGCGCCGCGGCGCGAGATGCCTTTTTCTGAAATTTTCCTACTGTTATCTGCACATGCCAAGACAAGAACAAAAACTACACTACAGAGCAAATATGCATTATTCCAAACAATATAATAACTGACTACAAAGTAAAGTTGGTATAACTACAGGAAAATAGATAGAATTTATACCGAGATGGTGGTGCCTCCCCACCAAGCGCTTGTTTTAAAGTCGTCGGCTTGACTATATCGACACCATTCAATCCGGCTTATAAGCGAAGATGACCTTTTCATGACGCCTATTTGTCAATTCCTTTAGATTCTTGGCAGACATGGATGATTGGTCATCCTCGTTCTCCTCGTCCATCTAGTCATCCATCGGCACAAAGAAGCTTTCGCCACTAGAATTATCCACTAATTTGCCTATCTCATTAAGTTGAAAACGTTCTTTGTGCGCTATTGGGCCCTCACGGATTTCCACAGTCGGGAGCATGGTTTCTGATTGTAGATCAATATTGACTATACAACTACTGTTGATCTTTGTGTCTCCAACTTCAGACTCCACCGGTTGGCCAGTCTGCACTATAACGTCTCCCTCAATAACTGTGCGAGCCTCATTACATTTTCCTTGCGTATCCACCGTGCAATACTCTACTGCTTCATCGTCGAGATCAATTATAACCGGTAGATGGCATTGCGGTGGATTTGTGATGGCATTGACGAGTTGCCCCAATTGATTCTCAAGGTTGTGCAATGCGGCTTCTTGGCTTGCCATCCGAACCTCATTTCTCTCAATAAAGTCGGTGAGAAGCTCTTCAACCCTGCTCTCTTCTTTTTGTGTTGAGTACTCAGAAAAGTTGTCATTGGGTCGAGATGTCAATTCATACTGTGACGGATATTGATAGTCAAACTGAGATGCATGATTCAGATCATAATAGTACTCTTGACTGTAGTCCCATGAGTTTGGATAACCCTGACAGTTTTGATGATAGGAGATCGGTTCAAAGTCAGCTCGTTCCTGACAATAGGCATTCTGAGTGGACTGACACTCAAGATTGTCAGAAAACCTCAAGGCATTAGCAATTTGAAGTTGTAATCTCTCGAGTCCTTCTTCCAAGTTTGGTTGTGTTGTCCCCTCGTAAGGCCATTGATAACATTGATCGTCCATAATCTGTAATCTTAAAAACAAAGTGAAAGGAAGATCAAACCAATAAAAGAAAATAATATATACAAGTTCAAAGTAAGACTAAATTGATTTACATCAATATTGGACAATATTAGAATAATAGTTCCCCGTCAACGGCGCCAAAAACTTGTTGGTCGGAAAACCGATCACTAAACACGCGTAAGTATACGCGGTCTAACAAGTAATACAGTGATAAGTAGAGTGTCGTACCCACGAGGAACTATGACTAATATTTACCAAGTACCGATTATAAATCTTTAAAGTCTTATTCGAATAGCAGTAAATGGAAGTGTGGTTAATCTAAGCATAACTAATTAAAAAAGCAAGTAAATGGATAACGAATGGTAATCTAAGGAAATTCAAGCTAAGGTCATAACTTCACCCCACACAGGCATTCTGTCGAACACCCGGCGTGCTATGTTTCATCAAACTAGCTACCCTTCTCTTTTTGGTCTTAATGGTCACGACAATTTATCGATCGAGAATGCATAGGTGCCTATGCACCTCTGTCGAGGTATGGACAAACATATCCTCTCCAGATCCACCCGAAAGGGAATAGAACAGAAAAGAACGTCCAAGCTAGATGCAATCCTACACATGTCTATACGAATTTTTCATAACAAGGATTTAAGCATAGGTTCTTAAAGGTCACACGTGGCGCACATAGATATATGTATTCTATGCACAATTTATGCAGTCGAAACCCACAATCACATGCCAATATATTTAGGTGTAAATTTACAATTCTTCTGTGGATATCATGTAGATTACCAAAATCATCACTAATGTCTTAACAAGAATCATTAAGAACAAATATATCAATCCAAATCATATGGTGCCAACCAAAGAGATAAAAGACAGTTAATTTAAATAACAAAGGGTTCCATTATAACCTTAGAGCAAATACTCAGTTCATAGCTATTAAACCAAATACAAGTAGCAATAAAGACAACATTTATAGATTACAAAACTAGAGAAGATAAATGGATAAGAGGAAACTCTGTCAAAGCCCTTCAATCTCCACGTATTCCGCTCAAATCAAGCTTTCCAATCTGTGTCACTCGTAGCTCTTGTGCTCCAAAGAAATACAAACTTCTCCCTATTCTATCTAATCTATATTTACAAACATCAACTAAGATCTAGAGAGAGAAAATACAAAAAAAAAAACTAAATTAAGCTAAACTATCCTATTCTAAGTTTTGTGTTGTGTGAGAGAGAGAGTGCAGAGGCTGGTTCTCTGTTATATACGTTGTCTACCTTCAAGCTAGGTCAAAAGGCATTTGGCTCTGCCTGGGCAACGGAGCTCGCGCTGCGGTGCGAGCAATAGCCTTGTGGTTGGCGCTGCTGCGCCACATGTGCTTGGAAAACAAGTGGTTCGCGCTGCGGCGCGAGTCTACATAGAGTCAGTGGCGCTGCGACGCCATGGTGATGTCAGCTAGCTCAGAAGGGTAGCGCAGCAGCGCGACCAATAAGCTTGGCATTGGCGTCGTGGCGCGAGCATAAGAAATATGACCGTTTTTCCCATGTTTGCTAGAAAACACCAGATAAGCCCTGCAATATGTCAATTAAGCACAACAACACTATAATCATATAAAAACATATAAACTCTACGAGAACAGGAAACTATTTAAATCATAAAATATCTTATTCGCGGGTATAAATCCCACTCATCATCTGCAAAACCGAATTTCGTTAGAGTCGAGGGACTTGATTAAGCAGAGGGAATGTGTTAGGCACCACCCGACTTCTGTGATAACACGGTTACCGCCACTTTTCCTTAAAAAATTTATCTGTGAATGTGTGTGTGTGTGTTTGTGTATGAGTTAGGTCTATGTGCAATTATTTGGAAGTGATGTTATGCCTTGTTCGCACCTATATACAAAGGGTTTGACTTTTGTATAAAAGTTTGATTTTAACCAGATATAACAATGATGTTTTGTGAAACATGTTTTTCAAAGCCTTGTGTTCAATAGTAATTGAGGCCTTTGATACTTTCATTTTATTATGTGTTCGGCTTAATTACTTTTATTTTCGAGATGCGAAGCATCTTCGAGAAAATAAGATATATAGCAGTGTCGAACTCCTTTTTTGGATAAATTTTTAAAGCTATATTAAAAAAAAGAAACGTGATACAAGGGACATTGGAGGACACCAATAGGATATAGCATAGACATCATAGGGCATGCCCTATGATGTCATGACTATAAAAAATAGGCCCGAAAAAACAAAGCCAACAAGAAGGAACAAAAACCACAAGGGAACGACAACCCTATAACACAGTAACACTAAGTCCGAACAGCAAAAAGCAAACAAATCAAAACAAACAAGTCGACCCACAAGCAAAGCAGCCGACTAGAGCCAAAGCCCGAACCCTATCCTCAAGGGATCCAACCTGAGATTAAGAATAAGTGGACCCAACCATGAGAGTCCAACCGATCAAGAAGCCAAAACAGAAAAATAGCCTGAAGCCTAAACCATCCTACCTGAAAAGGGGAAGCCGAAGCCATCAAAACACCATCCTACCCGAAGCAATCCTACCCTAAGCCATCCTACCTGAAGAGGTGGAATGACATACCACCTGAAGCGAAAAGGAGCAAAAAACTGAAGCTCGACGAATAGCAGCCAGCAGATAAGACCCAGCGTCAAAACAGACCACCCAAACACACGGCACCGACAGCATGAAAAGGCATACCCTCCATCACAAGTCACCCAAAACAGACCACCCAAACCCAAACAAAAAACCCGCATACCACCCACAACAGATTACCGAAAGAAAAAGCAGACTACCTTGATAGAGAAACTGCATTAGCAATTCACTACATCTGCATAAATAACCTGCATCTGAAGGCCCCATAACAGACCACCCAGCACTAAAATCAAATCAGACCACAGATCTTCAAAAGGCCACCACCTTATCAGCAGTCCACAAGTTCAAAGCAGTGAGACCCAAGCCAACAAGAAGAAACATCAAAACCGAAATCAAAGTAACCAGTTGCAATAATAATGAGAAGATTAAGATGCTTTGATAAAAAGAGAAGAAGATGACATCCTTGATTTGATGATATTGGTAGTGTCCTTTGCAATAATGGATGGGGGGTAAGCTTGTTCGAATGAATCTTTATATTTCTCACTTCCAAATCTTGTAGAAAGTAGCAGCAAAGGTAAGATAAAGGATAAGCTTTGGGAGTTTCCTACCTTGGAATGAGATGATGAACGAAGAGACACCAGTCCAGTCCATGGGTATGTTAGACCAATCACCCAATTCAAGAGTTTTCTGCAGAATGGAAGAGGAGTATGTGCATTCAAAAAATAGATGGTCAAAACTTTCATCATGCCGCTGACACAGAGGGCAGGAGGATGTTCTGCCAGACGAGTAGTGCCTAGTAATATCATTAGTAGGAAGTTTTCTAAGGAATACCAACCATAAGATAAAGGAGAAATAGGGGACATGGAGCTTGTGCCAAACAATTTTATGCCAAATAGGTGTAGACTTTTTAGTTCTAATGCAATCCCAGATGTGTCGAGCTTTAAGATTCGAAAGAGAAAGACCATTTCATTCAATGCGATCATTAGAGAGAGGATGGATAAGCTGAGCCTCAATGAGACCTCTAAGTTCAATCATCTCATGGTGGAAACTCGGGGAAAGGAACCAAGAGGAATCAATAATGATATCAGCCACTTTGGCCTTAGATGAAAGCCTAAAGTTGGCCAGCAGAGTTTGACTAGGGTTAATGGGGTTATGATTTATCTAGGGGTCAAACCATAAACTCGTGTTAGAGCCATTACCAACAAGGTAAGAAACATGATTTCTAACCGTTGGCCTAAGCTTGATGACTTGTTTCTAGATCCAAGAACAATCTGAAGGGGCCTGATAATTCCATAGATTTCTCCCTTTCAAGATAGTGGTGTTGATCCAATTGGCCCATAAGGAGGATGAATCAGCTCGGATGATATTAAGCAAGTGCATCATAATCAGAGATTTATTCCATTCAATGATGCTCTTTAACCCTAACCCCCCCTCATAGACGGGGAAACAGAGCTTATGCCATGCAACATGTGCACCAAATTTCCCCAGAGAGGGGCCTTTCCAAAGGAACCTGCACAAAATGGATTGAATAGCTCTGGACACCGCTTTGGGAAAATGAAATGGGCACTCCAGAATGATTGGATGGAGAATAAAACAGATTTGATAAGTTGAAGACGACCAAAATAGGCTAAGGCAATGGAAGTCCAAGATGTAACTCTAGAAGTGATTCGATGAATAAGAGGAAGACAATCCATGTAAGAAAGCTTTGATGAAATAAGAGGGACCCCGAGGAATTTAATAGGGAGGGTACCCACTTAAAACCCAAGTAGAGAAAGAATAATAGTGGAGGTCCTTTGATCAGTGTTAGCAAATAAACATTGGCTTTTGTGGACATTAGGAATGAGGCCAGAGAAAAGAGAGAAGGATTAGATGAATGAAATAATTATGCTAACAGATTTGATGTTAGGATGGCAAAAGACAAGGATATCATCCGCAAAGAAGAGATGTATGAGATTTCACTCTTTAGTTCACCAGTGAAATTTGAAATCCGGGAGCATAGCACCCTCAGAGTTCTTAGTTGACAACATTTCCATGACAAGAACAAATAAGTAAGGGGATAAGGGGTCACCTTGCCTAAGACCCTTAGTACTCCCAAAATAACCCGCAAGGGAACCATTAACCTTGATGGAGAACATAGTTGTAGAAATGCAAGTGTGAATCCATCTAATGAAGATAGGAGGGAACCTAAAAAGTTGCATGGAGGAGAAGAGAAAATCCCAATTTACAGTATTGAATGCCTTTCGATGGTCAATTTTAAGAGCACAACGAGGAGGGCCAGATGATCTATCATAGTTCCTTAAAAGATCTTGAGCGAGAAGTATATTGTCACTGATATTCCTTCACTAAATAAAAGTATATTGAGACTTGCTAATGATAGTGGGCAGGACCGCCTTAAGCCGACATGCAAGGATCTTGGAGATGCATTTATAGATAGTGTTGCAGCATGAAATGGGTCTAAAATCAGACATTGCGGACAGATTTCCACACTTGGGAATGAGAGCAATGGTCGTAGATTTAATACCCTTAGGCATATAACCTGTAGCGAAAAAATGTTTGACAAGTCTTTCCCAACAAGATCCCAACAACGAGAGAAGAAATTTACGTTAAACCCATCCGTACCCGAACATTTATTCTTCTTCATAGATTTAAGGGTGGAGAAAATTTCCTCATGCGTGATGGGAACAATGAAAAGAACAGCCTGCCCAGGACTAATGAATTTAGCATGAGAGAATTCCACATTCGGTTGCAAAAAAGGGCCAGGATCAGGATTGAAAAGTTGTTGGAAATACTTAGTGGCAACCAATTCCCCATCTCGTTGGCTATGGACAAGCACCCCATCTTCATTCTTAATCGAGGGGATCTTACTAGAATTCCATCTACTTTTTACTATATTGGAGAAGAATTTTGTATTGCGATCCCCAGTAGCGAGTCAAGTAACCCGAGACTTTTGGTGCATTAATGCCTCCTCCATTTCAAGAGCCTACCAAAGAGATTGGAGACAAATTCTTTCTAAATCAATAAGAGCCACATCTTGAGGATTACCTTGAAGAAGAATTTGAGAATGGTGGAAGGCATCCGTAGCAAGTTTGACAGAAGAAGTAACATTTCCTAGGAGTCTATTCAAGGAGATCAAGGCTTTCTTTGTCAATTTTAATTTCTCATAAAATATAAAGAAGGGGTTACCATGCACAGGACGGTTCTAGACAGCAGCAACACATTCCAAGAAACCTTCTTGGGGTTGAAAAGAGGGGATCCGATATTGAGAATAATTAGTGAGTGGTCAGAGATACCTCTAGGCCCAAAAGTAACCAGAGCATTTGGAAAAGAAGTGAACCAGTCTTCATTGCCTATGGCCCTATCTAATTTCCTATGAATAAGGTGTTCAACTTGATTATTCCACCAAGTGAAGAGAGGGCCAACCCCTCTAATGTCCTCAGCCCCAATTTGTTCCATACAATCTCTTAGGTCCTCCATACCACGGTTCCAAGAATCATCCACCCTGTCAGATTCAACAAGATCTCTTATGGAATTATAGTGGCCCAAAATACACCAACATTGAATACTATTAAGAGAATATAAACAATTCCATAGGTCCCTCCTCTCAATAATAGAGTTCAGCCCATACACATTAGAGACAAAAAAACTACTGGAATTACTATTAAGATGCTTAACTTTACAATGAATTAATTGGGAGGAAACAAAAAGGACATCCACATTCCAAAAGTTGGGATTCCAACCTACCCAAATGCGACCATTAGCATGGTGGTCATATCTACAAACCTAGTTTCAGTTCCTACAGACATAGTTAGAAATTCTGGAGTAGTTCTGCTTCTTGACTCTAGTTTCAAGCTACCCAACAAAAGAAATATTATTGTCAGAAATCATTTGACGAACATAAGCCTGCTTCGGCTTTTTATTTAGACCTCTTACATTATATGTAGCTAACATAAATTAGGTTGGAGCAGAAGATACTCTCTGGCCTTTGATTTTCTTTTTGGCCGACTTTGAGAGTTTTTTCCCAGCTCTAGCTTTCTGTCTCATATCCTTACAATCCTTTTCATCAACCAACTTAAGCTTGTCAATAATAGGGTTGTGGGTGATAGGGGATTCAATGTCAGATTGGGCCGGAACACAGCACGCTGGGCCTACTAGAGGGGAGAAGGAGTTTAAAGTTGCCTTACATCAAGGAGGTGAAATATTGTCGACCAAAATAGAGGCTTGCCCCCTTTAGAGACTGTAACCCACTCCAAACCATCAGGAGCCAGCTCACCCAAAGACCTGTGATCAGCAGGAGCTGAAGACTTAGCCGGTAAAGGGTTCTGAATAGAGGGAGGCAAGGGACCAGAAATAGTATTACCAAAACGAGCAGCCTTAGGGATCCACTGGAAGTTGGATTTTGGGCATTTCAAAGAAGTGTTATCAAAAACATTGCAAGCTTGGCATGCTGGGGGTCTGCTCTGATAATCAACAGCAACATGGAGTACCACTTCCTTGTTTAAATCCTCATTAAACATAACAACTTTGATGGAGCTTGGGAAAGAGAAGCTAACATCCACCTCAATGCAGATTCTGGCAAAGCTCATAGGGTCTAGTTTAGCAATCATCTCATCGGTAAAAAGAGGTTTTCCAATATTATTGGCAATGTAGCTTATACCTTCAGCAGACCAGTAAAGATAAGGGACCTGACTTAACTTTACCGATATGGGAACTTTAGAGCACTCAGTTTTTAAAACTTCAACTCTAGCCTTCCAAGGCTGAAGAATAAGGACTTTAGAAGCAAAATGCCAAGGGCCAGATGCTTGAACTTTGTCCCTATCTGAGACCGATTTGAACTTGAAAATGTAGTATCATTTATCATGAAGGAAAACTTTAAGAAGCCCAAGGTTACCCCAAAGACGGTTAGCTATAGGCTCCATAACCTTGTAAAGGAGCTTAGAGTGTAGAAAGTACCCCACTAAACTAGAGGACCACATTTTGTTGCCTCTAAGAAGAACTTCAACTGGGGGTTTTACCAGGATACTGCCATCATCCGAGATGGGCGATGGGTTGAAATAGGATAATTCCAGGGAGGACTTAGGAGTATTTGCAGCAACAATATGGCACCGCATTTTTGAAATGCCTTGATCAGGACAAGGGACCTCTCCCTCCTCCAAGGGAGCAGTAGAACTGGGCTTGCCTAAACCAGAGTCCGAAGGCGGGCTAGACCATACAAAGGGAGAAACAGGCAAGGACTGACCATAAGGGTCGAGGCAGAGCTGGGGTTTTGAAGTCTCACATACACAAAAGGGTTGAATAAGAAGGCCGACTCTAGCCACCGGAGCAGCAAGGGATGCAGAGGAGCCATTCTTTGAAGAGCCTTGTACAAACACAGGACATTCATTAAGCACCTTGCATGCATTGACTAAAGTAGCAAAGGTCCCTATGGTAGATAAGTTATTAACATCTTCAAGAGGAAGACCCAAAGCAGAGATGTAATCCAAAAGCTTAGCATTCTTCTCTCTTTTAGCAAGAGCTTCTTCATGATCGTTCCTAGAGAAGTCGTGGGAGATGCCGGATCAAAGGACACCCCCAATGGGACATCAAAAGCGGTAGAGTCATCAGAGCTCATAGACACATTTGAGGGGATAGCCTTAGATTCCACCATTTCAACAGAATTTAGGGGAGAGTTTGGGTTAGAGACCCCATATTCAGCAAATAAATCACGGGATTGGCTGCTGTTGGGTAAAATCTATATACGCACAACACGCAAGTATACGTGGTCAACAAGTAATAAAGTGATAAGTTGAGTATCGTTCCCACAGAGAATTATTTAATAAAAATCACTAAGTACTAACCCGTAACCAACTCAATCTTATTTAAACAAATGAATTTAATGTTATAAATTAAAATATTTAACTAAAATAATTCTAATTACAACTAATTAAAAATCAGATTATGGAGATTTAAGATCACAACTTCACTTATAGCTTCATTTAGGTTAACACACTTCTCATCAATTATTCTCTATCCCGAATTGTTAATCAAGAACACTAGAGTAGTATTAACCACCTCTCGATGCACTAATACCGTATTAACGTCAATCCACAATTAAGATAGAAATTCATTAAACACTTTAATCAACTAACCCACTATATCTCTATGTGAATTACAATTGAAGAAGGTTGAAGACTAAGTTCTCTATAAGATTACATATGGCGTCAAGCATATCTCTACCTTAACACTCATCAAGTTTAAGCTACTAACAAAATCCTGAACACATGCTATCATGATTAGATCTAAATCAATACTTCATCTCTCGAGTTCATATAGATTATCACGATAATTGATGGCCAGTCAATTAAACAATTAAATCCAAATCATAATAGACAATCCTCACAATAGAAAATACTAATTGATAACGAAGCATATTAAAATAAACTACACAATAAGATCCATTGTAATCTCAAACAAAGAATTAGTTCATGATCATTGAATTAAAGTTAAGAATCCACAATTGAATAACCATTAAAAGAGAAAGATAGAAGAAGATGAGAAAAAACAATCTATTGTCAGTAGATTTGATGCTCCCTCCTTGCTCCTACTTCTAATCTTCTATGGTCTCCAAGTTGCTTCAATCTCCAAATCTAATTAAAACTAGTGTTTTTCTTTAATTTACTCTAATATAATTTAATAGAATGCTCTCTAATCTCCTATTATTCTCCTCTAATCTGTGTTATTCCCCTCCTTTTATAAGCATTTGTACATGTCTTTAAGTCCTCTTGGAAGTCCTTGAATAAAACAACTCGAAAACAATCCTTTTCGGACTCAAATTCGGATAAAATTTAGTCTTTTTCGCATAGGCCAGCCCCGGCTGGCCATTTCCCTTGCAAAAACCCAGCCCCGGCTGGGTAGTGGACTGTTAAAACTCCCAGACATCCAGCCCCGGCTGGATCCTAAGGCTAAAAACGCCCAGCCCCTGCTGGGTACCAATTTGCCAACACAATTTTCTGCTGGAACCTCCTCTGCTAAAACTACCATAACGTTTGAACCGGGAGGAGTTACGGGTCCCGCGACCTATCAAATCGAATCTATCGACGAGATATACAACTTTCATTCTTTGAGCTTTCAGAAATAACAATCGTATGATGGTCGAAATCGGACTGGAAGTGACTTCTATGCAAATGACAACCTAAAACGGTGAAGTTCAATGACGTCCGTTGGTAGAAATGCCACAACTCTTTCATCCGAACTCCGATTGGAATGATTAAAGATGTTCCGAAAAGCTAAGAAAACGCTCTACAATATAGTCTAAGCTCCAAGCCAAGAACAAGAATTGAACATGAAAGCATAAACGATGTCTGGATTGCTTTTTCCTTGCATTTTCTGTGCTTTTCCTTCCCAATAGTCGCTCACACCGCTCCCAAACGTATAAGCTACAAAATGAACACAAAATGCATGAAAAGTAACTAAGACACATGAATATAAGTAACTAATTCAAGTAAAAGATACCGGATAAGTAGGTATAAAACCTACTTATCAGCTGCTCTCCGAGTTCCCAACAGACAAATGATGATGGTAAACCATGGCTCCAAGAACAGAAGGACGGGAAGAAAGGAGAGGATCAAAGCAGAACGGAAGTACCCAGGAAAAATCGAGAAGAGGGTCAAAGAAGAAAAGAGGAGGAGGGAGAAATAAAAGAACGGGAAAAATAGGTGAGAGCCGGAGAAATTAGGTGGGTGGGTGAGCAAGGGACATAACAGAAAAGTAGGAGAGAAGGCAGAGCAAAATTTCTAGAGAGACAAACATTGCACCCCACCTTTTATGTACTAACATTCCAACCCCCAAGCGCCGAACTCCTTGTGGGCATGAGAGCCATCTAAGGAAATTCAAACACCGTAGGTAATTTACAAGCTGGTTTCAGCTGAAACTGTCCATCACGGGAACCGAATCTAGATTCAGGAGTTGAATATGTGATCACATAATTCCTAGGCTCACATGAAAAAGCAATATATACAAAAGCTAGATAACGAGCCAAATTTGAATAAATCTAAGCATTCCAGCTTTAACGGTTCCAGTTTAGTCACCATGAACCGGTCAAAGTGAGAAATAGCAGTATTTAGGCAAATCTAACCCGCAAGCTGAATAACAGTTATATATATATATATATATATATATATATATATATATATATATATATATAGTCCGGATCAGGTCCGGACTTCCGCATTTTAACAAAATCCGGACTTTTTTTTTTGCTTTTTTTTAAAACAACTAAAAAAAAATTATGGAACTTGAATTTTTACATAATACAGTGTTTTGGGTGTGATTTGGATACGTATAACAAAACATGTATGTACAGTTTGTGCAGACTGTACATACATTTTTTGGTATAGGTATCTAAATCACGCCCAAAACATTATATTATAGAAAAATTTCAGTTCCATAAAATATTAAATTTTTTTTAGTTGTTTTAAAAAAAAGCAAAAAAAAGGTCCGTCTTTTAGTAAAATCTGGAATCCTTGATAGGATCGTGGTTGTATATATATAAATATATATGAACGATAAACTGTCACGAAGTAAACTCTAGGCAGGACTTTTAAATATAAATAAATAAATAAATATATATATATATATATATATATATATATATATATATATAAGCTGTAGCCGCACTGGATATCACACCTAGGTTCAATCAAACAAAGTTTGATAACAATTTTTATATATAAGTATATATATATATACGGGAAGGATCAAGAGCATAATCCTTAAATAGCATAACGCCTTAAATAGCATAACGCCTTAAATAGCATAATTTTATCAAAACGACGTAGTTTTGATAAGATGCGGTGGCATTTTTGTAAATACGCGGTGACATGGTATTTACAAAAATGCCACCGCGTCCCTCCAAAACTACGTCGTTTTGATAAAATTATGCTATTTAAGACGTTATGCTATTTAAGAATTATACTCTTGATCCTTTCCGTATATATATAAGTGGTAAATGCACCGGATATTATATCCAGGCTCAAATTTCAGTATGTTATAAAACATGCGGTCACAAGTGTTTAGAAAAAAGAATCACTCAATTTGGAGCACTATAGAAGTGTGTACAGACTAAAATGGACAGAGTTTTCTCTTTTTTTTTTCTATTTCTTTTTTTAAATGAGCAAACAAGTGCCCATATTTGTAGATCGGATGTCCACGGGTCTACCGGCGGCAGCCGCGGGTCTACCTGTGGCTGCCCGAGTTACCCCGGGCCATGCGGGTCTCGTTGTCTATAAGTGCGTGCACTTTGGCTACGCGTTGTCCGCTCAAACCTTCATAAATTTTAATCCGGGCATCCGATTAAGGCGTTCTGTACCTTTCTAGAATGTTGTTGTCAAGAGCTACATAATGACATGGGATTAGAGGTTGTATGAAGCCGGGAAGATGGGTCCATGACCAGATCTTCATATCTTCAAGTCTTCAAGTCTTCAAATTCTATTTGGTGTGTTGTCTTGTGTAGTAGTCACTCGGAATTTGAGTTATGGTTCTTGTGGGACACTTCTGTATGCAGTGTGGGTTTGAATGATGTGAAGACAGCGTGAATATAGTATCGAGGTGGAAAAATAACAATTTTGTCCCTCACCGGGGTTATCTCCGACTCTGCGCAGATGTAGCAGTCGTTGCTCAGGATTATCTCTGAGATTGGGTTGTTGTGGGTGTTTAGTGTCCTCAAGGTTGTCTCTAAGGTGTGCTTGACCTCCCGGTGTTATCTCTGAGGTTGAAAATGAGTGCCTTGGGGTCGTCTCTGAGGTTGAAACTGACTTTTCTGGGGTTATATCCGGAACTGGAACTGCATCCCTCGGGGTTGTCTCCGAGATTGAAAACTAAGTATCCCGGGGTTGAAACTGCGTATCTCAGGGTTGTCTCCAAAATCAAAAACTGAGTGTCCCGGGGTTATGTGACACCCCCAAATCCGGGTTACCTGACTCCCGAGTTTGGTGTTCACGATCCAACTATAAATAACATTTAACTACCCATATAATATATAGATAGCATCTTACATAAGTTTTTATCAGAGTTTCATAATACATCACCCAGGTTCTCTAACCTTAACTTTACAATCATACACTTTAGATATACAAAAAGGGTTTACAATACAACAATATAAATAATTCTATTTAGTATAACTAATTTATAACTACGCCTTTGCCTTTGTCCTTTGCAGCACCTCCTGCAACTTCGCCTCTAGCTGAAAAATTTTATTTATAGCAAGGGTGAGCAACAAATTTGCCCCGCAAGTTAAAATTATACAATAAATGTATATAAATCAACAATAATATCCTATCTATTTTGATAGAAAGAAACCAAAGTTCGGGGAACTTTGAATTAACTGAATAAATCGTTAATCAATAACAAGGCTTCTCCTTTTCTATACAACACCATAATTTGATAATGAAAGAGTTCAATGCTTTCAAAATTCTACGATATTCAAATGATTAAACAAGAATCAATTCTCCGCAATAACAAAATAGATTTTTCTCCAAATTTATACTGAGTGATCCCACTAGATCTTTGAACTTATTTTTCTCGGGCATCTACCAAAGATTTACTTTGATACATACCAGGAGTATCAGATAACCATAAAGATTAAATCATACTCCCCTGCAAGTATAACAAGTGATCAGCTTAATTATACCCGATATTATGCATAATACTTAATAAGCGCGCAGAGGTCGAATTTACGACCCAAAATGTTCCCTTTATATAAAAGGTTGTTCTCCTCAGTCTTAGAATCAAGATTTTGATTTAACAATGAAATATTGTGATTTCAAATTCTATACACTTATTGATCTAGCCGAAATAATTGGCATTGATCTATCAATAACAATTGAATTCTCCTTTCTTGAATTTATCAAGTTCTACAAATGTTTGTCTAGCCAGAATAATTAGCTAAGACATTTCTCAACACAATTTGACAATAAACAGGAATTATCTGTACTGTCAATTCTAACTTCTACAGATTTCATTATTCAACAACAGTTATTCTACGAATATATATTTCTGAATCAGTAATTCAATTTGAATTATTAAGTATGCACTAATTGCGAATAATCAACAATAAATTCCCTGGATGTGGTGTAATTAGCAATAATTAACCACTATAATAATTGAATGAAATATAACTCAAGGTTGAGTTAGGAAACTTGCCTTCCTCGTTGATTACAGCTACACAATGTAATTAACTGCGTTCGTAAGACCTATATTCAACAATGTCGGTCTAACAATTAGCACAATCATTTATAACATATAACACTGTACTTTACAGTCAAACTTCTCCTAGGCACATTACCACATAGCCACATTAGTGTTTATAACCTATATAAACACTTATCACGTCTAACTATTTTGGCCTGGTTGGATTTCGGAACAATCTCGGTATTCTGGTTACCCTATCCAACAATTAACACATTTATTGTCAATTAAATTTGATTTCTAAGCTTCAATATTATTTTAGATAAGTCAAGTATCGTTTATAATATTTTTCCGGAAGCTTTTAATAATTTAGAAACACTTAATATAATTTATAATAATTTTTCAAACACTTAAATCATTTTTTAAATGATTTAGTTATCAAATAATCATATCATTATTATTATATAATAATATCAAAATATTATTAACATACATTCAAAATATTAAAGTTATTTAATAACTTAAAATATTTTTAAATCATCAATATTCTATTTAAATGATTTTTTTAAAATAATTAAAATCATTTTTAAATCATCACCATTAATATATAAATATTAATGAAATTATTATCTAAATATTAAAAGTCATAATTTATAACTTAAAATATTTTTAAATCATTTTTCTCATTTTTAAATAATTTTTAAATCAATAAAATTATTTTTAATTCATTTATTTAATATAATAATTAAATAAATCAAATATCATTAATATTAATTTATTAATGAAAATTCTCCAAAAATATTGAAAATTATATTTTATAATTTAAAATACTTTTTAACACTTTATTCTAAATTAAAATGATTTTTAAATCATTTAAATCATTTTCATCTTATTTATTTAATTTAATAATCAAATAAATATTATATCATTAATATTAAATTATTAATGAAAATTCTCCAAAAATATTAAAAGTTACTTTTTATAACTCAAAATATTTTTAAATACATTATTCTTATTTAAAATGATTTTTCATAATATTAAATCATTTTTCTCTAATTTATTTAATACACTAATTAAATAAATTAAATACCTTTAATATTTAAATAATTATAAATATTAAAGAAAAATATCCCAATTGGTCAAAAATTATTTTGCATAATTTAAAATAATTTTTAAAATCATTTTTGGTAATTTTTAGAATTTATTTCTATTTTTTTATTAATTTCCGAAAATCAGAAAATAAATTAAATAAATCTGTCGCTAAAGGCCTATAGCGACACTTAGCGTCGCTGTAGGTGTTCTTGAGGGCTGCCCAGAATTTTTCCGGCAGGCGAGGGTGTCTAGTTTGACCGACTATAGCTCACGATCTAAGCATGATTTGAGCTATCTAAAAGTTTTTATGTGTAGACAAAATGTCACACTACAACATCCAACCAACACTTTGGTTAAAAAACATCACAAGAAGGAGATCAAAGCCTCCAAAGTTGCTGCCAAAACTTTTTTGGGGAAAAACAGACTCGAGGTGTCACTTTCAAGTTCGAGTTAAACTATGTTCTGGCCATGATTTATGTGATCTATCAACTCTAGGTTGTAGAAAAAGTGTAGTACTACAACTAGAAAGCATAATAACACAAGATTATCAAGACAGGTGCTAGATATGTCCGGTCAAACGTGAACACGGACGCTGGGCTCGAAATTTCTAGGTTTGTGTTCTTGACAGATTCGGTCAACGGTATTTTGACCGTGAATAACTTTTGATCTATAATAGATATGGCTTTCATTATTTTTGAAACTTAAAGACCTCATAACAGGCTACAAGTTACAAGTCTTAAACATCAAAAACATGTATTACACACGGAGTTATAAGATCTGACATTTGTCTAAAAATCACAGATTTTCAAATTTCCAGATTTTGGAAAACTTAAAATTCGTGCACTTTGATGTTATGGGTTCGTGATTTATCAACCCAGATCATCAATTGACACCTTATTACACATATTTGAACAATCAATTGCAACAAATAACAAATAATTGAAGGATTTCAAAATTAGGGTTTTATACCTCTCTAGCTTTTGATTCTTGATTTTGGCTATGCAATCTGTTATTGATTGATCTTTGGATGTTTATAGGACTGGTCCAACACTGAGTTTTCGTGGGTTTAGAGAGAGAGAGATTTGATGAGAGCAAGCTAGCAAAATGGTAAAGTTTTCTTGATTTTCTCTCTCTAAATCTTATATATAGTACTTTGATTCATGCATGTTGCTACAATTTCGGCTGGAGTAGGTTGATTTGCTGATATTTTATGTTGCAAAGTCAAGAGAGTTGGTAAAGTTGGTGACCTAATAAAGTTATTGGCAAATTTGCAAGTTATCAAATTAAAATCCTATAAAGGGTATTATGGTCATTTCCACTTTCTTCTAGAATTTGGATTTGATGAAACCCTTAGGGTTTAGGGTTTGGACAATCTAGGGTTTAGGTTTTGTACTCTTTAGGTCTAAAAATTTTAATTCCCATAATTTGCAAATTTAGGATTTAATAAATTTTCTAAACTAAAATTAGGGTTTCTGAAATAGAAATTTAACTTACAAAAATATAATTAGTAATTTCTAATCATATTTAAGTTTAATTCATACTTTAGGCATGCTAATAAAAATTAGGGTTGCCTAATTAGGGTTTAGAAAATCCCACATTTTAAATTAGGGTTTTCCGGCGTACAATTAGGGTTTTAAATCTCATATCAGGATTTAATAATATGAAAACCTATCCGATCAATTATTGATCAAAATTCTATACCGTTCAAACACATACGTATTAATATAATTATTTTAATTATATTATCTATCGAATCCCGTTCCAAAAATTAGGGTTAGGGTTCCTATTCTCCGTTAAGCACAACTCTACTCTAATTTTATTAGTCAATAAATAAATTGACCTTCTCGATATACGTATCACAGAAATTATCACAAAATTAATAATTAATAGTAATATTAAATAAAAAAAAAATTATTCGTAATTTTTGGATTATTCGAAATCCTGGGTTATCACATTCACCCTTCCTTAAAAGGATTCCGTCCTCAGAATCACCGCTTTCTTATATTCTACAATCTTTTAAAGTTGTATCATCAATTCCTTTTTATTAACATAATATTAATTTGTGTGTTCTTAAAACTCATACTTATGGTAAGTTAATGACTCATAATTATATGAAATGTTATGAACCCCTCAGCGAATGGACGCCAAAGGTCTGACTAGGATAAGTTCATACACTCATATAATTGTGGCAAGTTACTGAACTCCTAAGTGTGGTAAGTTTGATGAACTGGTAATAGTAATATGAAAATGGAGAATTATAACTTTTTGTGTAAAGTTGTGTGGTAAATCATTTTATGATTTAAAAAGGGATAGTAATATGGGAAGTACTAAATGTACTATGTGCTATTTGAATAAATATGCAATTACTTGAGAATTAAGTGTTGAATTCTTATTATGTTAAAAATTTGTATAGAGAAAAAGTATTAATATAAGATTTGTATTTAAATCAGATCATGCCGCCTAGACGACAGAATCGAAACCAACGAGAAGAACATTCAGTGAATAAGGAAGAAGGTCAAGTTGACCCAATGCAAAATTTTGCAAATATGATAGCCGAAGCTATGGAGAATAGAGCTCCCGCAGGAAGAGGAAGAGCGAGAGAACAGCCCGCTGATAGATTAGCCAATTTTAAGGATTTTAAAGCGGTAGGACCGCTAGAATTCAAAGGAACCACCGATCCGATTGAAGCCCAAACTTGGATAAAGGAAATGGAGAAAGCATTCATCATTGCACGTGTGGCAGAAGAGCAGAAAACGGCCTTTGCAACTTATCTGATGAAGGGAGAAGCCAATTATTGGTGGGAGACGAACCAAGCAAGAGCTGGTACAGAGGTGGTGTTGTGGACCAGATTCAAGGAGTTGTTCTTTGAGAACTACTTCTCACCGAGTATGCAAGCTCGGATGGAAGTTAAGTTCTTGGAACTTAAGCATGAGAACATGACGGTATCTGAATATGCTGCCAAATTCAACGAACTGGCAAGATTTGCGCCTCATCAAGTAGACACAGAAGCAAGAAAAGCGCGAAGATTCGAGAATGGGCTGAAGCCGGGGATATACAACAAAGTAGCTGTGCTGCAGATCAACACTTTCGCGGCTCTATTGGAGAAAGCGCTAATTGCTGAAGGAGGGAGCGAAGCAGTGTTTCGATTTCATCAGGAAAAGAAGAAGAAGACAAATGACGGAGGAAGCAGTGGAGGAAGTAATCAGAATAAAAGAAAATGGAATGAGAATACCCAGTCGGGTAATAAGTCAGAAGATAATAGGAAAGGAAGGAAGCCATGTTCGAATTTCTATTTCAGAAACCCTAATTTTAGTTTAGAAAATTTATTAAACCCTAAATTTGCAAATTATGGGAATTAAAAATTTTAGACCTAAAGAGTACAAAACCTAAACCCTAGATTGTCCAAACCCTAAACCCTAAGGGTTTCATCAAATCCAAATTCTAGAAGAAAGTGGAAATGACCATAATACCCTTTATAGGATTTTAATTTGATAACTTGCAAATTTGCCAATAACTTTATTAGGTCACCAACTTTACCAACTCTCTTGACTTTGAAACATAAAATATCAGCAAATCAACCTACTCCAGCTGAAATTGTAGCAACATGCATGAATCAAAGTACAATATATAAGATTTAGAGAGAGAAAATCAAGAAAACTTTGCCATTTTGCTAGCTTGCTCTCATCAAATCTCTCTCTCTAAACCCACGAAAACTCAGTGTTGGACCAGTCCTATAAACATCCAAAGATCAATCAATAACAGATTGGATAGCCAAAATCAAGAATCAAAAGCTAGAGAGGTATAAAACCCTAATTTTGAAATCCTTCAATTATTTGTTATTTGTTGCAATTGATTGTTCAAATATGTGTAATAAGGTGTCAATTGATGATCTGGGTTGATAAATCACGAACCCATAACATCAAAGTGCACGAATTTTAAGTTTTCCAAAATCTGGAAATTTGAAAATCTGTGATTTTTAGACAAATGTCAGATCTTATAACTCCGTGTGTAATACATGTTTTTGATGTTTAAGACTTTTAACTTGTAGCCTGTTATGAGGTCTTTAAGTTTCAAAAATAATGAAAGTCATATCTATTATAGATCAAAAGTTATTCACGGTCAAAACCCCGTTGACCGAATCTGTCAAGAACACAAACCCAGAAATTTTGAGCCCAGCGTCCGTGTTCACGTTTGACCGGACATATCTAGCACCTGTCTTGATAATCTTGTGTTATTATGCTTTCTAGTTGTATTACTACACTTTGTCTACAACCTAGAGTTGATAGATCACATAAATCATGGCCAGAACATAGTTTAACTCGAACTTGAAAGTGACACCTCGAGTCTGTTTTTCCCCAGAAAAGTTTTGGCAGCAACTTTGGAGGCTTTGATCTCCTTGTTGTGATGTTTTTTTAACCAAAGTGTTGGTTGGATTTTGTAGTATGACATTTTGTATACACATAAAAACTTTTAGATAGCTCAGATTATGCTTAGATCGTGAGTTATAGTCGGTCAAACTAGACATCCTCGCCTGCCGGAAAAATTCTGGGCAGCCCTCAAGAACAACTACAGCGACGCTAAGTGTCGCTATAAGCCTTTAGCGACAGATTTATTTAATTTATTTTCTGATTTTTGGAAATTAATAAAAAAATAGAAATAAATTCTAAAAATTACCAAAAATGATTTTAAAAATTATTTTAAATTATGAAAAATAATTCTTTACCAATTGGGATATTTTTCTTTAATATTTATAATTATTTAAATATTAAAAGTATTTAATTTATTTAATTAGTGTATTAAATAAATTAGAGAAAAATGATTTAATATTATGAAAAATCATTTTAAATAAGAATAATGTATTTAAAAATATTTTGAGTTATAAAAAGTAACTTTTAATATTTTTGGAGAATTTTCATTAATAATTTAATATTAATGATATAATATTTATTTGATTATTAAATTAAATAAATAAGATGAAAATGATTTAAATGATTTAAAAATCATTTTAATTTAGAATAAAATGTTAAAAAGTATTTTAAATTATAAAATATAATTTTCAATATTTTTGGAGAATTTTCATTAATAAATTAATATTAATGATATTTGATTTATTTAATTATTATATTAAATAAATGAATTAAAAATAATTTTATTGATTTAGAAATTATTTAAAAATGAGAAAAATGATTTAAAAATATTTTAAGTTATAAATTATGACTTTTAATATTTAGATAATAATTTCATTAATATTTATATATTAATGGTGATGATTTAAAAATGATTTTAATTATTTTAAAAATTTCATTTAAATAGAATATTGATGATTTAAAAATATTTTAAGTTATTAAATAACTTTAATATTTTGAATGTATGTTAATAATATTTTGATATTATTATATAATAATAATGATATGATTATTTGATAACTAAATCATTTAAAAAATGATTTAAGTGTTTGAAAAATTATTATAAATTATAATAAGTGTTTCTAAATTATTAAAAGCTTCCGGAAAATATTATAAACGATACTTGACTTATCTAAAATAATATTGAAGCTTAGAAATCAAATTTAATTGACAATAAATGTGTTAATTGTCGGATAGGGTAACCAGAATACCGAGATTGTTCCGAAATCCAACCAGACCAAAATAGTTAGACGTGATAAGTGTTTATATAGGTTATAAACACTAATGTGGCTATGTGGTAATGTGCCTAGGAGAAGTTTGACTGTAAAGTACAATGTTATATGTTATAAATGATTGTGCTAATTGTTAGACCGACATTGTTGAATATAGGTCTTACGAACGCAGTTAATTACATTGTGTAGCTGTAATCAACGAGGAAGGCAAGTTTCCTAACTCAACCTTGAGTTATATTTCATTCAATTATTATAGTGGTTAATTATTGCTAATTACACCACATCCAGGGAATTTATTGTTGATTATTCGCAATTAGTGCATACTTAATCATTCAAATTGAATTACTGATTCAGAAATATATATTCGTAGAATAACTGTTGTTGAATAATCAAATCTGTAGAAGTTAGAATTGACAGTACAGATAATTCCTGTTTATTATCAAATTGTGTTGAGAAATGTCTTAGCTAATTATTCTGGCTAGACAAACATTTGTAGAACTTGATAAATTCAAGAAAGGAGAATTCAATTGTTATTGATAGATCAATGCCAATTATTTCGGCTAGATCAATAAGTGTATAGAATTTGAAATCACAATATTTCATTGTTAAATCAAAATCTTGATTCTAAGACTGAGGAGAACAACCTTTTATATAAAGGGAACATTTTGGGTCGTAAATTCGACCTCTGCGCGCTTATTAAGTATTATGCATAATATCGGGTATAATTAAGATGATCACTTGTTATACTTGCAGGGGAGTATGATTTAATCTTTATGGTTATCTGATACTCCTGGTATGTATCAAAGTAAATCTTTGGTAGATGCCCGAGAAAAATAAGTTCAAAGATCTAGTGGGATCACTCAGTATAAATTTGGAGAAAAATCTATTTTGTTATTGCGGAGAATTGATTCTTGTTTAATCATTTGAATATCGTCGAATTTTGAAAGCATTGAACTCTTTCATTATCAAATTATGGTGTTGTATAGAAAAGGAGAAGCCTTGTTATTGATTAACGATTTATTCAGCTAATGCAAAGTTCCCCGAACTTTGGTTTCTTTCTATCAAAATAGATAGGATATTATTGTTGATTTATATACATTTATTGTATAATCTTAACTTGCGGGGCAAATTTGTTGCTCACCCTTGCTATAAATAAAATTTTTCAGCTAGAGGCGAAGTTGCAGGAGGTGCTGCAAAGGACAAAGGCAAAGGCGTAGTTATAAATTAGTTATACTAAATAGTATTATTTATATTGTTGTATTGTAAACCCTTTTTGTATATCTAAAGGGTATGATTGTAAAGTTAAGGTTAGAGAACCTGGGTGATGTATTATGAAACTCTGATAAAAACTTATGTAAGATGCTATCTATATATTATATGGGTAGTTAAATGTTATTTATAGTTGGATCGTGAACACCAAACTCGGGAGTCAGGTAACCCGGATTTGGGGGTGTCACAGGTTGGTATCAGAGCTGAAGTGACCAAGGTGTCACCAGCTGGTAGAATAGCCGTAGGTTATAAACCTTAAGTGGGGTGGGGGTGTCACAGGTTATCTCCGGGGTTGGGGTGATTTGACTTCCAGGGTTATCTCTGAAAGACGATTTTGCCCTCCTACAAGGTTAGTAACAGGAATGCAAAATTTTGAGTGTCTAAAAACAAATTTTGAACGAACTAATTCTGAGTTATAACGAACAAGTTGCGAGCTCGGGAAATGAATTGCTTGAAAAATTGAAGAAGAAAAAAATCAAAGGTATAAGGGAGGTGCCGCAGTGCCACCCAATGAAGGAATTGGGGCACTGCAGCACCGAATCCCAACTACTAGAGATTCGCGCTACAGCACAACAATTAACAAAGGACACGGCGCCGCAGTGCCAGTCCTAGACAAAAGGCAGAGATGAATAGATAAGAACATAAAAGAAAGGTAAGTTGATTGAAGGTAAATTATGACCTTAATTAAACTTAAAGTAACATCTTAAATAATGATTTAAAACCCTAAGTTAAATAATTAAAAGTTAAAAAAAGGTTACAAAAACGTAAACACAAAGTAAATTAATAATATGGTAAACTGTATTCTCGTAGAATGAATGTTTAAGATTGTTTGAAATGTAATTACTTAAACATTGAACAAATAAGGTCACTTATAACAATAAAATGTATAACGAATGTTAGTGAGTTAAATAAGCAGATAGTTAGACTGGGAAGAAGGAGAAGATAGGTTAATGATAATACCTATGGATTGTATATGATCTAACATGATATATTATGCGATTATGTCATGTAGAATGTAGCATCCCAAAATTCGGGTACTAATCACCACGAATCTGGTATACAAATTCTATAACTATTGCGGAAGATATAAACATAAATTATTTATACATTAAACTTTACACATAATTCCCAAGGTCGAGAACCTTAACTTATTACATGAATCAATATCTTATCTGACATACAATGTTATTATCATACATTATTGTTATAAATTTAACTACACGTAATAATTCAAAGCTGGACTTGTCTTTGACTTTTCCTGTATCTGATGTATTCGTCATAATCTACAATATTTATCATGATATAGCAAGGGTGAGCAACAAGTTTGCCCAGCAAATTTAAGTTCAATAAAGGATATGTCATAATTGAAAGTATTGAATAATAAGCTGCCTAACATTCAGCAATATAATAATTATGAAGTAGCCTGAACAAATTTTCGTAGTTGAACGAACAATGAACATAAATAATTCAACTGGACCAAATGGTAATGAAGGTGATCAGCCTTACATACCTGATGAACACATGCAATATGCGTATAGTACGATTCAACAATTCATAGACATGGTATAATCAACAATGATTAACCACAAGCATATTTTATAGTATCAACTCGGGGTCGAGTTAGAGAAAACTTGCCTTTATCGCTGACTACTGCTACACAATTTATTTAGCTTTGTCTGAAGACCTAATATTAATAATATTTATATCTACATTAGAATAATATCATCACAGTTATAAAATAACCTAAACACATTAACACATAATCCTAACAGTCAACAAAACACATATGACCTAGTATAAAGCCAAACTATTTCAGTCTGAGTTGAGTTTGGTACTATTTCGACATCTTAACTGTCTAATCGGATAATTATCGAGACTAATATCCATAAAACTCTGTAAATATGCTTTACTATTAACTTAGATAATTTATTTATCAGTCAAAATATTTTTCACACGCTCATAATAATTTTCAAGTAATTATTATCATTTAAAAGGATTTTTCAATCAATAATATCATATTTATATGATTTATTTATCACAATATTCTATAATCATTAATATTTATTTAATATCAAATATTAATGAAATACACAACATAATATTGTAAATAATTTATAATATCTTAAAGTATTTTTAATACCTTAATATTCCTTTTAAATGATTTTAAAATAATTAAAACCATTATTAAATAACTGCCATTAATATTAAAATATTTATGTAATTCATGATAAAATATCAAAAGTTATATTTTATAACTTAAAAATATTTGTATAACCTTTAAATCATTTTATATGATTTTTAAAACATTATTTTTATTTTTCCATAATTTATTTAATAATCATTAATATTAATTTATTAATGAAATTCTTCACAAAATATTAAAAGTCATTAAAAATAACTTAAAATATTTTCTTATACCATAATATAATTTCAAATGATTTTTCAAGTATTAAAACCATTTTTAAGTAATTTATTTAATATAAAAATTAAATAAATTAAATACCATTATTATTCCAAAATATTAAATATTAATGAAATATTTTCGACATTATAAAAAAACTCATTTTCAGGCTTTAAAATAATTTTTAGGAATTTATTAGGAATTTTTACTAATTAAAAACTATTTTTCTTTAATTATTTAATAAAATAATTAATTTTGTAATTAAAGTGTCACTAAAGGGCCCTATAGCAACAAAACTGTTGCTATAGGTGTTCTTGAGCAAACCGAGAATTTCATGTCCGTTAATAGGGTATTAAGTTTGACCACTACAAATTCTATGTTCTTGATGATATCTGGGATTGCAAAAGTGTTAATGTTGTAGTATTGATGTAGTAATACAACCCTAAACAAGTTTCATGGCCAAATCATAACACAACAGAGAGATCTAAGCCATCAAAGTGGTTGTCAGAGGTTGTTCTTCATTTCTAGGTTACCCAGAAATGAAGAACAGTTCATGGTGCCCTTTTTAGAGCCTTGTAACTTTGATCCTGAGCTTACTTAATGTGATCTAAAGGTTTAGTCAGGTAGTAAAGATGTCAGGGTACAATTATCATGCATTAGATCAGTCTAACAACATTACCAAATTAAGATTTGAGTTGGTAAAAGTACTGGTCAGGAAACTGCCCTTGAAGATTTCTGGGTTGCCCAGAATCTTCATCCGGCAGTTTGGTCAACCTTACTTTGACCACCATTATCTTTGATTCTGTTTATGATTTTGGTGTCCTACTAGCATGGAATGGTAGTCCACATGTCATTCTACACAATTCAAACACTAACATGGCCTATATATCAAACAACAACAAGATTCATGGCCTGCAAAAACGTTGTCAGAAATTTCTGGGTTTCTGGGGATTTTTTGGGGTTTTCAGGAATCAACTTTGTGCTCGGTCAACCATGTTTGACCACTTATAACTAGAGATTTAGACAAGGTATGGACTTGATTCCACTTCTAGTCCACTCTCCTCATAACAAAGAACAAATCTATAACATTTAACACACATATCATCTAACACAGAGAGATCTATGGGTCCTGACATTTGACTGTCAGACCACAAAACTAGGGTTTATGATCAGTTTTTAAAAACTCATTCTCGTGCATCTAGATGTTATGGATCTATGATATAACAACCCAGATCACTCAATAACATCCTTAAACACAACTTAAAACAACAAATCATAAGATCTAACATAGATTACTGGATTTAGAAATTTTTGGGTTTATACCTTTTTAGGCTTTGATCTTTGATTCTGTTCTTGGCAAGCTAATACATGATATTAGCTTAGTTTATCACTCATTCTCACTCTAAGTTTCGAAAAATTATAGAGAGAGAGTCTTGGTTCATTTGCTAAGTAAAGTAACTTATTTTTCTTACTTTAATTCTTAACTTTTTGATTCAATGGCCAAAAGTGTTGCTATGTGTCCTCGTGGTTGATTTGTGGTGGAGTTAGACACTTGTCAAGCCTCCTTGGTAAATCACCACAAATTATGATTTATTTTTAACTTATAAATCAAAAATAATAAGTAATAATTTGTAACTTGTTAAAAAATAACTTCTACGTCATTCTTAATAAGTTATTTTGACCAAATATAATGTCTATTTTGCCCATCTTCTATCTTGATAAATTACATCTCTATCCCTCCTAACCTAAAATGCCTTTTCCCTAATGAGAATAGGTACATTTGGAGATGGTGTAATTTGAAAGCAACGATTCGAAGTGTTTAACCCATTTCCATGGGAAATAATTTCTGGAAAATTATCAAATAGAAAACAATGTTCATTGCATGGTGTGGGTATAAGGAATGGAAAGTAATAATTTAACAAGTGAAAAACAAATGTAAAAAGTATGCACTCATCCATAAGTATGGCTTCCAGTCATCCAGTGATTCAATGTCCTATGTCCATCTCATGGTCCTGTAAATAATCTGTCTTAAGCTTCAGTACACCTTTTCTATTCTAGAATTTCTTTTTTAAGTGGTCTGCATATGCAATTAATGTAACGAATGTGTTGTTTGAGTTGTGATTCTGGGGACAGAATCCTTATAAGAGTGGAATGATGTAGCATTCCAGATTTTTTAAATGTAAGTTATAAATATTTATTGATTTATATAAAAATTTATTGGATGTGTTTATTATTGAATATGTAATTGTTCAAATTGATTGAGTTGATTTAGTTAATTATTTATTTGCTAAATAATTAATGTGATTAGATAATTATTTATTTGTTAAATAGTTAATGTGTTATGTGGATTGAGTTATGTGATTAAGTAATTTATTTAATAAATTGTTATTTCATAAAGAATGACAAATAACTATGTTATAAAGAGTTATTAAAATAAATTAAAGTAATTTTAATTTAGTTTTACCCAAACAATGCTTAAGGATATAAACTATTTTATTTTAAAGGGATTTGCCAACAAAGCCCTATGACTTTTGGATTTTTGAAATTTAAATTTTTTATAAAATAAACTAACTAATATATATATATATATATATATATATATATATATATATATATATATATATATTTATAAATGGTACGTTATATATTTTTATAACTGATATTATTATTGATTAGGCTTATTATGGCCATGTCCGTTTTATATTACGCGTATTGGATATCAGTTGAGTTACATGGTTAGTAGTATAAATTATTAATGAGAAAAGAAAGAAGGGCTAGAGAGAGTTTTGAGAAAAAGATAGAAGTTCAGAGTTTGAGAGAGAACGTGATTTTCAAAGCAAGTCCGTTAACAAAGATTCGTAAGCAAGCAAAAAGGTGGGTTTCTCTAACCTTAATTTATGTACATATATATATATATTTGTGGTTTCATGATGCCTAATGTCTCTATGTTCTTCAACTTTACGGTGTATAAAATTTTTACAAAACTCTCTGTAAAACTATGTTTGTATAATTGGTTAGAGAAACATGTATATGTACATTTGCAATTGTTATCACTAGCATGGGTATATATATATATATATATATATATATATATATATATATATATATATATATATATATACTAATTATAGGCTAAAGGAAGAAATTGATTTGTTCAGTGAAGTATATATATACGAATATATGTTTTGTAGAAATATCAAAAGTTATGTATGCTAACTGAGGAATTGAACTATACATGTTAATTTGTTATATGTTGGTATACTTGTATTTCAAAGGAATCAAATTTGGTTGATAACAGTGAAAATTTCGTTCACTGTACTTTAGATATCAACAATTGAGTTTTGAGTTTTAACCAAATATTATTTTAGTGATTTAAGTCTTTTAAATTTGTTGTTCAATTGTTGGAAATTGGTATATGGATAATTGTTAGCAATTATGTGTATTTTATATTAGTTATACATGTTGTTTGGGGCGAATTGTTGTTACAAATTTAAGACAGTAGCTTTGGCTCTGTTCTTCGTTTTGGTTCTGTGAGTTTCGGCGACCCAGCGTCAAAATTCACGCTCCAGCGCCAAATTTCGCGCCCCAGCGCCAAAAATAGGCCAGAAGTTCGCACCCCAGCGCTGGAATTCGCGCCCCGGCGCCACTGTCTCGCGATCCAGCACTGGAAAAGTGGTCTGGGATGGAAAGTTTGACCTCCTATAGTAAAATGGCCATAACTTTCTCATACGAACTCCGATTGAGTTGATTCAAGATGATCCGGAACGAGGACGAATATACCTACAACTTTCATGATTTAAGTTTTTTAATTTGAGGTCTGTAATAGTAGTCAAAATGGTCATCTTTAGGACTGCTGTGTATTTGGAGCCAATCGGAGGGCGTCGGGATACACGAATGCAAGTGCATCCCTTTGTGTATTAGTATAACTTAATGATAGCATGTTGGACATGTAATAGGATGTTGTATCAAGTTGTTAATGTGCATGTGGTGCAATGACATGATCACTTAAGTAGTTGTAATAAAGCTAAAAAGTAATGTTCATGAAAAGATGTGATGTTGTTTAAACTTAAACTTAGTTAGTTGCTATACTAAGAGTAATAAAGTAACTCATAAAGGTAATGTTAGTGTAACTAATGTTTATTGTCAATACATATGGTATGTGTAGGACTTGGGGTGAACGTGAATAGTAATTGTTTAACCTACGCACGAGGCAAGTTCTTTAACTCTACTTTGTTAATAGTTGAGCAAGTTCTCTAACTCTACTTTTATAATTGTGCAAGTTTTTAAACCTATCTTTTTACATTAAGCAAGTTCTCTAACTGCATACTCTCGTTGAGTTAGTTTGTTGTGTTTAAGCAAGTTTTCTAATTCTAAAGCTTCGTTATGCAAATTTCATATGCTATACTTTATTGAGTAAAGTATTTCCATTAAGCAACTTCATTGTATCCAGTTATTCATGATGATACAAGTTTCTCATCTCCACACTTTCGTTGAGATAGCTAGTTATTATGATTATGCAAGTTTTCTTAACTCTAAACTTGTTATATTAGCATGCAAGTACCTTTAGTTTATCGTTCAAGTTATTATTTGTTGTGCATGCTTGATATTAAATTCTAAGATGTAACCTTAGCTTAATATTATTCAAAGCAAGGTATGATGTGTTATTCAATAGTTATGCTATTAGATTATCCCTAAAGCATGAACTTAGAACGAAATATTTATTCAGTTATGATTATTCAATAACATAGTGTTATTATCTTTTATTCAACTAATCCTTAGTTGATGTCCGTTGAATTCCAAATTACCTTGAAGTGTATCCAAACCAAACTATCTTTGGGGCAGACTTGTACTCAAAATACTGAGATGAACAACCCTATTTATAGGGGTTACGCTTAGTTTTGTACTTTGCGCTGAAATGTTTGTATACAATACATGTACGAAGGGTTGATCCCCCTAAGTACCTTAAAGTCATTATGGTCGTATGACTGTAAAAGTTTAAGTTGAATAATTACTTATAACTGTGGACAAGGTTCGTGGTCATTAGACCCTCAGTGAATGTTAAGATGTTAATAGAAACTATTATTTAGTTCTATTGAGTCCCTGAATGGGCAAGGAATGTTTAAGATGTTAATAGAAACTATTGTTCAGTTCTATTAAGCCCCTGAATGGGCAGAGAATGTAAAAGTTATTCATTGTTATTTTAAGTGAGCCTTGTTTGCTCACTCTTGCCTGTAAAATCCTTACAGCTAAAGATGGAAAGGGTGACGTACCTAGCACCACTAAAGGAAAGGGAAAGATGAACAAATACTGAAGACTTGTAATAGTTTTGATAGTTTTATTATCAGACTTTGGTTTAAAGAATGTAATGAAGTTTATTTAAATTTTTCGTATGAATGATTATTTATAAAGGTTAGATAACCTAGGAGATATTATTTTATGTAATTCCTGTATGGGCAGGTTTATTATTCAATTTTATTTATGATTGGGTAGTTATAAATGAATGTTTTGATTACGTGAACACCAAATCTTGAGGTAATGAAGTACCGAGATTTGGGGGTGTCACAATGAAACTGTTGTTGGTCGTTTTACCGATCAATATATGCGTGCAAGTATACACGGTCAACAAGTAATAAAGAGTAAGTAAAGTATCGTTCCCATGGAGAATTAACTAATAAAGTTCACCAAGCACTAGCCCATAACCATTTCTGTCTTATTTAAACGAATGATATTATATTTTATATTTAAACTATGAAATTAAATAAATCTAACTATTCCTAGAGTGAGACTAGATAATGAAGACCTGAGATCACAATTTCATCTATTGACTTATTCAAATCCACATACTTCATGTTAAGCCAAACTAATTATACCAGATTGTTAGTCGAGAACACGAAAGTAGAGTATAGCCATCTCGCAATATACCATACCCATATCATTTATAATCCACAGTTGATAGAATATACATGAACACCCACATTCCCTAACCACTATATGTCTATGTGATTTATAAATAATTAGGGTTTTAGCCCAAATTCTCAATTGACTATGCGCGGTGCTTCGGTATATATTTATCCTAAACACAAATCATATATCCCAACACAATGTAGATGTGACGCCCCCAAAATTAGGTATTCATCACCCATTTTGAGTCGCCAAATACATGATATAAATACAAATAAAAAAACGTAATTATACAGCTGTCGTGTAAAATACGACAAAACATATGCTGTGAGTTTTAATACGTATATTGTCATCTAGACAGTATACAAACTCAAAGGAGTCCTCATTACACTTATTGTCACACTATTTATTCAGAATAATGAGGACTACTAATGCTATCATCTGGACCGTCACTCCTTTCCCTTGGTATACCCGCTCGACCCAGCTATACTCTTATTACCTGAAAGGAATTGTGAAGCAAAAGGGTGAGCACGACTAGTCCAGTAAAGAATATCATAACTAAAGATAATTACATTATCAATAGCTTTCGTCAATAATAAATCAGAGATTTAGAACATATGATAGATGATAAAACTTTAATTTCAACCATAGTTGCAGCGGAATCAACAATCCATTAGAAGAGTCAAGTAGAACATAACGTCTACTGTCCCCTCCAAATTAAAAGTCCATTGTTAATATTTCGTTCCTGTAATACTCATCAACAATTCTTCGTTGTACCAAAGACAAAGAGAACTTTCATCACCTGTCTTCACCTGAACCAATAAAGATTACAATTAAGTTCACAGTCCATAATTATAATCATGTAAATCAACAATTTCTCCTTGCCACAAAGGATTTATAGAATATTTACTCAATATCCTTACCCCAAGGCTAAAGATATTCAAATGTAATAACAATGATCATACCAATCAATTGTCTACCTTTGCACTACGTGCCAAAGATATTCAACTATAAAATTAATCGCTGAGACTCAGCTTAATAATTAATTCCCATCATCGAATCATCCCTGCACTACGTGCCAAGGATATTCGTTAGTATCACCAGTGGTCATGATCATGTCATACACCTGTCTATCTTTGCACTACGGGTCAAGGCTATCAAACAACAGATCATCTTTGCACTACAGGCCAAAGACATACAACTGTAAAATCAATAACCAACAGTATAATAAAGAATATAAGAAACTGCAAATGGATTTTCACCGCCATGCGGTAATCCACGTATACAGATCATTTCCATAATTTAATAAATAATGAATACAAAGAAACATTCACCATGCATGTGGTAATCCACATAGACAGGTTATTCCAATAGAATAATAAAGAATGGAATAACAAAAGACATCACCATGCCTGCGATAGAGACCGCAAAGACATGTTATTCTCAACAGAATAATAAATGCGGAATAATAAAGATGAACCAGGTCCGGTGTAAAACACACAGACAGGATATTCCAACATAATCATAAAGATAGAATAATAAAGACTGAACCATGTCCGGTGTAAAACACACAGACATGATATTCCAACAGAATCGTAAATACGAAATAATAAGTAATAGAACCAGGTCAGGTGAAATTCACACCGACAGGATATTCCGACAGAATAATAAATGCGGAATAATAAATATGGAACCAGGTCAGGTGAAATTCACACCGACAGGATATTCCGACAGAATCGTAAAGAACGGAATAATAAATGAATTTCACCATGTATGCGGTATTTCGCATAAACAGATTATTCTTTCTACCATAAAAATAATAATATCCTCTTACCACCATAATAACCTCCCTTACGTAGCATATGACTTGATTCTGCTTCCTGTGAAATTGATCAATTTAAACAATGTTTGCATTCCTTACCGAATAGAGAGTGGTGCATCCACAACAATTTCAGCATCCGAAACCCAATAGATTCTGAAATGCCTTCCACGTATATACAGACCACACTTGGTCACACGTCCCACGTGTAGAAAAATGTAATTATCGAACACAAATAATCATTTTTTTATCCGACCATACTCTGGGTTGAAGTTCCTGATAAACTGGGAGATTTGTTGTAACAAACCTTCCATCTCCATTACCAAGCACATTAAGATCCTTGTGGGCAAGGAAATCGTACCTTGCTAGGGTTAGGGTTTCGTGTTGGTTGAGGAGGAGAGAAAACCACGAAGAGTACGGAATTGATTGATTGATTGTAGAGGAGAGAACGATAGGTGGGCGATTACTCCAACGACGCGTGGCAGAACCCCTAGAATCCGGGAACCGTGTTAGGGTAGCAGGGATTCCAAGAGCCTTCTTGAGTCCTTCGAGTTGAGAGAATGCTCAAACCCCTTTTTAGTGCTTTTAGGTGGAATCTCCGAGCCTTTAAGTCACCAAAAAGGGTCCCTTGATCTTCCAAGAGTCCAAGTCTTGAGTCCTGAAGAGAAGCCCCATTCTCAATGGAATGGAAGGGGTATTTATAGGGTTTTCTGGAAAGTAGTCATGTGCAAGGCACATGCCTTCAGGGAATTTCCGGAAATACCCTTTAGTCATTAGAATAATGTCCATATTGTCCTGTCCTTCTAGCCACCAATCCAATCCCTCAATCAATTCCCAAAACGAGCCGCCTCCACGAGTCTTCTGCCTCGGGACGCGTGGAGGCTTCTCCCGGGTCTAGCACATTTATTTCTGACTTTTCCGTCTTTATTAAATTTGGTTATGCGAACCCCAATTTGCACATTTAATGAGGTCGTGGAACCCTAATTGTGCATTTAATTCAATTAGGTCATGTGAACTCTAATTTTGCACATGGGCCCACATTTGCCCCATACGCGAGAGTCGCATTCCCAAATAGACGATCGCGCAAGAATACTTCTATACTGAAAAATCTTCTGAAAATCTTTTCATAGTTTGCTCAATATTTGCTTCCTTATTTTTTCCTGGAAATTAAGACAAGGAAGATCATCAAATATTACCAAATAAAATTTAATTTAATAAAATCCTTCTTTTCGTAAATCAAATCTTTCTCTTTTATCAAATGAAATCAAATCATAATTTTATTTTGGAAATAAAATCAAAACTAAATTTTATTTTGGAAAGATGATCAAATCATAATTTTATTTTGAAAATAAGATCAAATCTTAATTTTATTTTGGAAATAAGATCAAATCTTAATTTTATTTTGGAAATAAGATCAAATCTTTCTTTATTTGAAAGCAAAAGATTTTATTTATTTATTTACATATATATATATATATATTATCATCTATATATATATAAATAATCCATTTTCAAAAATTACCCTTTGTTGGGAATAAAATTAAATCTTCTTTATATTTGATTTTGAGGATAAAACCCTTCCTTATTATCATTAAGAAGGAAAATCAAACATATATTTTGAATTTTCCCTTTGTTGAGAATAAAATCAAAAATCAAATCTATTCTATATTTAGGAAATAATAATTATATATGTTTCCATTTAGAAATAAATTCAAAGATACTTATCTTTTTGGAAATCAGCTTGAATCCTTCCCTTAATGGAAAAACAGTGATCGCTTCCTTTTCCGTTGCAAGCATACTTTGGGGCTATACATGTATTCGTATGTATGCATCTCCCAAGCCAACATGGCCGAACCCTAGGTGGGCTAAGGCAACATGGTCGAACCCTATGGGAAAAATGAAGTTTAAATGGAAAAAATGAAGTTTTTGGAGGATCAACTACTATTTTGATCATAACTTTTCACTCATTTGGAGTTTTGGGACCCCTAATATATCAAAACGAAGCTAGCGAGGAGCCCTACAAAGCCAACATGGCCGAACCCTAGGTGGCCTAAGGCAACATGGCCGAACCCTATGGGAAAAATAAAGTTTAAAATGAAAAATGAAGTTTTTTGGAGGAGCAACTACTATTTTGATCATAATTTTTCACTCGTTCGGAGTTTCGGGGCCCATAATATATCAAAACGAAGCTAGCGAGGAGACCTAAAAAGTCATCATAGATAAACCCTAGGTGGATGAACCCTAGGGGGCCGAACCCTAGGGGAGCCAAACCCTAGGGGGTTTTGGAAGAGCAGTTACTATTTTGATCATACCTTTTGACTCGTTTAAAGTTTTGGGGCCCATAATCTATCAAAGCGAAGCTAGCGAGGAGCCTTACAGAGTCATCATGGCCTAACCCTAGGTGGCCGAATCCTAGGGGGCCGAACCCTAGGGGAGCCGAACCCTAGGGGGTTTTGGAAGAGCAGTTACTATTTTGATCATAACTTTTGACTCGTTTAGAGTTTCGGGGCCCATAATATATCAAAACGAAGCTAGTGAGGAGCCCTACAGAGTAATCATGGCCGAACCCTAGGTGGCCGAAACTTAGGGGGCCGAACCCTAGGGGAGCCGAACCCTACGGGGTTTTGGAAGAGCAGTTACTATTTTGATCATAACTTTTGACTCGTTTAGAGTTTCGGGGCCCATAATATATATCAAAACGAAGCTAGAGAGGAGCCCTACAGAGTCATCATGGCTGAACCCTAGGTGGCCGAACCCTTAGGGGGCCGAACATTAGGGGGGCCGAACCCTATAATTTTTTTATTTATTTTTTTTCTTTTTCAGGACTCCCCAATCTTTCTGACATTGTTTCTTCTCTTTTTCAGGTGTTTTGAAGCTTTACTTTTGGACAACCAAGGAGGCCCCTTTTCTCATTGATTGGGAAAGGGCTCCCCTCCTTTGGTCTTTTCGTCATCTTTTGGAAGCAAGTCCAAACTTATGCCCGTATAACTTTTTCTCCATCATAGAAGGAAGGCTTGATTTTATATCCAATGGTCTGTTGAACATTCTGCAGGCTTGAGAACAACCAAGGAGGCCCCATTTCTCATTGATTGGGAAAGGGCTCCCCTCCTTTGGCCTTTTCGTCGTCTTTTGGAAGCAAGTCCAAACTTATGCCCGTACACCATTTTCTCCATCCTAGAAGGAAGGCTTGATTCTATATCCAACGGCTTGTGGAAGTTGGGATGACTTCTTGTCTGATTTATCTACCCATATTCAAGAATAGCAACATTGGATCGACTAGCTACTTGGGAATGCTGATTATGTGGATAGCTGACATTCTTCTTGCATCCAGCTATGTAGGAACATTCGTATCCAATAGGACCATGTTGTTCTTCTTTCTACATATTCATCACTGCTTGGGGTGAATGCACATTTACTCTGGAGGATGTCTATGTCATCTATCGGTTAATATTTGCCCCCTGCGCGTGAGTCACGCCTTTGGTGAGATGATCGCGCAAAATATTATAAGTGTTGAAGTCTTGATTCTAGTGTCTGAACACTTCGCGGGGCTTGATGTTTTGCAATCCTCAAAAACAAAAGTCCTAGAAGAGGGAACCTCGTCTCTTGAAATTTTCCTTTTGTTTGGAATCAAGAAGTCATTGAGAACCAAACATTTCTTGAAGGCCTAAAAGCCTTGAAAGCCTGATAGATTCGAAGGTCTGATTGCCTCGAAGACCTACTGATAGCCTCGAAGACCTGCTGATAGCATCGAAGACCTGCTGATTGCTTTGACGGCCTGATAGCATTGAAGACCTGATAATAGCTTTGAAGATCTACTGATAGCCTCGAAGACCTGTTGAGGGCCTTGAAGACCTGTTGATAGCCTCAAAGACCAACCTTTAGGTATTTCTCTATCTTCAATTCGACATGTCATGTCCTTTGGATCATGAACTTTTGTAGTTCTTTTCATTTCCTGTATCAGAAAATCATGTACATTTATCTCATACAAACTAACACTTGAATCTATACTTTTTTTTCTTTTTTTTTCTTTTTTTTAAGAAATTTAAGAAAAATGTTCAAGTATAAGTGAAAGTTTGTCAATTTATTGATAATAAAATTACTTTTAACGAAAAGCATAACGTTTCATATAATAAATCTTGCTTTTGTCGGTGAAAGCATAACGTTCACCACTTTTAGAGATAAAGTGTAACTTTTTCGGGGTTGAGGGCTTATACCCAGGTGCCTCATTCACTTTTAATTATAAAGTGTAACACTCGGGTGCCTCGTCACTTGGGTTGTCCAATTTCTTGGCAAGTGCAGTCTACGAGGACTTGAAAATGGGTGCCTCGTCACTTGGGTCGTCCAATATTTTGGCAAGTGCAATCTATGAGGACTTGAAATTGGGTGCCTCGTCACTTGGGTCGTCCAATATCTTGGCAAGTGAAGTCTACGAGAACTTGAAATCGGGTGCCTCGTCACTTGGGTCGTCCAATTTCTTGGCAAGTGCAGTCTACGAGGACTTGACCACCGTTTAGAGTGGACCACCATCTTGGGTGGATTTTTTTTTAGTCTTCAATTCTTGTGCCTCCTCCCTTGGTCATCCAATTTACTTGGCAAGGAATATTCTTGGGGACTTAAACCACCATTTTTGGTAGACCACCATCTTGGGTGGATATTTAATTCATCTGTAGTTCATAGTTTGTTTGATGGTACGTAGAGCCAGTATTTGAGTTCTTGACTTCCGGGGCTGCACTATGGGTGATTGTGTTGCACGTTTCTTCTCCTAGTTCAATCTCCCCGGCCGCCAGCTTCTCATGGTATATTCTCCGCAGACTGTAACAGTCCATAGTGGAATGTCCTGCGTATTGGTGGTATACACAGAAGTCCGGTCTTCTTTTCATCTCTTCCGTTACAACCAACCGGGGCCTTGGAGGCTTCACCACTCCATATTCAACCCATTGTTCATACAGGTTCCTGAATACCTTCTCGCTACATGTAATAGCCTCCGGAACTGGCATCTTGGTATACTTATCCCCATGCCTTTCTCTGCTTCGCTCAAATTTTTCATTCTTTTCCCTCTTGCCCCTTGTGGTTTTGACTGAGAATCCGCCAAAGCCACAGTTGCTGTCCTCTTGCCCTTCCATGTAACCATCGCATGGCTGGTGGGAAATGTTATTATTCCTCCCAAGTCTTGTGCAAAAGATGAGAGGGTCGCAAATGAATCACAAGCTTTGGTAATGAGGTGGGGCTTGAAGGCATCTAAAGCACCATTGTTGCATATGCTAACCAAGTTCTTTTCTTCAATTGGCTCTGCACACTTCTGTGCTTGGGCCCTGAACCTATCCACGTAATCTGACAGCTCCTCGTTTGGCTTCTGCTTGAATCGCATGAGCTCTACGATGGTTACCTGTTTCTGCACATAGAAAAATTTCTTAAAAAATTGCAATTTTAGATCATCCCAATCATGGACTGATCCTTTCTCCAAATTGTAGTACCAACTGAAGGCACTATCCGTCAATGTCTTGTTGAATTCCCTCATCAACAAGTTGTGGTTGTTTACTTCATCATATCCTAGCCATGGAGACATCGACTCTACGAACCTGGCAATGTGTTCCCTGGCATTTCCTTTCTCCCCGTTATATTTTGGAAACTGCGGAGGATGCTCAATATACCCCGTCGGATAAGGTTGCCTCCGAATGTGTGCCGGGTAAGGTGGAGTAAAATCTAACTCCGAGGGTCGGGATGTCTGCCTGCGAAGTTGATTGATCACATCGATCCTATCATCCTTCGTCATGTACTGGCTTGTGGTGTGAACTCTCTGTGGTGTTGTAATATACTGATGTATTGGCGGTGTGTACGGCGAAGAGATTGGTTGATGTACACTTGAATCGTGCAAAGCTGGCACTGGTGGCCTTTGCTGACTCACTCGCTGGACATGGCTTGGGACGGTTGGCATCTGCACCTGTGAAAATGCTTGAAGAGCAGTTGGGATGATGTTCGTTTGAGGTTGGCTTGCTTCCAACCTAGGTTGTGGCCCGTCACCACTGTTCTGGAGCTCCAAGTTGATTACTGGAACCGATTGTCTTTCAGTTAATGGAGGTACAATATGGTTCTCTTTGTTGTTATTGTCATTATTGTTGTCTTCCACACCTGCTTGTTCCCCATGCGAACTTCCTGGGAACATGGCCTTGAAAGTAGGAATCTGCATCAACTGCTGGTGGAAATTCCCCATCTCTTCTTGCTTCCTCTGCATTTCCAGCATCATGGCCATTATCATTCCTTGCCTTTCTCGTGCTTCCTTCAATGCCTTGAGCATCTCCAGTTGCACAGCATTCGTCGGGTCTCCACCTGTATCCTCGCCTTGCCTTCCTGCGTTAGTTTGTTGTTGATTGGCCATATGTTGTGATGTCGAACTTCCTTCTGAAGCGTCTTCAATAAATGGTTGGTCAAAATTCAGGTTTGCGCCTTGGAATGCTTGAGTTACTTGCCTTGGTACTAGCTCCGGTGAGGTAATGCTATTTGTTGGTGAAGCAGCTCTTCCTGTAGTTCTCCCACTTCGAGTCGTGGGCATACCCTTCACGAATTCTACACCTCCCCAGCGGAGTTGCCAAATAAATGTGGGCAAGGAAATCGTACCTTGCTAGGGTTAGGGTTTCGTGTTGGTTGAGGAGAAGAGAAATCCACGAAGAGTACGGAATTGATTGATTGTAGAGGAGAGAACGACAGGTGGGCGATTACTCCAACGACGCGTGGCAGAACCCCTAGAATCCGGGAACCGTGTTAGGGTAGCAGGGATTCCAAGAGCCTTCTTGAGTCCTTCGAGTTGAGAGAATGCTCAAACCCCTTTTTAGTGCTTTTAGGTAGAATCTCCGAGCCTTTAAGTCACCAAAAAGGGTCCCTTGATCTTCCAAGAGTCCAAGTCTTGAGTCCTGAAGAGAAGCCCCATTCTCAATGGAATGGAAGGGGTATTTATAGGGTTTTCTGGAAAGTAGTCATGTGCAAGGCACATGCCTTCAGAGAATTTCCGGAAATACCCTTTAGTCATTAGAATAATGTCCATATTGTCCTGTCCTTCTAGCCACCAATCCAATCCCTCAATCAATTCCCAAAACGAGCCGCCTCCACGAGTCTTCTGCCTCGGGACGCGTGGAGGCTTCTCCCGGGTCTAGCACATTTATTTTTGACTTTTTCGTCTTTATTAAATTTGGTTATGCGTACCCCAATTTGCACATTTAATGAGGTCGTGGAACCCTAATTGTGCATTTAATTCAATTAGGTCATGTGAACTCTAATTTTGCACATGGGCCCACAATCCTCAAACAATCTGTATGAAGAAACAAAGGGCTTCCACTTTCTTTAAATGTTGAAGAATAAACAGATGATAGAACTGATTTCTTCAAACCAGCTTTTAAGATACTTCACCCAATTAGAAGAAAAGGAATGTGCTGAACGATTTCGTGATAGAATTTCCAGAGCCACCCAACCTTTCCATTCAAAGGTTTTGGAGATCAAATTTATCATGTATACAGCATGCACAAAACCAGGTTTCAATTCATTTATAAGTATCAGCACCAGCACTATAGCACGAGAGCTGTTGTGCAATCCCCATGCTACTATGGCCACAGTCAGTACTGCTATTTCTTCTTTCTCTTCAATAGAACAATTTCCAAACATGGACTCTTTTAATTCATTGATTGGACCCAAGGTAGCCGTATAACCTTTGGAGAAAAAACCTATCACCAATTTAGTTTGCGGTTACAGTTGGATGAATTGAAGTTGCTGCCGGATTCGCATTGACCCTTCCATGAACTTGGGATGGGTCCGTGTCCGGTATCGTCGAAGCTCTTGCTCTCCGGCCAAACACCGGTATCAAACACTCCAATAATAACGTCACTCGCTGAGTCCGACTGGGGGAAGAAATTGGCGTTCTAGTCGAGTCCAAGGAACTGAGGCGTCCGAGTTGTGTGAAGTTCATATTTCAACTTGGGCAAGACCGGAAAAATCCCCGGTTGACTCTCTAGTGACTCAGCTTCTGCTTCCGTCAATCTGGCGGAGAATCCATGGACCACGTTGGTGTAAATGTAGAGCATTTGAGCCGAGCCAGAGACCGACTTGAGGGACGAGTCATACCAGTGAGTACAGTCGGTGAAACTCGGCGGGAGATAGATTGTAGACGATGTAACACCCCAGTCCCACATCGAAAGATAGGGGGAAAATTTGTCTGCATATAAGGAATTAAGTAACTACCAATAGTACCTTCAAGTCATGACCTTTTGGGAGTCTGTGGTGGGCTAGATGACCCAAGAAGATACTATTGGGCCAGTGGTTTGAGACCTTATTTGGATGGATTTGATTCGATTCGGACTTGGGATTTGACCCAAGATTTATTCCGGATTCGGGATTTGACCCGGGTTGTTTCAGACGACGTGGGTAATTTGAGAGGACTGTCACCGACATTGACGGTAGGGGAAGTGACGGTGACATAGTGACATAGTGGTGGTGATGGTCCGACGCCGGCCGGCGACTATTTCTCTTTCTCTCTCTTGGTGTTGCTGTCGTCTTTTTCTTTAGCTGAGCCGGCGGAAGCTAGCTATTGACTTCTCCGGCACATCTTCCCATGAGCTTGACGGCAGTAACTGAGTGTTATCAGCCGGTTTAGTCTCAACTACCGGTATACCGTTCAAAGCTATCTTTGTTGAATTCCATGTCCTTGTGTTTGTGTGTGAGAGAGAAGTTTGTGGTTTGCAGGGTAGTAATAGTATTTTTCGGCATGTTTTGGGAGGTTCATGCCTTATGGAGCCTTGAAATTTTTCACCAACTTTTGTATATATATTTTTTCCCGAGAGATGAGATTGGAAAATATATTTTATCAAGGGAGTTTGGTGAGAGAACAGAAATTAGCCCCCCACATGCACATGCATTTCTTTTCTTTTATTAATCCACCCGTGACTGAAATTATCAACCGCGTGCTACTTTTAATCACAGTTGATTGAAAGAGGTTATAGCTACTTGTACGCAAATTACACAAATTATAACCCATGTGATTTGATATTTTAATATAAAATTTTTATGAACACACCTTAGAGCAAAAATAAATAAATAAATAAATATTTTCAAATATCACCTTTAAATTTAAACCTTTATCAATTTAATTATTCACAAAAATAAAAAATTTGAATAATTTTTATTTCATAAAAATTCGGGGTTTCACAGTAGAACATACAATCACAAGCTAATAAGATCATATATCTAAACACATACTGCGTCTCTCAAGTTCATATGGATTATCACAATAATTGATGGCCAATCAACTAAGCAAATAACATGAATCTAATTAGACAATCCCATAGCAATCAATAAGGCTAACAATGCAATATATTAGAAATAACTAATCCATAGAATCCATTGTAATCTCATAATAGAGTTTAAATCATAGCTGAATCAAATCTATCATCCACATATAGAATAAACATCGTAAGATACAATTATGAATCAATGAGAAAATAAGAGTAGAGAATTTTAGTGCAAATCTATCCTCCTGATCAAAGATTGACTCTGTAATGCTTCTCAATTGCTTCAAGTCTTCGGATCTAATCCAATCTAGAAAGTACCTACACTAATCTACTCTAATCTATTATTGAAATTGAAGAAAGAAAATAATAGTAGCTTATTGATCCCCCAAGGGGTTGTATCCCTTACATACTGATAATAGGTCTTATTTATAAGCCCTAAACTCCACTTCCTTCTCAGTTACGCTTCAAATTTAAAATCTATTATATAAAACAGAGCAGAGAGAGAAATACATAAACGTCACATCAAAGATCCACGTCATTCTCTCTGTTCAAATTTCAAACGCTCTCTCTGTTCTTTATTTTAGACACAGACTCTCCCCTAAATCTTTTGTCTCATACCCAGCCCTAATTACAGCCCCTAATCACGCAGAGAGAAACCCATCACGCAGAGAGAAACGCGAAGCAGAGATCAACGAATATCTAATACCATCTCCTCTTCCTCGACTTCCATTACGATATCGACCAACCCACTGGTCCAAGAATTCACGTCGATTATCTTGATATGGGGGAAAGGATGGGGGAGCGACCTAACGTGAGCAGGGGGTGCTACTTCTTCTAATTCAAAAGAGTGACGGCATATGGCTGAGCTTACCGACGACGGGGTATTGGATGATATAATAAGGAGATTGTTAGAGGGTAAAGGTGGAAAGCAGGTCCAGCTTTCTGAAGGTGAGATCCGTCAGCTCTGCGTCAACGCTTGCCAAATCTTCCTTCTCAGCCCACTCTTCTTCAGCTCCGTGCACCCATCAGGATCTGTGGTCTCTTTCTTTTTTCCTTCTCGCCCAATATTTTCATATATGCGTGTAAAAGAAATTAGAGAAATTTTAAAGTATTCCCAATATATGATTTGCATATTATATGTATTGGGTGTGTTTAGAAAATCAGGAAATATAATTTTTTTGGTGATTTCATGATATTTTAGGCAGGGGATTTTTAACACCTACTAATAATTTTGGTTTCTGCATATAAGGCATCAGCTTGTTGTTAAGGGAAAATTGCATATTGGTTTTGTACTACTTCAGTAAATTCTTTTGTAATGCCCATATTAGAGAATTTTTGGTCGTTTGTGTATCTTGAACTGTTTTGTAAAACAAATGTGTACTTTTTCATGGGATTCTGAAGTTAACTGTGTACCATTACCGCTTTACTTGATTACTTTTAAATCATGAAGATGTTATCAAGTATTTATACATTTATGTAGATTCTATGTAGCTGTTTATCAACAAAAGAGGATAAGAAATTCTAAAGATCAAATTGATTCCTTTTGTATGAGAAGGTGAAACTTGGGGAAAAAAGGAAAAGTTGGCATTTTTCTTAATAATCATAGGATTAGACATCCACCAAGATGTATTGCGAATGTTGATAACAATGAGCAATTAGGAAAATCATTAAAAATAAATATCAGAATGAGGGCAGTTTTTATATACAAAGAGAAAGATTGTGTGCGCATATGTACGTGCGTGTGAAAAGGCATCGCGTGTGCGCATGTGAAAAGGTGATGCGTGTGTGCATGTGTGAAAAGATGTTGTGGACCTTTCCTGATAAACTTCTAATTTTCAACTGATTATTCCAGGTCGTTGATGAGTTTTCATACATAAATGAACTTCATATAGTAACTCAAAAGAAATTAACTATTGACATTGTTTTTGACATTTTGGTCATAGGCTTTGTGCCCAAGTTAAATTTCTAGCTATTTGGTTTTATGATCACAATGTGTTTTGTAACTGATGTTGTATTGTATATAGATGTCTTTCTACCCACTAATCATCCTAATACTAAAAACAATTTGCAGGTGATATACATGGACAATACCAAGACTTATTGAGGCTGTTTGAATATGGTGGCTTCCCCCCTTCTGCAACCTACCTTTTTCTTGGAGATTATGTTGATCGAGGCAAGCAAAGCTTGGAAACTATATGTTTGCTCCTAGCCTACAAGATAAGGTATCCCGATAAAATATTCCTGTCGAGGGGAAATCATGAAGATGCAAAAATCAACAGGATTTATGGGTTTTATGATGAATATAAAAGGAGATTTAATGTTCGGCTTTGGAAAATATTTACCGACTGCTTTAATTGTTTGCCTGTTGTTGCACTCATTGATGACAAGATACTTTGCATGCATGGAGGACTTTCTCCAGAGATGGAAAATTTGGACCAAATAAAGGAAATTCAAAGGCCCGCTGAAATTCCAGATAGTGGTCACTTATGTGATTTACTCTGGTCAGATCCTGATCCTAGGATTGAGGGTTGGGCGGATAGTGATCGAGGTGTTTCATGTACATTCGGGGCTGACGTAGTTGCAGGATTTTTGGAAAAGAATGATCTGGACCTCATTTGTCGCGGTCATCAGGTAAATTAAATTCTTCTTGAGATTGCTTAAATACAATTGCTACTGGCATAAGCATTTTCTATCTGGATAGCTGTCTAAAATATTACTGGCTACCTCTATCCGAAATCTAATTCAAAGTAGCTAAACGATGAGTTGAACATTAGCAGACATAAGGCGTCCAATATAACATAAAAGGAATAATTACATGCATTTTCATGCATATGCTGAGTTGTTAGTAGGAATAGACTGGAAACCTAATGTTTGGGAAAATCACACTGGTTATTATTGCCAGACTCATTTCACAAGTAATAAGAAATGGCACTGGTAATGATTGTGGAGTCCCTAATGATTCCAATGTCAGTAAAGAACTTTAATCCACGAAGAAGCGAGTTGTATTGGGTGAGCTCACTAACTCAGTTGTTGAATCAGAATATCGAACCCAAATTGAAGAAGACGGTGAAAAAGAAAGTTTCTCAGTAGCCGGATCGCGAAAATCTTCGCTACTTGGAGGTATAAAATTGTATTGTTCATTCCTTTATAAATACATGAGAAAGAAATTTTTGGTATTAATAATAGTACTGAATAAATGCACTCAGTGTGTTGGGAATTTGGATTCGTTTATGGTGGAGCTTTTTGTTTGCTTGGGTAATTTGAAATTGAATTAATGGGATTGGAGATTTTAATTTTATTTTGGTACTAAATAATAGTACTAAATAATTTTGTTTTGGTAGCTTCCAAATAGGCCTGGATTTTTGTTAGATGATTGGTTATGGATTTCCTGTTTGTTTGGTTGCCTTGGAGTGGGATATTCCCACCATAAGTGGAGATCAAAGCTTAGTGACTTCATGATGTTTTGCACATTTCTGCTTGCTAAACATAACAAGCAAGAGGAGAGAAAGGGCGAGGAATAATAATTAAGATTTATGGTACATAAAAGAGGGCTATCAGGACATGTGAAGGGGAGTATGTAGAACAGGGAGACACAACTAACCAAAGACCAAACATCTTCACCAATATGCTCTGTTCAGAAATTTTGCAGTTAAATAATTAAAAATTTAAACAAGATTTTACTTGAATAAAATGATATTTTAAACAAAACTGTTGGGGTTGTTTATTGATAAAAGTTTGTTCTATATGACAGTAGTATGTATAACACTAGATTTCAATATGCATATTACAATACTTTTCACATTAGATATACAGACTTATACCACTGTTATCATTCCCTTTTTTCCTTGTATCAACGAATCCCAGTTAATATGATATATCTGATGTGGTGTATTTCATGGTCCTAGAAACAACCTGCCCCCACCTTTAACCCGCGTTGTGTGTGTGTGTGTGTGTTGTGGGTGGGTGGTGGGGTGGACAACATAAACTGCTACATGACTACATCTTTTCAGAGATATTGCTCTACTTAACTTTTAGATTATGAAGACTGCTATTTCTGGTAACTGTTTATAGTTTGATCTATGAGCTACATCTTGGCACCATAGCTGACATCGGTGTGCAACTATGCATTAAGGAATTTCGTTAGCTATCATGTGGACTGCATGCATTAAAATATGGATTCATACATTAAAATATGCGCTTAAACTACTTGAAGCAAATCAGATTAAACTATTTGCAAAGCTGTCTTTCCTCCTTAAATTTAAGGTTTTAGAATTGGTTTTTTGGTTATTTGTATATCCATATACACACTATATATGTATACACAATTACACGCAGCGTGTATTGCGTGTTTATTCACTACTGGTTATGTTTACCGTATATATGTTTGTTAATATTATTATAAATTATTGATTTTAGTTCTTTTGTTTACATTGATGTTTCTTTTTTCTTTTTTTACTTTAACCCACCTTGAATTGCATTAGATTTTCTTTTCACTTTTTGACAATGTCCTGTTTTTGTTGGAATCTTGAATCTTTCCATGTGAAAACTATTCTGGGGTTAAAAGTGTTTGTTTTTGAGTCTGCATTTTATATGTCAAAAGGAAAGATTTTCTCCTTTTTGTCTTTTCTTTTTTATAAAACTAATTAAATAAATAATTTTGGGTTTGCCCGGTTATAGTGACTTTTTATGATAATTCAAGATATAGTAATTGAATTTAGCTTAAATGACGAATTTGTCATGAATTTCGCTATTATACTCTGCTATTATTATTGGCATAAATATTTTTTGTTATGGTCAAATTTTGCAAAGTTTTTTTTTCAAAAACTAATAGAGAAACGTGTTAGAGAATAACAACATAGCAAAAAACAAAAGTAAAGAAACAATAAAAGAAAACAATCTCTTGGTTGACCCAAAAAATATAGGGGCATATATGTGGTCTTTACATTAATAGCTTCTTCCTTGGATTTTTTTTTTTTTCAATTTTAGCTTGACTTAAGTTTTGTTGTGTTAACTTCCAATTGCAAAAGGCTATTAAATATATAAAGGTAACTTGTATGAAGTAGTACTAATGTTAAAGCAAACAACGACCTTATATTACTTTACTTTTAAAAGTTTGTCTCTTACTTGTGATTTGGTTCCTCACAAATTCAGTCAATGAACTTGGAAGGCAACATTATTATATTAGTATAATATACTAACTTTTAATAATCGATGCTTCTAAGATGAAATATATAAATGCACGATTTAAAATGAAATTTGTTTTACTAATGGAGTTGAGGTATTTCACCATTAACAATTGAGAACCATACTAGAGATTTCTATGAATCGGGGAATATTCTCATCCAATTGGAAATAATTCATATCAAAAGTATATCATATATGTCAACAAAAGCATAACTGATTTATATATAAAAACAACCTGATCTTCAATGGAGTCTCCTCCAAGAACCGCATTTCCACTCGCTTTTCCAAACGCCTCCGTTCGCTGCTTCGTTTTGCCCACCACCGATGTAGATAAAGTCAAAGTTGACAATCCTATCGTCGAGATGGACGGTAATTTCATTTTATTATGTTCGCTGCTTTATGTTTTATGACTTCATCGTGTGTTGCTTTTTTGATTATAGGCGATGAGATGACGAGGATCATATGGACAATGATTAAAGAGAAGGTTTGAACTTCCACTTATTTTTGTTTTTTAAAGTATTTTCATCGGATTTTATATGATTGTATTAATTTGTTTTTGCTTGAATTGAATGTTGATGCAGCTTATATTTCCGCAGGTGGATTTAGAGTAGTAAGAGGATGGGGCCGACTAATCAGGTAAATCTATTTTGTACACGTCATCAGCTCTCTGTTTTGTACTCCGTAATTCAAATTTCAAACTCATACACAGACCTCTTATTCCTCATCTTTACTACATCAAATACCTACTGTGAGGCCAATCCTGTATGACTTTAGTTGGACATGGATTCAAAACGAAACACGTAACAACTTCGACTGAAGCTAAAGAGTCGCCGATGATGATTGACACCGCGATAGAGAGTCGAAGATTATGATGGAAGCTATGGGTCGCACACGTAACTCACTTTTGGGGCTAATCAAAGAAGTTCAACCCTATATCGCTAATTTATTTTTGATACTAGCGTCTCCGTCTCTCTCTGTTCTGAGTTCAAACCCTATATCCCTCTCTCTGTTATCTCTCATACCCAACCCTATATCTCTTATCTCTCATACCCAGCCGCTAATTTATGCTACAAAGCATAGAAAAAGTACCTAGAATCAAATTGGGTTCACAAGGCCTGGAAGTATCAGCTGAAAGCTCAGATCTTACGGATCCCGCCTCTTCTGCATCTGCTTCATCTTTCCGCTTAATTCCCCTAAGGTAGCCTTTTGTTTTTCCTTTTGATTATTATACAAAACTATTACAATTTGATTAATATTGAGGTTTTTCTGTTCGGAATAGACTTTTGGTATGAAGAATAAGATTTGAGAATCTCTGGTGGGTTTAGATTAAACAAACATTGAAGTCGATTTCAGTGGGTATTTGGGTTTGTATACTTTTGTTCACCATCTTTAAAAAAAATCGTAATTGTTCATCTTTTCATATAAATATTTTTAACTATTAGGTGAAAAGAAACCAAAAATAGATAATTGATGGGGTTTGCTATTAGCAGCTTTGGTAAAGAGATCCCCATGATGAATAAAAGGATATTTCAAATGCACAATAGAAATTTTCAACACTATTTTATAGGTGCTATTTAAGATGGGTTGAAATGTTGCAGCAGATTTTCATAATAATATATGATGTATGTATCTATAATTAACTAGAAGCTGTGGGTTTTTTGTGTTTGATTAATTTGGCGTGATAGGGTACTGATCTAAAAGATGGTGGGAAGAGCAAGAGGACAAAGAGAACTACTCCCAGATCCGATGATATTTACTTGAAGCTCATTGTCAAGGTTTCTCTTCTTCTTGTCTATGAATATGTATATTGTTTATATATGTAATTCGTTATTCTGAAAATCTATGAATATATATATTGTTTATATATGTAGATCGTTATTCTGAAAATCATTTATGTATTTGTGAACGCAGCTGTACCGATTTCTGGTAAGGAGGACTGGAAGTAAGTTCAATGCGGTGATTCTGAAGCGCCTATTTATGAGCAAAATCAACAAACCTCCCATTTCTATTTCCCGTTTAATTCATTTCATGACCGGAAAGGTATCCGCTTCTTTCATTTCTGAAGAGGACACCTTGATAAGGGGAACACTTTGGATAATTCATTTATATTCCTTTGTGTTTATTTCATTTCTGAAATGTGATTTTTTCATGTTATTTAAAACCATTAGTGGGTTTATTCATTTAGTATTGGGTTCCCTGTTTGTATAAATCATCAAAAGAATTAGTACAAAATATAATAAGTATGATCTCAAATGCTTAAATGTTCAGATTCTTGCATGAATTTAATTCCTTGCTTTAACGTTTTCCCTGTCACAATAATACTAATCTGTTTTTAGTGCCCATTGTTTCATTATGAAGTAAATGGAGCTACATTGACATTTACATTTACATTTTTAATAAGAATTGACCTAAAGATTCTTATATTACTTTAATTTCCGAAATGGAGTCTTTCTCTAGGATGTTACTAAAAAGGGAGGTTGGACTCTCTGACTTGGGGTAGGGAGTGTATATTTTTTTTTTCTGTTTCTGGACGGACATACTAATTTCTTTGCTGATTAATATTGTTACATTAGGAGGACAAGATTGCGGTGATTGTTGGTACTATAACTGATGATGTTAGGGTGCATGAAGTTCCTTATTTGAAGGTTACTGCTTTGAGGTTCACAGAGACTGCAAGGGCAAGGATTGAGAAGGCTGGTGGTGAATGTTTAACATTTGACCAGCTGGCTCTTAGACCTCTTCTTGGACAGAATACGGTATGTATGCTGCATTATTGCCATTTGTTAGTTTTTTATTTTATCAAGAGCAGAGGTATCTCACTTTAGGACATTTAAAAATGTTGGGGGGCCTAGAGTTGTTTGGTGAATTACAATGAGGGTTGGAAATTTTTGCGCTTAAGGGGCTTTTCCATGGTTTAAGGCATGTAGTGTTATGTACAACATCTGATATCTGCTGAATTGTTATGATATTAATTGTTAATTAGTTTCAGTTGTGATTCCTTAATAAGTAATCTTTTTTAGAATGATATGTACCGAATAAGCAAACATAATTGTGATCAAATCTTATATAGGTTAGTATATGAATGATTAAAAAGGCACTAAACATATTATATTTTGGTATATTGTCATGTGGTAAATATATTTTTCCCCCATTGACGCTTTTGGGAGAGGTTTTGCTTTAAGCTTTAACTTTTGTTATGCGTTGACTATATGGTTTGTTCCCCAAAACTATCTTTGTTTTTTTATTTATGAGATGCAAGCTCAAGGCCATGGACCAGACATGCAGTATCTTGAAGCTCTGTCGTTATTTCATATGCTTGTATGTAATGGTTTAGTTTCTGATATTATTATTTATAGTAACTGTTTTCTCTCTTCAATATCATCCCCCACTTCAATGACTGAAAGCCTCCAAAACTCACCTAATATTTTCGCCTCCAGGTCACCCACCACGGCGTCGTCACTAGCAATTGGCTAAGAACTCTATTCCCACCCTCTAATTAGTACAGTTAAAAGAGCCATAAATAATTAAGTTTCCGAGTGTTTTTGTTTCCAAACAATAATCGCTTTAATTATTGAGGAATTGTTTCAGACTGTTTGAACCCAATTTCTTCCCTCTCTCTAAGTTCATACCTATCTTCCGGGTCGAACATACCTTGATTTAACTTTTTATTGTTTTTCTTTTCATACAGTTATTCTTCTATTGATGGTTTGTTGAAGAATTCGGAGAGAATCAAAATAAAACTCACATGTTTGATGAGGAATTATAAGGTAACTTTATATTAATTTTATCCTGTCAAGTTTGCCTCTGTATACATATTTAATTAGTATTGGTTTATTTATTGTTAGCTTAAAATGTAAAGCCTAGAAAGATTTTGAGGTTAGAATTGCATATCTGCAAGTTTGATACTGACATTGATATCTTAGCATAACAGCTGTTAGTTTTTGTTGTTTAATTTGTGCTTATATATGATTTATTTGTTGGATATTTTCAATTCTAAAAAGTATATAATAAATATAGGCTTAAATATAAATTATTACTCTAAACTATTAGCCTTTTTTCACTTCGATGATATTCCACCATGAAAAATGTAGAAAATAATATGATAATGATGTCTACTATATAGCTCTCATTATTAAAAAGAGAGGAAAAAGAGGCCTTGAGTTCTAATAAGTTACAGAATTTCTCACAACATTTAGTGATAGAACTATTCCGACTTCGTTGTTTAAGGAAAAGAATTGCTAAAGATAACTATGCAACAATGAACCTGTCAGCTTATGATCAGGACTTTTATTTAATCAAAATACAGTTTGTCATAAGTAGTAGCCACTAAATTACTACTCTAAACTATTAGCCTTTTTCACTTCGATGATATTCCACCATGAAAAAAGTAGAAAATAATATGATAATGATGTCTACTATATAGCTCTCACTATTAAAAAAGAGAGGAAAAAGGGGCCTTGAGTTCTAATAAGTTGCAGAATTTCTCACAACATTTAGTGATAGAACTATTCCGACATCGTTGTTTAAGGAAAAGAATTGCTAAAGATAACTATGCAACAATGAACCTGTCAGCTTATGATCAGGACTTTTATTTAATCAAAATGCAGTTTGTCATAAGTAATAGAAATAAAGTTGATAAGGGATTAATTCATGTTTTAAGAAGGTTGCTAAATGCTAACCACTAAAGTACACAAGTAGCAACAGATGATTATTTTAAGGAAACTGAAGTCTCACAACTGTTATTACAAACCATTATTTACCAACACAATTTAACAAATCATAATTTCTTTTATACATTAGATCGAAGGGGCAAACCCTGGTGATAACACATATTCGAACTTCTAAGCTAGGAAGTAGGGATTCTTCATTGTTGAATAAGTTGGTATTTCTCTTGGTTTTTATGGACATGCAGTTGTTTTCATCCACTCCTCTTCAATTTGTGTTGTATGAAAGGTTTATTCAGTTTAAGATTGGTTTTGTTTCAGGTTTTGGGAAGGGAATCCCTGCGCTCTGATGCAGTTGACAAGAAGAAAGACTCTGCAAGGCAGGCTTTGTAATTCCTTTTCTCTTTTATTCACACTGAAGGGTGTAATTCAATTTGTGTCTGGAAAAGATAGTTTCTTTCTTATTAAATTCATTTGTTGAATTATTGAATCTTATCCCACTCCCCCTTTAGTTATCATGCTTGCAATTTTATATTGAACCACAAGGCCTTCGCCAACTTAGAGATAACTTATATTCATTTGTTTCTCTATTTTCTGCACGTTTGTATTTTTTGTATTCCGTCTTTTGTAAAGTTAACTAATTATACATGATTATGATGATTTTTGGGTATGAAATGATGGTTTTTGGTGGTTTGGATATGTTTTGCTGATTGTAAGGTTTGTAGACAGGTTTAGAATTTTCTAAATATCTATTTTAAAAGGAAATTTTGCCGAAATTTCTTGAAATTATTACCGACTAGCTCAATGTTTTGGTGGTTGTATTTATTTTCAAAGGAAACTCTACCGACTGGCTTGATGTTTTTCGTTACGTCGTGCCTTCAGGCACGGGTTATCTCTAGTTTAAAATAAAGTCAAACAACAGCTGCAAATGACGCACGCGGCGGCGCAAGGCTCTAGTGCAAAACAGGCGCGGGCGCGCCTGGTAGCGTTTCTGGCTTCTGTAGGTGTGTGGCGCGGGCGCGCGATTTCTAGCTCAATTATCCGCGCGACCGCGCGTGACACCCCCAAATCCGGTACATCGAATCCACGGGATTTGGTGTTCACTGTACAAATATCATCTATCTATCTACCCATAATAAATGCAAACCATGCAATAGATAGAAATAAAAATCTTCCCCTTATAGGGTTACAACATCTGAATCATAAACATAATCCCAGGTTGAACTAACCTTAAATATCTGTGCAGAAATATAAATAATAAGTCTTAAACAACATCATTAACTCAAGTCTAACATAAATACATCATTAATTAAAATAACAAGTCTTCAACACTTGCTAACTTTGCCCTTGCCTTTACTAGTGGAAGGTTCGTCAGTTCTTTCGTTCTTAACTGCAATGTTATTATAAAGAAAGAGTGAGCACTATTGCCCACAAGTATAACAATGAAATAACAGTATAATAACATGCGAGTAAATTAAAGACATCTGAATAAAAGTTCAACTTTTGAATCAAGAATGAATAACAAGAATAAAAAGAATTCTGAGGGTCATAAGACCTTGAACTATGTCCTAGGTTAACAAGGGTTATACTTGAAACCTTTAACAGTCATAAGACTATGGACCTTTCTTCTCGTACTTAGGGGGATCAGCCCTTAGTACCATACTGTGCACAATATCTTAACGCTAACGCATAAGTAAATCCCTTTATAGGGTTGTTCATCTCAGTTTGACATTCGAATCCGCACCAAAGGAAGTTTGGTTTGGATAATTCAATAAGGGTTCTGAAATTTAGAACGTTCATCAACTAAGGACTAGTTGAATCAATAAAGTTCACTAGTCTAATAAGGTTCAACAATAATGATATTTAATTCGAATAATAATCTCAAGAAGTATACAATAGAACAATTATTGTATAACTGAATCATGCTTTGAAAAGATAATAAATCTTTAATATAACATTTGAACTTGAATAATAGTAATGATAATTTACTCGAGGTAAATAATAAACTTGAACAATAATGACATGTAGGGTTAGGAAACTTTCCTCGTGCGTAGGCTAAACGATTACTACTTCCGTTCACCACAAATCCTACACACATACCATATGTATTCATGACATTCATTAGTTACATTTTCACTTAATTATTTAATATAAACTCCACTTTATTTAACAAATCATTACCCTGCTAATTTAATTACTTAATTAAATTAGAATATTTTCATTCTCTTACTATTATTACACTCGAATAAATTATTTCATAATAATTTCCATCGAATATTTATTTTATTCAATAAATATCTCAATTAAAATATTTTAATAATAATTTTCATCGAATATTTATTTTATTCCATAAATATCTCAATTAAAATATTTAATTTATTTTATAAATATTTTAATAATAATTTTCATTGAATATTTATTTTATTCCATAAATATCTCAATTAAAATATTTAATTTATTTTATAAATATTTTAATAATTTTCATCAAATATTTATTTTATTCCATAAATATCTCAATTAAAATATTTAATTTATTTTATAAATATTTTAATAATAATTTTCATCGAATATTTATTTTATTCAATAAATATCTTAATTAAAATATTTAATTTATTTTATAAATATTTTAATAATTTTCATCAAATATTTATTTTATTCCATAAATTTCTCAATTAAAATATTTAATTTATTTTATAAATATTTTAATAATAATTTTAATCAAATATTTATTATTATTTTATTTTAATTTTTTTTATTATTTTTTTTACCGCCAGGGCGAGGAAATTTAGTTTGGTAACGCCAGCCGGGGGTGAGGTTACCCAGGCTCATTTTCTGCAGTTTCTGCAGTTCTGCAGTTCGCGAACATAACAAGGCCAAATTAGGCCAAAAATCAATCACACGTAAAATTATACATGAATATGGCCATAACTTCCAATTTTCTTGTCCACATATTAGTTTAAGCATACCCAAATACTAGAATTTATACATAATCATTACCCAACATTTATAGAGTAATTTAAACCCATTAAAACACATAATTACAGAATTAAAATATGTAAGTTATACTGTTATTGATGTTCTTGAAGGTTTTTGAATAAAAACATAGAATTTACTACTATGGATTCGTTATAAGGTCAAATTCAACCACTCAAGTTTTATTTTGTTCGTTTTAGCATGTATAATTATATATAAGTGTAAAATTTATGGATAATATATGATCAACGCATTAAATTTGTGCGTAAGGGCCATATGGCCATATCACGTACTCTGTAAATTTTTGGAATAACAAACCAAAATCATACGTTATAATCTTATGAAACCAATGATATGGAAGCACAATATATATATATATATATATATATATATATATATATATATATATATATATATATATATATATATATATATATATATATATAACATGCCTTACAACTCGAATTATTACATATATTCACATAACACCATAATTTCCCAATTACAGAGAATCACAGAAAACTTAAGCCATATTCATGAAACTTAAAAGACGTAAATTATAAATTGGGTTGAAGAAAATTACCCAAGCGTATAGTGAAATAGTAGGAGATGAATTGAAACCCTTCTCAAACTCTTCAATCACTCAACTCACACTTTACTCAACAATTTCTCAACTCTCTTTCTCTTTTCCATCTCTGCTTAATGTCAGACTTTGGAAATTAATGAAGAAGGAAGACGTATTCAATAAATAAAAGCGACTGACGCTTTGTGGCCAGTTACCCAGTCATGGGTAACTGCCCTCAACTCCCACTAAGGCCACGTTTGGCTTAACAAGAATGGGTTTTAAAACCATTTAATTTAATAAAGCCTTATAATATAGTTTTAAATAATGTCACACCCATTATAAAATAAATCTAATATCTTATTTAATATTGTAAATTCTCATTAATTCACATAGTCACATAATTAAATTTCTCATTTAATAACAATATTAAATTATTAAATCTCTAATTAATAATTTAATTAATTGAAATAACATAGGCTTATTAAATATATTTCTTTTAATTCAATAAGCTCACATAATCACATACTTCGAATAATAAAAATTCTCCACATTAATTTAATAAATGTAACACATATAATTAAATTAATCTATCACAACTTCATCAATTAATTATTTAATCTAATAATTAATTCATCGAAACATATTTATTCAATCCAATAAATATTAAAATTAAATTACAAAACTACGGTTGTCACATCTTTCCCCTCTTAAAAGGATTCTGTCCCCAGAATCACAACTCAAAAATTTGTCCTGTTACATTCTCCCCTCCTTACAAAGATTCTGTCCCCAGAATCGCATATAACAATCTAAGTAAATAAATGAGGATAATTCTTCATCATATTATCTTCGAGTTCTCATGTAGCTTCTTCAGCGTTGTAGTTCCTCCATATTACCTTAACAGAAGGTATTACTTTATTTCTGAGAACTTGTTCTTTCCGGTCGACAATTTGAACAGGAATTTCTTCGTAAGATAAGTCTTTGTCGAAATGTAGGGGTTCAAATTCAATCACGTGCTTGTAATCGGGTTTGTAGGGTCGTAGGAGTGAGACATGGAAAACATTGTGGACATTCTCTAGAGATGGAGGTAAGGCTACCTCATAAGCAACTTCTCCGACCCTTCTCAGAATTTCAAAGGGTCCGATGAATCTTGGGCTCAATTTTCCCTTCTTTCTGAATCTGATCTTTCCTTTCCAAGGAGATACCTTTAAGAACACATAACTACCTGGTTCGAACTCAACATTCTTACGGTGTGGATCGGCGTATTTCTTCTGTCTATCTTGAGCTGCTGTCAATCTTGCTCGAATCACCTTGACTATCTCTGTTGTTTGTTGTACCAATTCCGGGCCTAGTAGTTATCTTTCGCCAACTTCATCCCAATATAGTGGAGTTCTGCACTTTCTGCCGTATAACGCTTCATAGGGTGGCATTCCAATACTAGCGTGGTAACTGTTATTGTAACCGAACTCTACTAATGGTAGGTGATCATCCCAATTTCTTTTAAAGTCCATCACACATGCTCTTAGCATATCTTCTAATGTCTAAATTGTTCTCTCACTCTGTCCGTCTGTTTGAGGGTGGTAAGCTGTACTCATTCGCAATTGCGTACCCATGCATTCCTAAAGACGTTTCCAGAAATTTGATGTGAAGTGCGGATCCCTATCTGAAATAATTGATACTAGAACTCCGTGCATCGAAACAATCTCTTTTACGTATAGCCTCGCCAACTGATCTAAGTTGAATCTTATTTTGATCGGAAGGAAGTGTGCAAATTTCATCAGTCGGTCAACGATAACCCATACTGCGTCGTAGCCTTTCTGAGTTGTCTGAAGGCCAACCACGAAGTCCATTGTAATATGTTCTCATTTCCACTCTGGGATCTCTAACGATTGTAACAATCCACTCGGTCTTTGATGTTTCGCTTTCACTTTCTGACAGGTCAGACACTTGGCAACACATTCTGCAACATCACGCTTCAAATTCGGCCACCAGAAATGTTGTCTAAGATCTTGGAACATCTTGGTACTACCAGGGTGAATCGAATATCATGAACTATGAGCCTTGCTTGAAATATCTTCCTTAATCTCTTGAACTGGCGGTACCCAAATTCTATTATCAAATCTCAGTATTCCTTCTTTATTCATCTTAAATCTTGGTTCGGTTCCTTCAGATATCTTCTTTGTCACATTTTTACATTCTTTGTCCTAAAGCTGAGCCTCCTTAACTTTATCCAGTAGGGTTATACCAGATTGCATCTGAAATATTTTCTCATCAATCTCCATAGGATACTTCACTTCCAATTCCAGTTTCTCCATTTCTGCAATTAGCTCGTCCTGAGCAGTCAACATCATCAACTTCTCCCGACCCTTTCTACTTAAGGCATCGGTAACGACATTCGCCTTACCCGAATGGTATAAAATCTCACAGTCGTAGTCCTTAATTAACTCCAACCACCTTCTTTGACGCATATTCAAGTCCTTCTGCGTGAAAATATATTTTAGACTCTTATGGTCCGTATATATTTCACACTTCTCCCCGTAGAGATAGTGCCTCCAAATTTTCAAAGCAAAAACAACTGCAGCTAACTCCAAGTCATGGGTCGGATATCCCTTCTCGTAATCCTTCAATTGTCGTGATGCATACGCAATGACTTTGCCATTTTGCATCAGCACACAGCCAAGTCCTTTATGCGATGCATCACTATAAACAACAAAATTTCCTATATCATCCGGAAGAGATAACACAGGGGCCGTACTCAACCTCTTCTTCAATTCTTGAAAACTTTCCTCACACTTATCCGTCCAAACAAATTTCACATCTTTTTGAGTTAAATTCGTTAATGAAGTTGCGATCTTGGAAAAGTCTTGTATGAACCTTCTATAATACCCTGCTAATCCAGAAAACTTAGTACTTCCGACGGCGTCCTCGGCTGATCCCAGTTAATCACGGCTTCGACTTTGGATGGATCTACCGAAATTCCATTTTTATCGATCACGTGCCCAAGAAATTGCACTCGTTCAATCCAAAAACTTGGCATACAACTTTTCCCTTCTCAATACTTCCAACATTAATCTCAAATGTTCTTCGTGTTCTTCTTTGGTTTTCGAATAGACCAAAATGTCATCTATAAATACCACTACGAACTTGTCCAAAAACGGCTTGAACACATCATTCATTAGTCCCATAAATGTTGCAGGAGCATTCGTAAGACCAAACGACATTACTAAAAATTCGTAGTGACTGTATTGTGTTCTGAACGCAGTGTTTGGTACATCCTCCGGCCTCACCTTCAATTGATGATAACCGCTTCTCAAGTCTATCTTGGAAAAGTATCTCGCTCCCTTCAATTGATCAAACAGGTCATCGATCCTCGGTAATGGATATCTGTTCTTAATCGTGACCTTATTCAGTTCTCTATAGTCAATGCAGAGTCTCATCGATCCATCCTTCTTTTTCACAAACAACTCTGGCGCTCCCCACGGCGATACGCTCCGTTGAATATACTTCTTGTCCAACAATTCTTATAGTTGTACTATTAATTCCTTCATCTCTACTAGTGCCATTTGGTATGGTGCCTTCAATATTGGAGCAGTTCCGGGAGCCAAATCGATTACGAAATCTACCTCTCTATCTGGTGGAAGTCCTGGTAAATCGTCTGGAAATACGTCGACGAAGTCCCTCACAATCGGTATTTCTTCTACCTTCAGATTTTCTTTTCGACTATCGACTATGTAAGCTAAGTATCCTACACAGCCTTGTTTTAACAACTTCCTGGCATGCATTATCGTCAGACAACTCGCTTGTCTAGGCGACTTGCTACCATAAAATACAACCTTTGATGGAGTCATAAGGTTAATACGCTTCTTTTGGCAATCAATTACAGCCCCATAATTGGATAACCAGTCCATACCCAAGATAACATCAAATTCTCCAAGTCGAATAGGGATAAGATCTACGTTCATAATGTTACCCATAATATCCACCCTACAGTTCTTGTGTACGTATTTAACAGGGATCACTTCTCTATTCGCAATTTCTATGTTCATGGGGTATTCTAACTCATCCTTAGGCAATTCTAAGTTCTTAGCAAAGTCATCGGATATAAATGAACAAGTAGCACCCGAATCAAATAATACATAAGCATTAACTTTATTGATCGGAATGATACCTGACACCACATCGCGAGACTGCACTGCATCCTGAACTGTCATATTGAATGTTCTGGCGGTCGGTCGGTTGGTTGCAATTGGTCCTGTGATACTCAGAGTGCTTCCACCGTTGTTTCCTCTATTCCCTCCTGATCCTGTTCCTCCAGATCCCTTATTAGGATAATCCCTTGCAAGATGATCCTTTGAGCCACAAGTGAAGCAGGCACCCTTCTTTGGTTTAGAACAGTTAGGTGCTATGTGGCCTTCCTGACCACAATTGTAGCATACTCGTTTTCCCTTCATGCAAACTCCCAAATGAGCTTTTCCGCATGTTGAGCACGCTTCAATCTTCTTCTTTTGACCTCCTTTTTGACTTCCAACTGATGAGTTATCAGACCACTTTCTCTTCTGATTATTATTACCTCCCGTGCTACTTCCACCAGTCTTGTTAATTCCTTCATTTTCACTCTTTTTCTTCTTCTGATCCTGATTATATTTAGATACCGCATCGCTTCCACCTTCAGCTAGTATGGCCTTCTCTAACACTCCAGCAAAGGTGTTCAATTGGAACATTGACACCTTGCTATACAACCAGGGCTTCAGTCCCTGCTCGAAACGTCTTGCCTTTCTCTCGTCAGTATGTACTTGATACGTGGCGAACCTAGCCAATTCGTTGAACCTTGCCGCATAATCTGCTACGGACATATTCCCTTGTTTCAACTCCAAAAACTGAACTTCCATTTGGTTTTGCGAACTAGTCAGAAAATACATCTCGAAAAACATCTCCTTAAATCTCTCCCAGGTTATTACACCTTCTCCTCCCCGTACTTTGTTTGCCTGCCACCAATAGCTGGCTTCGGACTTCAGCATGAATGTTGCATATGCGGTCTTTTGGTCTTCCCTTACTCTGGCGACGTCAAACACCTTCTCCATCTCCATAACCAACGTTTGAGCCTCGATTGGGTTCATGGAACCTTTGAACTCTGGCGGTCCCACCGCCTTGAAGTCCTTAAACGTTGTGTTTGGTGGAGCTTGAGGTTGGTTATTCAGGGCTCCATTCAGTAAGTTCACCAACTACTGAACGGGATTAGCGTTGTCTTCTCCTTGGCGGCATTTTTCTGTTAAATAAACGCCTATTAGAACTTTATTTATTTCTCTAAATAGCTAAGGCATTACTTAACAATTTAACATATTCATTTAACACATCATCTCAAACAACTTGATATATTTTCATTTCAATCAAAAGTTTTAACATTAAACGATAGCATAACTGCTATTTACATCAACTATCCTGGAATAAAGAATCCACATGAATAAAACATTCAAATATTCTTTCGTTCATAAACACGTCAGAATTTACATCTAAAAACTAATTAAGTTCTTTACATAATTAAGCAAATCATATCACTGCCGGTTAAGGTGCTAAATAGCCTTGCTACGCTCCTCTTCTAAGATGCGATACATCGTCCTGCGATCCATCATGTACAATAGTAGTTCTTCGAACTGGATTGGGTACCTCAAAACTCGATCTTGGGTTTCATTCATTGCCTTGTTAAGTGTAGAGTACATTTCCTCAATCTTCGCTTTCTTTGCACGACTATCATCCTCTGCACGATCAGCTCGACACGATTCTCTTACCCAGCCTTCATCAGCTATGTTCAGCCTTTCGGAGGTTTCCTTCAGTTCCTTCTTCAGTTTCTCTATCTCCTCGGTCTTATCTTCAGTTTGACCCTTCTCATGGACCAAATCTCATTCTATATTTCCCAGTTGAGAGTGAAGAGTCGAAATCTCCCTCTCCTTCTCCTCTAGATTAATATGTTGAATAACCGCTCGCTCAGTCAAATCCTGGACCTCATCTCGTAACTCTACGTTACGGTCGTATAACATGTCATACATCTCAGCATCAACGGTGTACCGTGGTAACTCCTCTTCTTCCTCTTCCTCAACAAATTCCTCCTCAGGATGCTCCTCAGGATCAGTCTCGGGCTCATTCTCCTGACCAACAATGGTGATCAATGGAAATGACTCCCTCTATACCAGCTGCTCCCTAACGACATGAATGTCTCGGGGCTCCTCCTCTGTCGGTACTATAGGTACACGGGGTTCCTCCTCAGTTGGTACTATAAGTACTCGGGGTTCTTCCTCCCCAGCTTGACTAGCTTCTCCAACATTCGACATCCTGATAACAAAATTTTAAGTTTTAGTTACTAAGTCGTATCATCTAACGCATACTTTAACACATAAACACATAACGTCTTTTATTATCTTTAATGAATTACATAAATTCATTTCTTATAACTCGATAAGAGTTTTCCATCACTATCTTCTTTCTATAAGGCTACTACCTAAGGTTGTTCCCCCACCTAAGGTCCATAACCTACAGCTTTGATACCAACCTGTGACACCCCCAAATCCGGTACTTCGAATCCACGGGATTTGGTGTTCACTGTACAAATATCATCTATCTATCTACCCATAATAAATACAAACCATGCAATAGATAGAAATAAAAATCTTCCCCTTATAGGGTTACAACATCTGAATTATAAACATAATCCCAGATTGAACTAACCTTAAACATCTGTGCAGAAATATAAACAATAAGTCTTAAACAACATCATTAACTCAAGTCTAACATAAATACATCATCAATTAAAATAACAAGTCTTCAACACTTGCTAACTTTGCCCTTGCCTTTACTAGTGGAAGGTTCGTCAGTTCTTTCGTTTTTAACTGTAATGTTATTATAAAGAAAGAGTGAGCACTATTGCCCACAAGTATAACAATGAAATAACAGTATAATAACATGCGAGTAAATTAAAGACATCTGAATAAAAGTTCAACTTTTGAATCAAGAATGAATAACAAGAATCAAAAGAATTCTGAGGGTCATAAGACCTTAAACTATGTCCTAGGTTAACAAGGGTTATATTTGAAACCTTTAACAGTCATAAGACTATGGACCTTTCTTCTCGTACTTAGGGGGATCAGCCCTTAGTACCATACTATGCACAATATCTTAACGCTAATGCATAAGTAAATCCCTTTACAGGGTAGTTCATCTCAGTTTGACATTCGAATCCGCACCAAAGGAAGTTTGGTTTGGATAATTCAATAAGGGTTCTGAAATTTAGAACGTTCATCAACTAAGGACTAGTTGAATTAATAAAGTTCACTAGTCTAATAATGTTCAACAATAATGATATTCAATTCGAATAATAATCTCAAGAAGTATACAATAGAACAATTATTGTATAACTGAATCATGCTTTGAAAAGATAATAAATCTTTAATATAACATTCAAACTTGAATAATAGTAATGAGAATTTACTCGAGGTAAATAATAAACTTGATAATGACAAGTAAGGTTAGGAAACTTGCCTCGTGCGTAGGCTAAACGATTACTACTTCCGTTCACCACAAATCCTACAAACATACCATATGCATTCACGTAAAATCAATCACACGTTTACCCAGACTCATTTTCTGCAGTTTCTGCAGTTCTGCAGTTCGCGAACATAACAAGGCCAAATTAGGCCAAAAATCAATCACACGTAAAATTATACATGAATATGGCTATAACTTCCAATTTCTTTGTCCACATATTATTTTAAGCATACCCAAATACTAGAATTTATACATAATCATTAACCAACATTTATAGAGTAATTTAAACCCATTAAAACACATAATTACTGAATTAAAATATATAGGTTATACTGTTCTTGATGTTCTTGAAGGTTTTTGAATAAAAGCATAGAATTTACTACTATGGATTCGTTATAAGGTCAAATCCAACCACTCAAGTTTTATTTTTTTCGTTTTAGCATGTATAATCATATATAAGTGTAAAATTTAGGGATAATATATGATCAACGCATTAAATTTGTGCGTAAGGGCCATATGGCCACATCACGTACTCTGTAAATTTTTGGAATAACAAGCCAAAATCATACGTTATAATCTTATGAAACCAATGATATGGAAGCACAATATATATATATATATATATATATATATATATATATATATATATATATATATATATATATATATAACATGCCTTACAACTCGAATTATATATTACATATATTCACATAACACCATAATTTCCCAATTACAGAGAATCACAGAAAACTTAAGCCATATTCATGAAACTTAAAAGACGTAAATTATAAATTGGGTTGAAGAAAATTACCCAAGCGTATAGTGAAATAGTAGGAGATGAATTGAAACCCTTCTCAAACTCTTCAATCACTCAACTCACACTTTACTTAACAATTTCTCAACTCCCTTTCTCTTTTCCCTCTCTGCTTAATGTCAGACTTAGGAAATTAATGAAGAATGAAGACATATTCAATAAATAAAAGCGACTGACGCTTTGTGGCCAGTTACCCAGTCATGGGTAACTCCCCTCAACTCCCACTAAGGCCACGTTTGGCTTAACAAAAATGGGTTTTAAAACCATTTAATTTAATAAAGCCTTATAATATAGTTTTAAATAATGTCACACCCATTATAAAATAAATCTAATATCTTATTTAATATAGTAAATTCTCATTAATTCACATAGTCAAATAATTAAATTTCTCATTTAATAATAATATTAAATTATTAAATCTCTAATTAATAATTTAATTAATTGAAATAACATAGGCTTATTAAATATATTTCTTTTAATTCAATAAGCTTACATAATCACATACTTCGAATAATAAAAATTCTCCACATTAATTTAATAAATGTAACACATAAAATTAAATTAATCTATCACAACTTCATCAATTAATTATTTAATCTAATAATTAATTCATCGAAACATATTTATTCAATCCAATAAATATTAAAATTAAATTACAAAATTACGGTTGTCACAGGGCGTGTGACGCCCCCAACACATAAACACATAACATACCACATTAGGTCATGAATGAACATACTTGGTTCCTAAAGAACCTTACCCTTCTTCTCAATCTAATCATATATTAGATTTGTTATTATTGGTTCTGGCTTGCCGTCGTGCTTTTACATCGTTCTTACCAACTTCGTTCTCTTCTATAACTTAACTGAAATTATTTCATTAATACAACTCGTTTCGAGTTAATCACCTTTTGTCACGGCTTACTAACGTTCCTTACATTATTAATCGACACTTAATTGTCATTGGTTAAGTACACTTATTGTACACCGTTCTCGTTCACATTCAATTGACTTATTTTTAACCCTAAGTGATCATACTTGGGGTTTAATCCTAACTTAATAAGGTTTTATTAAGTTCCTTAGTTCATTGTTAACAATTTCCATTCATGCTCTACTTGTGTCCATTCTTTACTATCTAGATTTTAAGGCTGGCGCTGCGGCGCCAGTGTTGCTTTGTTATGACGCGCTGCGGCATCACCTGTTAGGGCTTGGAGACCGGACTCGGCGCTGCGGCGCGAGTCCCTTCGTTATGAGTCGCGTTGCAGCGTGACTCTCTAGGGGATGAAGCTCACTTTGGAACTACGGCGCTGACTATTTGGATTGGAGTCGCGCCGCGGCGCGGACTCTGTGCCACAGATAATTTTGACATACTTTTTGAATTGTGAGATTCCCGGACTCGTAACTTCTTTGTTATACGTCCGAATTGGTTCGTTCAAGAGCCTACGGTTCACAAATTACATACACTACATAGTTATGCAAGAATTTTATCTATTCGACTTCGTTTGCTATATATTCACTTATTAGTCTATTTTTAACAAAAACGATAAACGTTTGTGAACGTTCAACGCTCGTTTCTTCGTTCTAAGTCGGAATCCAGCCATTTTCAAATCCGCAACTCTATAATGCCAATTACAACTTGTCTCGATCGAAAACCAACATTTTCGAGTTCAATATCAAAATTCGACTTCCATTCAGAGAATTTCACGAATTCGACGATTATCGTCTAATCGTGTAAATTCTGCAAAAACTTTGTTACTTGAGATTTTTAAACCATTTAAAATGGATGCATTCCATTCTACTAACTTCTTAATATACATACTTCATTAACTTATATCATAATAAGTTATTACTTGTTCTTTGTGAGTTTGTAATTTATGAAAGTATAAACTACTTACATTTTCATTATTCATGACCTATAATAGTTCATGACTTCTAACCATTATTCTTGCTTCATTTTATCATATCAATTCCATTAATGTAAACATGTTACAAGTTCTTACAAGTTCCTCTTAGTTCATAACTTATATAAGTATAAAAGACTTATTCATGACTTATTACGGCTTAAGTCCATTTATTAATCATTCTTATCATGCTTTAGCATACATGTTCTACCACTACCCGCTTCTCTAATCAATGAAATAAAAGAGAATCATGGCTTAAGACCTTACCCTTGAAGATCACTTGGTTTAAGCTTTGTTCTTCCTTCTTGCTTCTTAGATTTAAGAAAGACTAACTCCTTATTTTCTTGCTTTTTCTCTCAAGCCAATAAGCTATATGTTATTGGTGGAAAATCTAACCACAACAAATGAAAACAAAGCTTGCTATTTATAGGATTTCTAAGGTTAGGGTAGTTTAGTCTTTTAGGCCCTTCCACCTCCTTACTATTCCTTACTTAGGCATTAAGTTAACTTGTTCCCCACCTTATTTACTTGGTCATCACAACACTTAAACATTAAGTTTACTTTGTCATTAAGTTTGCTTGGTTACCACACTTACTTAGCCTTTAAGTTTGCTTGCTCCCTACTTTGGATCATCCATGGGTTGCTCCATGGGTTTAAACCATCCCATAACCCATTGGTTACTTACTTTGGGCCTTTAACTTAATTGATTTTAACTTATTCATTGGGCTTGCAATAAAACAATACTTGGGGGTTAAATGCATTTTCAGTCAACGTACTATATGTCAACTTACAGATGGATAATTGAACTTTTTTTCTTACAGTTAACTCACTGTACTCGATTTTACTAACAAAAAGTTAAAAAAACCGTTAAGTCAAAGTTGACTTAACGGAACAGTAACTTTAGCAGCTGAGTTGTCAAAAAGTAAGCTTATGTGGCAATTAATATGCAACGTGGCAGTGATGATATGGATTTGGAGGAAATTTTATATGAAAAAATGGAAAAAATTATTTTAAAGTATAATATAAATTATAAAAATTAGAGCAAAAAATAAAATAAATAAATAAAACGCAATTTTTTATAATAAAAATTATAAAATGCAGCTTTTTTTATAAAATAAAATAAAAACGTAGTTTTTTTAATAAAAAACGCAGTTTTTGTTAATAAAAATTTTTCTTTTCTTTTTTATTAAAAAATGTAAAACCCGCTTTTTTTTGATAAAAATAATTGTTTTTATTTAAAGTAAAAGTAAAACGTAGTTTTTTAATAAAAATAAATATTTTTAATAAAATTAAAAAAAATCAGTATTTTTATTAAAAATAAAAAAAATTCAGCTTTTTTTAATAAAAGTAATTAAAAATGCATCTTTTTTAATAAAAAAAATAAAATATATAATTATGTTGGCGATTAATTTTCACTTTGTCTTCACGCTTATATATAAGTATATAATATTTTCATACATATAGTACAAATAGTATTACTATTTTTTGTCTCTATTATTTTTATATAGATACATGTCTTCAGTCCATCGATTAATTAAAAAAATTTAATTTTAAAAATCTCGAAAATATTTTTAATTTTAAAATATTTTTAATTAAGAGATTTTTAAATTCGAAATTGCGTTTAAAAATCTGTTAATTTTTTTAATCTATTAAAATTAATTTGTTAACATAATTATATATTTTAAAATTAATCTGTTAATATTTTTTTATTAAAAAAATTGCGTTTTTAATTATTTTTATTAAAAATAACTTCATTTTTTTATTTTAATTAAAAAAATGCATTTTTGTTATTAAAAAATTTTTTTTATTTAAAAAACTGTGTTTCACTTTTTTTAAATAAAAACAATTATTTTTATTAAAATATTGCGTTTTAATTTTTTTTTAATAAAAAAAAGAAAAAAAATTATTAACAAAAACTGTGTTTTTTATTAAAAAAAACTACGTTTTTTATTTTATTTTTATAAAAAAAGCTGTGTTTTGTAATTTTTATTATAAAAAATTTTGTTTTATTTATTTATTTATTTTATTTTATTTTCTTTGATTTTTATAATTTATATTATACTTTAAAATATTTTTTTTCCATTTTTTCATAAAAAAATTCCTCCAAATCCACATCATCTGTAAGACCCCAACTTATTATAAATTAAATTAAATTTTCCTTTATTCATTATTCTAAATTAATAAGGGTTAATTTGATATAATGCTTTGGTTATGGGTGAAATGTGAAAATTTTACAAAATAAGCAAGTGGTTACAAAATATTCTTTTTGTTGGGGAATATTCGTTTGGTCGTGGAATATTCTTATTGTCGGGAATCTCCGTACGACGGCGCGGTCATTTGTGGGCCCCATAACGGAAAACGATTGGATGAAAGAAAAAGACAAAGATTGAGTTTTATAAATAACGGCGTAAATTGTTACCGTTAACACTGTTGGGTTACCTGGTGGTTAAAATACAGTAATACGCGTGGTTGCATAGTAGCACACGGTATTGAACAATATTGTTGAATTATTGATTCGTACGTAAGAAGACACTACTCAATAATTATTACAGTAGTTACTGTTCAATATTTTATTGATTCAATAATTGTTGCGTTGTTAGTTTATATTATTATTGTTTCAATAATTGTCACTGCACAGTATTTTCCATTATCAGATCAATAATTCATATTATTTGAATAATATTATTAGATAACATTATTGGCAATGTCTAGAAAGTTCTGTCAAGGAGAGGTTAGGTCATCTAATTGCGCGCCAGTAAGGAAAAATCCTTATTGGAAAGGCCCCTATTTCCTGGGAACGGCCTGGTTGTCATAATTGTGATTCTGTAATATTATTTGTGAATAATTAATTATTGATTTATATGATAATGAAATATTTATTTTATGTGGTTATGATTGAAGGAATTAATGCTGAGATGTTTTATCAGTATTTTGTCGGAAGGGAATTATTAAAAATCATCCGTTTGTGGATTTCGGATATTTTCTGTTAAGAATTTGGAAAAACTTTCTTTTGCAAAGTTGTAGAGAATTCGATTTCAGGCAGAATGGACTAAAAATTCGTATTTTTCTGATAAACAGTCTATTTTCTATGAATTGTTGAAGTTTCAGAAAATAAAATGATTTTTATTAAATTTATGGGTGGGACCCACTTTTGGTTGGTGGATTACACACATGGGCTGCTGAATTTCTTCCAATATGGCTGCCCACTATTTCAAAGCATGCGTAGGAAATGTGTTTAATAAATAATACTAATTTATTATTTAGTCTCCTTTGGCGTTCTAACATTTTCCTATAAATAGAGGGCTAAGTTAGAATTGAAAATTACACCAGAAATAAGTTTTCTCTCTTTTTCTCTCTATATTATCGAGCGTATTCTTGTGAGTATACTTTGAGTGTTGCTATACGGTGCAAGTTTCTGTCACCACTATACCCGAAATTCAGTCAGAAGTACGGTTATTTTGAGGTAAGGGATGTTATTTTCTTCTTAAATGATATTATTTTCTTCAATACCATTATGCCAAATTATTGGTGAACTTTTAAATCAAATTTGAAACTTTTTGTGTCGAGGTTACTATTCACGTATACGGCACTATTCACGAATACGGCACTATTCACCGAAAAATGAAAATTTTTCTTTTTGTCCAAGATGTCTATTTTTGCTACTATCTTTGATTGTACCCATGTTTTGATTATTATTTTTGAATTTTACTTCAAAATCGGTTATTATGAAGTATTATTGATCTTGGATAAACTGTTATACGAATCCCTAATATTTGTCCTTCTAAATCACTGGATTCGTTCTTAAAAATGTTTTTCATCATCCTCAGTCCTTTATGATGATATTATTGAATATCTTTGGCCTGTAGTGCAAAGATGAATGATTAACTGATAAATATCTTTGGCCCGTAGTGCAAAGATGAATAGGTGTTGAGATGAACATGACCAACTGGTGATACAAATGAATATCTTTGGCCTGTAGTGCAAAGATAAATATTTGATTAAAGATGTATATTAATTGCTGTTACAGGGATAAAATATTGACGATGGACTTTTAAACATTAGAAGTTAGTAGAACTCATTCTCTACGTGACTCTTCTAATGGATTGTTGTTTCCGCTGTTTTTGTTGATCTAAAACTTGTTGTCTATTATATTCTATCAAATTTTTTCCTGTTGGAGACTAACGATAATTTATTGTATATTATCTTAGTCATAATGTTCTTTACTGGGCTAGTTGAGCTCACCCTTTCCTTTTTGTTCTATTTTTCTTCTCAGGAGGTGAGAACATAGCAGGATCGAGTCGGGGTATGGAGTGATGGTCCTAGGAAGATTTTTTAACAGTCCCCACTATTTTTATAAAATAGTGTTTGAATAATTGTAATGAGGACTTATTTGCGTGTAGATATTGTCTAGAAGACAATATTTGTATTTAAACTCACAGTATGTATTATCGTATTTCACACGACATTTGTATTATTGAAGTTGTAGTTTGTTTTATATACCATGTATTTGGCGACTCAGAATGGGTGTTATATACCTATTTTGGGGGCGTCACATCATCACTGCCACATCGCATATTAATTGCCACGTAAGCTTACTTTTTGACAACTCAGCTGCTAAAGTTACTGTTCTGTTAAGTCAACTTTGACTTAACGGTTTTTTAACTTTTTGTTAGTAAAATCGAGTACAATGAGTTGACTGTAAGAAAAAAAAAAGTTCAGTTATCCATCTGTAAGTTGACACATAGTACGGTGACTGAAAAAACATTTAACCCCAATACTTGGGCTTGTTCATTAATTCATTTTGGACTTTACAATAACCAATGTTTGGTTTTAACATTATTTCACACTGGGCTTAACCCAATCCCAATTAAACTATACACTTCCTACATAATCCTAAAATTATAATTACATATGGCTTAAAGCCTTAGAAGGTATTATATACGTATTAATCCCGTATTCTAATTCGTATACTTAGTCAACATATACGACATACCATCATTCATACATACTCGTATAATACCTCGTATCATATTCGTATTTTCCACCTCGTACAATACCTACGTATTATACGATTAATCCCTAACTTCTTAACGCTTGATTTTCCTAACGTTCTCAAATTAAGCCCATAGGCGAAATATTACGTTTTCCATAATTGAAATATTATTTGATATTCCATCTCACCTTGATATTATATCGTTACGCATTTCTCGAAAGTTCAAAAATAATTCCCGAGCAGAAATGTGTGAATAGTATTTTTTGAAAAATTTCTCGAAAAGCTTTTATTTTCGTCTTGGAAATTCAAACACTTTAATTCTACCACGTAGCCAAAATACTACGACGGTCTAATATGTTTAGGTCATAGAACGACCTCCAATTAGCTTGCTCCCATAAATAATCAATAAAATTTATTTAATCCACATAATAAAATAAAATTTTAATTCTCCTAAAAATCTGATTTTTCTAGGGCGTTACATTCTTCCCCCCTTATAAGGATTCTGTCCCCAGAATCTCGCTATACTTACTTAAATAAATAAATGAGGAAAAAAATTCTTCATTTTAATCTCGAGTTCCCACCATGCTTCTTCGACATTGTGGTTTCTTACATTCACCTTCACCGAAGCTATTATCTTATTTCAGATGACCTATCACTTCCTATCAATAATTTGAGTTGGAAGTTAAACACTTACTAACATATTACACTATCTTCCTATTATATTAGTTATTCTTCTTTTAATTTGGAATTATTTGAAACTCAAATTCCTCCTTTAAAACAAGATTATACTTAGTCTTCTCTTCATCCTGCATCCTCTTCTTCATTCGCTTGCATTCCTTCTTACTTAGTTGTACTTACTTAACTTGTTCCGTTATCGTGGATTGAGTCTACGTTGTGAATAACATTTCTATCGCTTCATTCTGTATTTTAACTTCTAACTCTGTTATTGCCATCTCCATTATTAACTCATCCTGAGTCGTTAATATCAATAGCTTTCCCTAACCTTCCTACTTAACGTGTCGGCTACTACTTTTACCTTCCCTGTATGATATAAGATATCACGGTCCTCTCTCTACCGCATATTCAACTCCTTCTGCGTGGAGATATATTTCAGACTCATATAGTCCGTGTATATCTCACACTTTTCCCAGTTTAAATACTATCTTTAGATTTTTAATTTAAAACTACAGCTGACAATTATAGATCATAAGTTGGATAGACCTTCTCATAATCCCTTAACTGGCATGATGCATACACAATGACTTTGCCAAGCTATAAGAATACGCAATCATGTCATCTATGTGAAACATCAAGATACACTACAAAATTCACCGTATCATCTGATAAATATAATACAGGTGCCTCACTTAACCTTCCTTTTAGCTCCGGAATACTATTTTCTCATTTCTCATTCCCAACACACTTATCAATAACAAATCTGTATATCTTTTAAGCTAAAATTCACACCTAGTGAATTTCGTATCCAACTTCTCCCTCTGTAGTGTTTCTCACAATATCTTCAAATGTTCAGCATGATCTTCTTACGTCTTGAAATAGACTAGAATATCACCTATGTGAAACCCCAGATTTTATGAATAAAGAATTAATTTTCTCGAAATAATTTTTTTATATTATGGTGTGAATTTGAGATAATATTATAGTTGTGGGTAGTATTTATAAATTTTGCAAAATATGCAAGTTGTTATATTATATTCGATTGGTCAGGGAATATTTTTTGTGTCGGAAAATATTCGTACGACGGTAAAATTATTGGTGGACCCCACAACGGAATTATTGTCGGATTGAGAAAACGACAAAAATATTTTATTAAAAATAACGGCGAAAGTTTTACCGTTGATACTGTTGAACTACTGGGTAGTAAAAGTACAGTAATACGCGTTGTTGCATAGTAGCACACGGTATTGATTATTGATATTTTTGTGATAAGTCGCTCAGTTTGATTCAATTATTGTCAATTAATAATATGAATTATTACAGCGATGATGACGTTTTGTTTTATTCGTATTATTAACGTAATAAAACAGAAACATCTTTTTATATAAAACAGAATACTTTATTAAAGTTATTCTATAAATAAAATATATTATATTTTATTATGCATAGTGTTTGCATAGTAAAAATCTTTTTATATAAATAGAATATATTATATTTTATTTAAAAGAGTTTTCTTTAAATATGGACCGTCAGATTAAAGTAAATCAATCTGGACCGTTCATGGATTAGTTACTATGCATTCCATTTTCCTATAAATAGAAGCTCATTCCTTCATTATTTTCTTACGAATTCACTGAACTCTAGAGAGAGAAACTATAGATAGATAGAAGAAAAGCTTTTTGCTACTTAACTTTTCTTTTCCTATATCCAGTTTCTGTTACGGTAAGGGGTGTTATTCTTTCTTATTCATGAAGAAAACAGTTGTTATTCCATTTCTTATTATTCTGTTGGAATAACCTGTACACGCGGTCTACCCTATACTTGGTGACATTCTTCTATTATTCTGTTGGAACATCATGTCTGTGTGTTTTACACCGGACCTGGTTCCGTCTTTATTATTATTCCGTTGGAACATCCTGTCTGTGTGTTTTACACCAGACCTAGTTCCGTCTTTATTATTATTCTGTTGGAACATCCTGTCTGTGTGTTTTACACCGGACCTGGTTCCGTCTTTATTATTATGTTAGAACATCTTGTCGGTGCACATTTTGCCTAACCTGGTTCCGTTATTATTATTCTGTTGGAATAACCTGTCGATGCGAAGTACCGCATGCATGGTTATTTCTTTTGTTATTCCATTCTTTATTATACTCAGTTGGTTAAAGTTTTGACTTCTATACTCCATGAAATTAGTAGAATATCCTTGATATTTGCGCTTCATCTAGTATCTTTTCATGGAAATATTCTTTTGATCATTCTTGAATTTTAATCTACAAAGCAGTATCATGTTGACAATTTGGACGTTAGTAGTTCTTGGACAAATTAATTCTTGAACTTGTTTTATTGAATTCTTATATCATTGTCATCATCCTCATGTTTATGTTATGTTGAAAGTCATCTGTGGCATGTAGTGCATAGATGGACTTGGTATGATTATGACCAGGGATTATTCGGTATAATCATGACCGTAATGTTACAAATAATGTGAAAATTAAAAGTCATCATTGGCCCGTAGTGCATTGATGGACAGTTTTTGGTATGATTATGGCTATGGATTCTCTTCGGCCAAGGGAGAAAAGATGAATTATTTTATGGCATGATCATGACCATTGATGAATACACAAATATCCTTGGCCCATAATGCATGGAATTTGTGGTCGTGACCCTAATGAATATACTTGGCCGTAATGCAGGGATGATGTGGATTATTTATTAAGCTGAGTCTCAGCGATAAAAGTGATGAAAAACTTTTTAAATCATAAAAGATAGTAGATTCTATTCTCTACTTAACTCTTTTAATGGATTTCTTGATCCGCTGCTGTTAAACTTGATGTTGTTATATTTTATCAGTTTAATACTGTTGAAGGCTAACAATAATTTATTCTGCATTATCTTAGTCATAATATTTCTTACTGGGCTAGTTGAGCTCACCCTTTCTTTCACAGTTCTCTTCAGGAAATGAGAACATAGCAGGGACTAGTCGGGGAACGGAGTGACGGTCCAGAGGATAGCATTGTAGTCCTCACTATTATGTGAAATAGTGTGTTAATAATTGTAATGAGGACTCTTTTTGAGTTTGTATAATCTCTAGTAAACAATAATTGTATTCAAACTCACAGTTATGTTTTGTCGTATTGTACACGACAGTTGTATTAGTAAGTTGTATTTGAATTTTGTACCATGTATCTGACGACCCAAGATGGGTGATGTATACCTAATTTTGGGGGCGTCACAGTTGGTATCAAAGCTTAGGGATATGATCCCTGGCGAAGATGTGAGACTAGAACTAGGAGGGGAGAGATAGGGAATTCCTTCGCTAATATGACCTACTTAAATTTATTTTGTATTTAATTGGTCGATCAAAGTATAGGGATAATATGTGATATGTTAATTAACCCTTGTTTTGTGGCAGTGTTTGAAAATGGCATCTGAGAATGTTGAGATTATCAATGGAGCACAGGAGACCGTTGAGTCTCCACAGATCAATAATCAGGATAATGTGCAACTAGAGGACAATACTCCTCATGAAAATAATAACACCGATGAAATGGTGAATGATGGGATGGTCAGAGGCTTTATACAATTCATGCAATAACAGGCTAAGGTAGTTCCTGTCCAAAATACAGGTAGAAATACTGATAACTCTCGGACGGTCACCGCTAAGCAGTTTAAGGAGCAATTTATGCAACAACGGGAGAAGGCGGCTCCTGTTCATAATGCAGGAGGAAACAATGGCAACCCATGGTTGGTCACCGCTAAGCAATTCAAGGAGCTGGGACCACCAGAGTTTTTGGGAAAGCCAGAACCACTTAAGGTGGAGATGTGGTTAAAACAGATCACCAAGATATTTGATGTCTTGGGATGCTCCGAGGAGCAAAAGGTTCCCTTTGCCACCTTTATGTTGCGTGAAGAGGCAGATTACTAGTGGGAATCGGTAAAACCTACTCAACCTGTCGTACTGAAGATGTCTTGGGAGAAGTTCCAAGAGCTGTTCAACGACAAATACTTTCCCGAAAGTATTCGTCACATGAAAGAGGTGGAGTTTATCAAATTGGAGCACAACAATATGACCGTGTCGCAATATGAGGCAAAATTTGCGGAGTTATCCCGGTTTGCGTCCCACTTGGTGGATAATGAAGAGAGAATGGCGCGATTATTTTTAAGAGGTTTGAAGCCGGAGATACGTCAACATCTTATTTCTCATAAACTGTGTTTGTATTCAGATGTTGTAAATAGGGCTCAGTTGGTGGAGCGCGATAACGAGTCAACCAAACCAAAAGAGAGCAGCCGGTAAAATGATAATACCGGTGATAACAGTCATCAAAGCGGTGATAATAAGCATGGAGGGAATCAACATGTCAGAAATGGTAACCACTTCGGTAATAATCATGGTTAAAATAATAAGAATGGATATTTCAAGAAGAGAAGGTTCAACAATGACGTAAAGACATCGGTACCAGCACCCGTTTTAAAGGAAGAAGAACGACCACCGGTCGTATGTTTCAAATGCAGACAGGAGGGACACATCCGTCCAAACTGTACGCAGCAGTCCAAAGCATGTTTTAATTGCGGAAGAGAAGGTCACCTAGCTCGATTTTGTCGTATGATGAAGTCAATTCCAACTAGGATAATGATGCCAAAGGATGTCCCAGACAAGACAAAGCCGGTAGTTTAAGAGAGAGCGTTTTTTTTTCTCTCGTGACGAGGAACCTGAATAAAATTATCACGGGTAAGTTAATCATAAGCTCTTACGAAGTCTATACCGTGTTAGATACCGGTTCTACTCACTCTTTTATTTCACCTAGTTGTGTTCAATGTTTGTACTTAACTCCGGAGAAGTTAAACTTTGATTTATCTATTGAAACTCCATTGGGAGAAACCTTCGTTACCTCCACTATTTATAAATCTTATTTGATTCAAATCGACACTTTCACGTTACGTGTTGATCTTGTCTCTTTGAAAATACTTGCATTTGATGCGATTTTAGGAAACGATTGGTTATCTACTCATCATGTTCTTCATAAGGTTATTCGCTTTCATATTCCTAACCAACCTATTATGTGAATTCAAGCAACCAAACCACTAAATTCAATCATTATCATATCAAGCCATAAGTAAAGAGCCCCGATCCTTTTGTTGATGACTTCCTTGTGTGGAATGCACCGAAGCCAGACTTTCTATAGGCGACGTCATGAATGACGATAACAAGTTGATAGGTATCATTGTGAGGTGCTATCTAGGTTAAGGGATAGAAGTCACAGTTGGTATCAATGTGATGTACTATCCAAGTCTTGGATGTGAGTAACAGTTTTGAATGATATTTTTATCATTAGTAAATCTCTTGACGTATTCCTGAAGACTTCTTAGCCTACCCCAGAGCGTGAAATCGAATTTTGTATTGACACCAGTACAAAACCCATTTCTTAAACCCTCAAAATAATTTTTTCAACTAAAACAAAAGTAACATGCACCAAAGACGTTGACTCGAGCTGTTGAAGATTACGATCGTACTATTCAATATCATCGTGGAAGAGCGAACGTGGTAGCTGACATGTTGAGTAGAAGATCGTATGCGTTTACAAGTGCGATGTTGTTAACACAAAGACTCATTTAGTATAACTTGTAAATGATGAAGATAGAGTTAAAGACTCTAGGGACCCACGTGAAGATAACGAATATACGAGTAAAATTGACTTTAATTGATAAAGTTAAAGACGCTCAAGCTACATACCCGAATCTGATGAATGTGAAGAAGAAGGTTCAAGAGGGTGTTATTTTAGAAGCAAGAGTTGCTGAAGAGAAGAAATCTCAACCCTCGATTTAATTGGCCCATTTGAAATCCTCGATTGAGTAGGAACTGTGGCTTATAGACTCGTTTTACCGCCAAATATATTACGTGTTCATAACGTTTTTTTTGTATCGATGTGGACGACCCGAACCACATTATTAATTTAGAACCGGATGAGATAGCGGATGATTTAACGTTTGAAGAGATACGTGTTACAATCTTGGATAAGAAGAATCGTATTCAACACTCAAAGGTTATATCTCAAGAGTTAGAATTTGAAGTGCAGTCAAGGTATCCTCACCTGTTCGGCATACCAGGTAAGTACGTAAATTTCGAGGGCGAAATTCCATAAGGAGGGGAGATTGTGAAATCCCAGATTTTATGAATAAAGAATTAATTTTCTCGAAATAATTTTTTTATATTATGGTGTTAATTTGAGATAATATTATAGTTGTGGGTAGTATTTATAAATTTTGCAAAGTATACAAGTTGTTATATTATATTCGATTGGTCAGGGAATATTCTTTGTGCCGGAAAATATTCATACGAGGATACAATTATTGGTGGACCCCACAACGGAATTATTGTCGGATTGAGAAAATGACAAAAATATTTTATTGAAAATAACGGCAGAAGTTTTACCGTTGATACCGTTGAACTACTAGGTAGTAAAAGTACAGTAATACGCGTTGTTGCATAGTAGCACACGGTATTGATTATTGATATTTATGTGAGAAGTTGCTCAGTTTGATTCAATTATTGTCGATTAATAATATGAATTATTATAGCGATGATGACGTTTTGTTTTATTCGTATTATTAACGTAATAAAACAGAAACATCTTTTTATATAAAACATAATACTTTATTAAAGTTATTCTATAAATAGAATATATTATATTTTAGTATGCATAATTTTGCATAGTGTTTTGCATAGTGTTGCATAGTAAAAATCTTTTTATATAAATAGAATATATTATATTTTATTTAAAAGAGTTTTCTTTAAATATGGACCGTCAGATTAAAGTAAATCAATCTGGACCGTTCATAGATTAGTTACTATGCATTCCATTTTCCTATAAATAGAAGCTCATTCCTTCATTATTTTCTTACGAATTCACTGAACTCTAGAGAGAGAAACTATAGAGAGATAGAAGAAAAGTTTTTTGCTACTTAACTTTTCTTTTCCTATATCCAGTTTCTGTTACGGTAAGGGGTGTTATTCTTTCTTATTCGTGAAGAGAATTGTTGTTATTCCATTTCTTATTATTCTGTTGGAATAACCTGTATACGCGGTCTACCCTATACTTGGTGACATTCTTCTATTATTCTGTTGGAACATCCTGTCTGTGTGTTTTACACCGGACCTGGTTCCGTCTTTATTATTATTCCGTTGGAACATCCTGTCTGTGTGTTTTACACCAGACCTGGTTCCGTCTTTATTATTATTCCGTTGGAACATCCTGTCTGTGTGTTTTACACCGGACCTGGTTCCGTCTTTATTATTCTGTTGGGACATCCTATCGGTGCAAATTTTGCCTGACCTGGTTTCGTTATTATTATTCTGTTGGAATAACCTGTCGATGCGAAGTACCGCATGCATGGTGATTTCTTTTGTTATTCCATTCTTTATTATACTCAGTTAGTAAAAGTTTTGACTTCTATACTCCATGAAATTAGTAGAATATCCTTGATATTTGCGCTTCATCTAGTATCTTTTCATGGAAATATTCTTTTGATCATTCTTGAATTTTAATCTACAAAGCAGTATCATGTTGACAATTTGGACGTTAGTAGTTCTTGGACAAATTAATTCTTGAACTTGTTTTATTGAATTCTTATATCATTGTCATCATCCTCATGTTTATGTTATGTTGAAAGTCATCTGTGGCCTGTAGTGCATAGATGGACTTGGTATGATTATGACCGGGGATTATTCGGTATAATCATGACTGTAATGTTACAAATAATATGAAAATTAAAAGTCATCATTGGCCCGTAGTGCATTGATGAACAGTTTTTGGTATGATAATGGCTATGGATTCTCTTCGGCCAAGGGAGCAAAGATGAATTATTTTATGGCATGATCATGACCATTGATGAATACACAAATATCCTTGGCCCATAATGCATGAATTTTGTGGTCGTGACCCTAATGAATATCCTTGGTCGTAATGCAGGGATGATGTGGATTATTTATTAAGCTGAGTCTCAGCGATAAAAGTGATGAAAAACTTTTTAAATCATAAAAGATAGTAGATTTTATTCTCTACTTAACTCTTTTAATGGATTGCTTGATCCGCTGTTGTTAAACTTGATGTTGTTATATTTTATCAGTTTAATACTATTGAAGGCTAACGATAATTTATTCTGCATTATCTTAGTCATAATATTTCTTACTGGGCTAGTTGAGCTCACCCTTTCGTTCACTGTTCTCTTCAGGAAATGAGAACATAGCAGGGACTAGTCGGGGAACGGAGTGACGGTCTAGAGGATAGCATTGTAGTCCTCACTATTATGTGAAATAGTGTGTTAATAATTGTAATGAGGACTTTTTTTGAGTTTGTATAATCTCTAGTAGACAATAATTGTATTCAAACTCACAGTTATGTTTTGTCGTATTGTACACGACAGTTGTATTAGTAAGTTGTATTTGAATTTTGTACCATGTATCTGACGACCCAAGATGGGTGATGTATACCTAATTTTGGGGGCGTCACAACCTATGATCATTACGACCCACACGTCAAAATATTATTTGAACACTATGTGACGCTAATGGTACCTTCAACCATAGCATCTCGCAAGAGTACCTAACAATTTTCCACCTTCTTCCTTAATTTCTACCGACGATACCCCGTACACAAATCTATCTTAGAAAAATTATTTGCCCCTTTTCAACTGATCAAATAGATCATCGATCTTGGGCCATGGTTATTTATTCTTAACCGCTAGCTTACCCCTCTTACGATAGTCGATACGCAACCATAATGATTCATCCTCTTCCTTAACATCCTCGTACTTGCGTCATGGTTAGATAACAAGAATGTTCCGGTGATTTATTACAGTAAAATACTACCTTGGGTTTTCGTAGAAAACTGACTATTCATACTTTTATTCTAACGTTTTATTAAAGTTCTATGGTCACTTAACTCATTCCTACCGAGAATTACTTAAATTTCTATCAACTTTATCGGTACTTATCTACCGATACTTGCTTACCTTTATTATTCATGAAACAATTTCCCCGAATATAATTAACAAAAGTTATTTCCTCTTCCTCTACCTTAATGTTTAAAGGTACTTATAACCCCTTTCAGATAGACTCCTAGATGAGTTTTTCCATATGTCTTATACGCTCTGATCCTACGCTTAGGATCCCCTTGTCCCACTCCAGTATTCTTGGAGTGAAAAATTCTTTCTTTTTGACATACTGCCACTGACATTCTCTGCCTTGGTTACTCCCTCTCCCTTGCTCTTATTCTTCCTCTCTTTGTGGTATTGAGTCAACGCCTCACTACCACCCTCTGCTATAATCACCTTCTCCAGAATGATCCCATAGGAAACAATCTGAAACACCGAAATCCTATTATAGAGCCAGGGTTTCAGGCCCTGCTCAAACCTACGAGCCTTCCTCTCCTCAGTGTCCACTTGATGTGTAGCAAACCTTGCTAATTCATTGAATTTGGCCGCGTACTGGGGAACCGTCATGTCCCCTAGTTTAAGTTCTAAGAACTTAATCTCCATCCTCCCTCGCATATTTATAGGGAAATAATTCTCAAAGAAAACCTTCTTGAATTGTTCCCATGCTACCAAATATGTTCTAGCCTTACTCTGGTGAGCCTCCCACCAAAAGTTGGCTTCCCCTTTCATCGTGTAAGTTGCAAAAGAAATCTTTTGCACCTCACCTACGTTTGTAATAATAAACGCCTTCTCTATCTCTTTCACCCATGTCTGGGCCTCTAAAGGGTTCGTCGTTCATTTGAACTCAGGCAAACCTATGCTTTTAAACTCTTTAAAGATAGTCGTTCGGGCTATCCTAGGTCTCGCGGGTACTCTACCCCCGGTTTAATTAAATGCAGCCGTTATTAAATTAACGAACTCTTGCATAGGGTTACTTTGACCTCCTTTATTATCATTATGTGATTCCGCTTCCTGATTATGTTGTCTTCTCCTTAACGTTATTTTCTGATTAAATCAATAGAATTTCATTATTATCAATTTACTTACTCGTTATTATTCGCCAAATACCAACTCATACCATAACAAAGCATATTAAATAAAAACTTTATTATATTCATATACTTCTTCATAGTTCGAAACTATTTACAATTGTTTTCATATCCAAAAGCTATTACATTTTCTATCCCACAATTGAACTTCCCAAAAGTTGGGATTTACAAAAAGACTACCCTTTTTATATAAAAGAGGGTTTTACGTCACTACACACACATTAATAACTCTAGACTTCTAATAATGCATAACATCATCCTCGTGTTTTTTATTTGCAATCTTTGTTACAGTAACCCGACTAATAGTATGACGGGTTTGTCCTGACTCAATGGAATAACAAGCAACTTTTAGCTTGAAATCCTTATGAGCACTCTCATGGATGTAAGACATCCGGGCTATCTTCCGGTCCTTCTTCCCCAGTTCCTTACGAAGCTCATCAGCCTCCTTCTTAAAATCCCTAGCCTTATTTAACATGAGCACCTTCTCATCATGCTCTGACTCAAAACCTGCTTATGTAGACTCCTTCGCTATATAAAGAGCACTAATCTCTTCATTCTGTTTCTGCATAACTATAATCAGATGCACATTTTTGTCAAGCTCTGGCAGATACAATGATCTCATTGCATCTGGAGGTGATGACTCTAGTGTAGGTACCACCGTAGTAACCGATGTTACCTCCATTCCTTCCTCCACATCGGTCATCATACTCAGGTATGATGTCCAAGCTACATCTCCCTCGGAGTAGTCTTCCTCAGAAAAGTACTCCTCTGGCTCCGACTCCTCTAAAATCACTAATGGTACCTCTGTCACTGGCATGGGTACATGCTCTACTCTGTTCACAAGCTCTTCGCTCACTGCGTGTATATCTCTATACATCAAGCTATCGATCGACATCCTACAATAACACATAAGATGTTAATTAGTACATAACACACAATAGTATAAGCACAAATCACATTTAATTTATTTAGGGTTACTTTCCATCTTTTAAATCTTTCGGTACTAAGTTTCCTCAATACCGTATTAACTCATTCGTCTTAAGTAAAGCTCAAGTTTATTTTCTTCGGACTTCTCTTTCCTAACGAGGTTATTAGCCTAAGGTTCTTCCCTCCTTAAGTTTTATAACCTAAAGCTTTGATACCAACCTGTGATGCCCCCAAATCCGGGTATCTTCCAACCCGACATATGGTGTTACACGGTGCTACAGTTCACACAAACATTCAATTGAAATACCTCAAAAGAGCGGATATGTCTTACATATATTCCAAAACAATACTACCATTCCCAGGTTCTTTATAACCGTTACATTTGTTCTTGTCATAATATCAAATATTATCATTACAATCCTATACTATTACATAGGTAAGCTACATGTTTGATGATTGGGTAATATACCCATGAATTGATTACGTTTAGCCTTAATTTGTTGTGTGTTCGAAGTGTTTTAGAGTTATTTTACTCGTTTAAGTTGTGTTGTGGCAGGATTGTGCGTTGTTGGAGCGATTGGAGGCAATTGGGCTAAAAAAAGGGGCAAGATTCATTTTCTACTCAATAGCGCCGGGGTGCTATTGCAAAGGTACAAAACAGCGCCAGGGCGCTAGTCGTCCGTTGACTCTGACTTGGGCGTGCGGGTGTGGAACGGACGAGGGTTGGGCTTTGACCATCGTTTGACTACGAATTTGGTGTGTTTTAGAAGCCTATTTGGACTAGGATTTGTGAAATTGGGCAAGGAAATATAAATGGATTCTATTTATCGAATGGAGGGGATTGACTACACAATTTTGGGGAGAGAGCAAGGAGCAAGATCAGATTGGAAGACTTATAATTTGGATTTCTTCTACTTTATTCTTTTAAATTGTGTAACTTCTTTAAGGATGATTTATCAATTATTTGTGATTTTTATTTCCATCATGAACTAATTCTCTTTATTAAGATTCCAATAGAACCTTTTATGATTATGAATTGATTATTTAATTTATTTCAATTATTTTTGTTGAAGTGAATTGTTCATCATGCCTTGTATTTATTAATTAATTATCTGGCCAATAATTACCGTGTTACTCTAGGAGGAATCGAGAGAGAAATTCTAGGGTTAGAACTGGGCATGGTGACATGTGGCTTAGTTATTTGCACAGTGAATAATTAGGTTTGTGAATAGAATGAGAATATCTATTTGTCGCATGTAACACATAAGAAATTGGGATCGTAACAAGTTTAATTCAATTGTTTTGCATAGAGATATAGCAAAATTAATCTGGGTTAAATAGAAGGCAATTGATCACTCGAGAGAGGGCTTTTGACATTTGAGAATTCCTGTTAACAATTCAGTAGACATAATAATTGGGATAATTGAATAATTGATTTAGTAATAATAATTGGGGAAATTGGAGTCTTAGTTATCATTCATCTGCTTTCAAATAATTGTTAATTAGTTCTTGTTTTCTTTTAGCATAATTTCTTGGTTAGATTTACAATTAGTTTTCTTAACTTTAATAATCACAATTTTTAGATTGTTTAAATAAAATTGAATTGATATAGTACTAGTAGTTGGAATTTATTAATTAGAATTCTCTGAGGGATCGATACTCTAATTTATCACTATATTACTTGTTAATCATGTATACTTGCACGTTTGCTTTGATTGTGAAATCAACCAACAAGTTTTTGGCGCCATTGCCAGGGAGTTCTTTTGTTAATATTAATTCCATATTATTTACAATCAATTCGGTCTTAATTTAAACGTTACTTAATTTTTCTTCTTGTTCTCGCAGGGACTCTTTGCGAGTGTATGCACACTAGATCAGGGGCAAGAAGGGAGCTTTTTCCTTATATCGACGAGATTGAAAGGAAATTCCGGAAAGGGCAATCGACTAGTGCGGTAGCACCCGAGGAAGAAGAACTGGCGGATCAAGAAATTCCAGTGAACATGGCAAGGAACGATCAGAAATCACTTAGGGATTATGACATGCCCAATGTCACGGATATACAGTCGAGCATTAGGAGACCAGCAATCAATGCTAACAATTTTGAGATCAAACCAGCTACCACTCAAATGCTTCAGAATCAATGTCAGTTTGGGGGTGGTCCATTAGATGATCCGAATGAGCATATCTTGAGTTTTTTGGAAGTTTGCGACACCTTCAAATTCAACAATGTGTCGGAAGATGCTACAAGGTTGAGAATGTTCCCATTCACTTTGAAAGACAAAGCACGCAGTTGGTTATACGCTCAGCCTCCTGACTCAATCCACACTTGGGACGACTTAGCTCAAAAGTTTCTAGCTAAATTTTTTCCGCCAGCTAAATCAGCAAAACTACGAAATGACATTCATACCTTCGCACAGTTTGATTTGGAATCGTTGTATGAAGCGTGGGAAAGGTTTAAGGATATGCTCCGCAAATGCCCACACCATGGAATTCCACAGTGGATGCAATTAGCGATATTTTGCGATGGGTTAAAAACATCCACAAGGGCAAGTATTGACGCAGCAGCAGGAGGAGCAATTATGTTTAAAAACCTTGATGAGGCATTTCAGTTGTTAGAAACGATGGCCACCAACAATTATCAGTGGCCCATGACGAGGTCTAACCCTCCGAAAGTAGCGAGAAAGTATGATGTGGATGTAATAACATCTTTACAAGTGCAAATGACAGTAATGGCTAAGTAGATAGAATTATTGCGTCCGCAATCCACTCAGCAGATAGCTATGGTCTGTGAAATTTGTGATGGGGGTCATACTACGGACCAATGTGCCATCAATACAGAAGCAGCACAATATGTGGGAAGTTACAATCGGTCTACTCAGCCTTATCCGAATCAAAATACATATAATCCGGGGTGGAGAAATCATCCTGGGTTTTCATAGAGTAACAACCAAGCTGAAGAACAAGCACCGAGACAGCAAAACAATTCCGAATTTCAAAACCAGACACAACAACCCGTGCAAAAAGCAAGCTGGGAAGAAGCCATGGAAAGATTTGTTAAGGCAGTTGAGAAAAAAGTGATGAGAGTGATAAAAGATTGGATCAAGTGGAGTTGAGTATACAAAGTCAGATTGCATCAATCAAAAACCTAGAAAATCAAATGGGGCAAATGGCGCATGCGTTGAATAACCGACCACTTGGAACACTTCCAAGCGACACCGAGAAAAATCCGGGCAGAGACGAGCATTGTAAAGCAGTAACTCTATGAAGTGGGAAAGAACTACAAGACGCATTCACGGATAAGGAAAAGGAGGGCAAGGTACAAATTGAAATTGAGAAAGTGGTGGATAACGAAAAGCATCAAGAGGAGACTTCACAGCAGAAAAATTTGGAACCAACCTGTACAATGCCCCCCATACCCTATTCGCAGAGATTTCAGAAATCCAAGTTAGATAAGTAGTTCTCTCGATTTTTGGATATCTTCAAGAAATTGCACATCAACATCCCCTTCGCCGAAGCCTTGGAATAGATGCCGAGTTATGCAAAATTTATGAAGGAGGTCCTATCGAAGAAAAGGAAATTGGGTGAATTCGAGACAGTAACATTGACGGAAGAATGTAGTGCTACATTCAGAATAAGTTACCGCCAAAGCTCAAGGATCCAGGTAGTTTTAATATACCGTGCGAGATTGGAAATCAGTTTTCTGGACGAGCCCTATGTGATTTGGGGGCCAGTATTAATCTAATGCCATTATTCGTCTACAACTAGTTCGGACTTCAGGCTCCATGCCCAACAAATATCAGTTTTCAGCTAGCGGATAGATCGGTTACATATCAATGAGGTATAGTTGAAGATGTGCTAGTAAAAGTGGATAAATTTATCTTCCCCGCAGATTTCTTTATTCTGGACTGTGAAGTGGACAGTGAGATCCCGATCATTCTTGGATGACCATTTTTGGCAACAGGTAGAACATTGATTAATGTTCAAAATAGTGAATTGACTATGCGTGTTGAAGATCAACAGGTCACCTTTAATGTTTTCAAGTCAATGTCATTTCCAAAAGAAAAAGGTGAATGTATGCGGGTTGATATCATGGATGAATTGGTGAATCACAAGTTCAGCACAACTTTTTCGGAGGAGCCACTTGAATCTATTTTGCTTGGGGCAGACGAATATGGTATTGAAGAGGATATCGAATACGTCAAATGGCTAGACACACCAGCAGTTTTCCAGAAAAGCACTCAATCCTTCGACACCATAGAGAGGCCTGAAGCGGAAGGTAAACAGTTCAAACCATCAATAGAAGAGCCGTCAGTGCTAGAATTAAAGCCATTACCATCCCATCTGTAATATGCTTACTTGGGAGAAGACGAGACCCTACCAGTAATTATTTCCATAGAATTGACTGATACACAAAAGGAAAAATTGCTACGAGTTTTACGAGAATTCAAGACAGCAATTGGGTGGACCATAGCGGACATTCGTGGAATTAGCCCATCATTCTGCATGCATAAAATCTTGATGGAAGAAGGGGCGAAACCAACCATCGAGATGCAAAGAAGGCTAAACCCCATCATGAAGGAAGTGGTGAAAAAGGAGATTATAAAGTGGTTGGATGCTGGCAATCAGATAGTTCATGGGTGAGCCCTGTACAATGTGTACCAAAGAAAGGGGGTATGACAGTGGTGAAGAATGAAGCAAATGAGCTCATCCCTACTCGAACAGTTACAGGATGGAGAGTGTGCATGGACTACCGCAAGCTAAATAAAGCCACACGTAAGGATCACTTCCCCTTACCATTCATTGATCAGATGTTGGATAGACTAGCGGGACATCAATTTTATTGTCTTTTGGATGGTTATTCTGGATATAATAAAATTTCCATAGCACCGGAGGATCAAGAGAAAACGACTTTCACATGCCCATACGATACGTTCGCATTCCGGTGAATGTCTTTTGGTTTATGCAATGCACCGGCAACCTTTCAACGGTGCATGATGGCAATCTTCTCCGACATGGTCGAGAAAAATTTGGAGGTATTTATAGACGATTTTTCCGTGTTTGGAGATAGCTTCGATCTTTGCTTGAAAATCTGATGTTAGTATTGAAACGATGCGTGGAGACTAATCTGGTTCTTAATTGGGAAAAATGTCACTTTATGGTGAAAGAAGAGATTATTCTTGGATATAGGGTTTCTGCAGCAGGGCTAGAGGTGGACAAAGCAAAGATTGAAACTATTGAGAAATTACCACCTCCATCATCTGTGAAGGGAATCCAGAGCTTTTTGGGACATGCAGATTTTTATCGACGTTTCATCAAAGATTTTTCAAAAATCTCAAAACCCTTGTGTTCCTTATTAGAGAAAGATGTGCCTTTTAAAATAGATCAGTTATGTATCGCGGCATTCGAGATTTTAAAGAAGAAGCTAGTATCTGCTCCAATCATTGTGGCGCCTGATTGGTCCCTACCATTCGAATTGATGTGCGATGTCTGTGACTATGCAATGGGAGCAGTTTTGGGTCAACGTCTCAACAAAATTTTCCATACAATCTATTACTCAAGCAAGACGTTGACAGATGCTCAGTTGAACTATACAACCACTGAAAAATAACTACTTCCAGTTGTGTTTGCCTTCGACAAATTCAGAGCATATCTCATCGGAACCAAAGTTATTGTCTACACGGATCATTCTGCAATCAAATATTTGATCGAAAAGAAGGATGCCAAACCAAGGTTAATCCGTTGGGTGTTATTCCTTCAGGAATTTGATTTGGAGATCCGGGATAGAAAGGGTACCAAAAATCAAATAGCGGATCATCTTTTGCCGCTGGAAAATGATGAGGTGCAGAGGAAAGACAGCGCATTGATTAACGAGAAATTTCTGGACGAATAACTTCTACAAGTGACCACAACATTGCCTTGGTATGCTGATTATGTGAATTATGTGGTTGCTAAGGTATTACCTCCGGATTTGAATTCGCAACAATGAAAGAAATTCCTCCATGATGTGAAGCAATACTTTTGGGATGAACCATTCTTGTTTAAAGCTTTTGCGGATCAAATGATTAGACGTTGTGTGCCTCATGAAGAGATGGATAGTATACTGGGTCATTGCCACTCATCGGAGTATGGAGGTCATTATTCTGATGATCGTACTGCGGCCAAGGTGCTACAATCAGGTTTTTACTAGCCTTCGTTATTTAAGGACGCATATCTTTATGTGCTAAAGTGCGACAGATGCCAATGCGTCGGTAATATCTCCAAGCGAAATGAAATGCCACTCAACTCTATTTTGGAGGTAGAATTGTTCGACGTTTGGGGAATCGATTTCATGGGACCGTTCCCCTCATCACTTAATATCAGTATATTCTGTTGGCAGTGGATTATGTATCCAAATGGGTAGAAGCCGCAGCTTTGCCCACAAACGACGCTAACGTTGTCCTGCGATTTTTAAAGAAAAATATTTTTACGTGATTTGGGACCCCACGGGCAATAATCAGTGATGAGGAAACACATTTTTGCAACAAGCAATTCACAAAGTTACTGGTAAAGTATGGGGTTCGCCATAAAATCGTAGCTGCGTATCACCCCCAAACCAATGGCCAAGCTGAAGTTTCGAATAGGGAGGTCAAGAGAATTCTGGAAAAGGTGGTCAATCCTTCTCGAAAAGATTGGTCGCTACGTCTTGACGATGCTCTATAGGCATATCGTACAACATATAAGAATCCGATCGGTATGTCCCCTTATCGAATGGTTTATGAAAAAGCGTGTCACCTCCAAGTCGAGCTAGAACATAGTGCATACTGGGCCATTCGGAAGCTCAACTTTGACGAACAAGCAGCGGGTGAGAAAAGGTTACTGTAGTTGAACGAGATGGATGAATTCCGCTTCAATGCGTATGAAAACGCAAAACTCTACAAGGCGAAAGTCAAAGCTTGGCATGACAAGAAAATTCTCGATAAAACATTTCAACCGAGCCAACAACTCTTGCTCTTCAATTCGAGATTGTGCTTATTTCCAGGGAAAATGAAATCGCGGTGGTCCGGACCTTTTATAGTCGTATCTGTTGCCCCACATGGTAACATTGAGATCGAAAAACCAAATTCAAAGTGCACATTCAAGGTTAACGGTCATCGACTCAAACATTACTGGAGTGGACCTATAGAAAGGGAAACTACGTTCGTAAATCTCTCCGACCCAGTGATCAATTGAGCAAACTAGCAAAGTCGGGCCGTCGACAGTAAACCAGACGCTCATTGGGAGGCAATCCAATCAATTTTTATTTTATTTTACTTTATTTTATTTCGTGGAGTATTTTAGTTATTTTTATTATCTATTGTATATCACGTATCTATTAGAAAATAAAGTTACTCATCATGGTGGGTGTTTAATTAAATTTCATGTTGCGGGTGAAAAGAAGGGTGAACAAGGGAATTCTTGAAGACACTGCATAACAGCGCCCCGGTGCTGTGAATTACCCATGAAATAGCGCCCCGGCGCTGAGGCGTTTCACCAGATTCTGCTCTATAACGCCCCGGCGCTGCTCTATAGTACAAAAATAGCGCCCCGACGCTAAGTCGTTTCACCCGACTCTAATCTAGAGTGCCCCGGTGCTGTCTGCCTAGGTTTAACTAGCGCCCCGGCGCTAATGGGCTCCTGAACCTACTGACCAATAGCGCCCCGGCGCTGTGTTACCATACAAACCTAGCGCCTCGGCGCTAGGGGTCGACCAAGAGTCTTATTTCAGTTACAACTACTGAACGGTTTTACTCCTTTATATCAGCACACGTCTCCTTCCTCTCATCTAATACACAATTCCCTTCTCTCTCTCACTTGGATACACCGAAAAAAAATTTGTAAAGCTTATTATCAAATTCTAGGGTTCAATCCTCCAATAGTGACACAATCCCCATCTCTCTCACAATCATCTACCAAGGTATGTTGAATGTTTTAAGTATATTTTTGGTGCAACAAGCATGGGTATTGATTTTGTTCGTGTCCTTCATCCCATATGCATAATTCTTTTTCATCTCGATATAAGGGTTCTGTCTTGTTTCTATATTGCATAATGGCATTAATTTGCTCACTTTTAAGTAGAAATTGCAATCCTGGGAAATTTTTGAGGATTAAGAGGTGTGAATTGATAGAACTTAGTGAAAATCTAAATAATTGATGAGTTGCCTCTTAGATGCTTGATGAATTGCCTGAACCATTGATTTTTCCCACATGCACACGTATCACCCTGTTCATTTTTGCAATCCCTGTTAAACCGTTTGGGCATCCCTTGGGTTGGTTTTGCTAAATCTAGTAACTGAAGAATCCATCACTCCAATCGGTACAATTGTACATGCACTACCATATCTTTCAAAGTTTGGGAGTAAAGGCATATATAAGTTTATTGAAGTTAAAAATTTGTCCAAGACTAATATATGTGCTTGGAATTGCAGAACTTTTGATATGGCATCCAAACGTTAACGAGGAGAAGGCTCAGGTTCCACAACTACCCCCCACCCCCAAGATTTGACAGCCGACGTTTTGTTAGCCTCGCGGCCCAGGAAAGATACAACCGCATAGCTACTCGATCATTGGTTCTGGAACGTGGGTTGAGACTGGATCAATCAAAGGATGGTGATATGGCAGTCATGATAGCCAAGAGAAACTGGTTCACACTCACCGAGCAGCCCAATCCAGCAGTGATTGCAGTTGTGAAAGAATTTTACGCCAACGTGCCCGAACATAATCATTACGGAGTATTTGTAAGGGGCAAAATAGTGGAAATTGGCGAAGAGGACTTCAATGGATGCTATCAGCTGCCCCTAGAAGGATTGGATGACGAATACGCACGGTTAGTGAGTGATGGGCCAGATTATGAGCAGATAATTCGGGAGTTGTGTCAGCCGGGCACCACATGGACAGTACAGGAACGCGGTAACATGACTTTCCCACTTTCCAACCTCAGCTTATATGGGAAAGCATGGTATGCGTTTCTTTGCGCAAAACTCATGCCATGCACCCATGTAAGTCATGTTACCAGGGAGCGTACAATGCTTCTATACTCAATCATCAAAGGATTCAAAATTGATGTTGGTCATCTCATTTTGCAATCCGTTCTCCGCGCATCTCGAGGAAGTACCACTGGAGGGTTACCACATCCGTCCCTCATCTGCGTATTATATGCTAAGTTCGGCGTCAAATGGAAGTCAGATGAGATTATCCAAAGGCCTATGCCAGTGTTGGGCCAGAAGTTGATCAGCCGGTACAAAGTATGGACTGGTGGAGCAAACCACCCTAGGGGATTGGGTTTCATAATTCCCCAAGCTGAACAATCTCAAGCTCCACCATCCCAAGCTCCATCTATATTCAGTCCCTCGTCTGTCGCGTATAGAGGTGTGGTTCCCGAAGTTGTTCACAGAGAACTCAATTGTTGGTTCTACAATATGGAAGCCCAAAATGTCCGCTTGTCAGAGCGCCAAGACATTATCTTTAAGTTTTTGGTTGACCAGTTTGCCGCACAAAATGAAATGAATGTCCAGCATTTTCCAAATGTCAGTCTCAGTCAGTTTCCATCTGCTCCAATCCTGCCAGTTTTTCCCCTGTCTGATCTAGACATGAGCAAGGATGATGATGATCCAACCGACGCTTAAGCTCATCAGGTGAGTCCTCTGTTTTATTTTGTTTTATCTTTCGCATGAGGACATTGCTCTAGATAAGTTTGGGGGTGGTTGTTAAGTTTTATTTATCTTAGTTGTATGAGTAAACTTGTTTTTAGTTTTCTTTTATGTTGCATTTAGGATTCCATCTTTTGATAGTGAGTATATTTGAAGGCCAATGATGAACTTAAAATTGCATGAACAAGTCTAGTAAGGATTGTTGAGTCAGTAATATGATGTCTTGACCATGATTTGAATCCCTATCTGTTTGACACTGATGTTTCAAGGATAGCACATTTGGAAAGATGACCATGTTAATTATGATAGTTTAAATGGATAGATAGTAGAATTCTAAATGATGAATGCTGGTGAAATGAAGGAACAAAGTAAGTAGCTAGTGAAGACTGAATTTAGATTTGAACTTAAGTTTGGGAAAAATATATGGAGTATACAAGCTTTGAGCTATATATATATCGTGACTAGTCTTATTTCGGGGCCTTTGTTACATAAGTAAGTACGCCCGAAGGGGTATCTTAAAACCTAGCGCCCTAAGGACTTATATGGTCTGGGAGTCGTTGGTCGAAAGCTCGCTAAGGGGTAGCACTGTTAGCCTAATGGAATGAGACATTGCACGGTCATGTTAGCTAAAAAAAAATAAAACGGGAAAAGAGCAAAATGCCCCCGTTTAGCAAAAACAAGCATAAGTATTCCATATTGAATCTTGAACTTTGGTGATTGTTTAATTTCAGTTGAATCTAGTTTATTTGATGCGTTCTTGAGTTGAACTGTATGAAGCTTATTAAGAACTTTATTATCTTTCATATTTTTGCTTGTCATTGGTCAGCATGGTTGATTGAACACACACTCACAATATCAGTAATAACAGATTTTGATTGACTGATTGTTGGGATATTGTTGATCTGTTTTAACATGAGGTATTAGAATGTTTTGTGATTTTTCTGAGGCCTAAGGATATTCGTTAACTATTAAATTGCTGGAATTAAGGTCCTTTAGTTAGTTTGCATTTGCATGATGTTGCTTGAGGACACGCAACGATTTAAGTTTGGGAGTATTTGATGATTGAGTAATATACCCATGAATTGATTACGTTTAGTCGTAATTTGTTGTGTGTTCGAAGTGTTTTAGAGTTATTTTACTCGTTTAAGTTGTGTTGTGGTAGGATTGTGCGTTGTTGGAGCGATTGGAGGCAATTGGGCTAAAAAAAGGGGCAAGATTCATTTTCTGCTCAATAGCGTCGGGGCGCTATTGCAAAGGTACAAAACAGCGCCGGGGCGCTAGTCGTCCGATGACTCTGACTTGGGCGCGCGCGTGTGGAACGGATGAGGGTTGGGTTTTGACCATCGTTTGACTACGAATTTGGTGTGTTTTAGAAGCCTATTTAGACTAGGATTTGTGGAATTGGGCAAGGAAATATAAATAGATTCTATTTATTGAATGGAGGGGATTGACTACACAATTTTGGGGAGAGAGCAAGGAGCAAGATCAGATCGGAAGACTTACAATTTGGAGTTCTTCTACTTTATTCTTTTAAATTGTGTAACTTCTTTAAGGATGATTTATCAATTATTTATGATTTTTATTTCCATCATGAACTAATTCTCTTTATTAAGATTCCAATAGAACCTTTTATGATTATGAATTGATTATTTAATTTATTCTAATTATTTATGTTGAAGTGAATTATTCATCATGCCTTGTATTTATTGATTAATTATCTGGCCAATAATTACCGTGTTACTCTAGGAGGAATCGAGAGAGGAATTCTAGGGTTAGAACTGGGCATGGTGACATGTGACTTAGTTATTTGCACAGTGAATAATTAGGTTTGTGAATAGAATGAGAATATCTATTTGCCGCATGTAACACATAAGGAATTGGGATCGTAACGAGTTTAAATCAATTGTTTTGCATAGAGATATAGCAAAATTAATCTGGATTAAATAGAAGGCGATAGTAGTTGGAATTTATTAATTAGAATTCTCTGAGGGATCGATACTCTAATTTATCACTATATTACTTATTGATCATGTATACTTGCACGTTTGCTTTGATTATGAAATCAACCAACAATGTTCGCCTTAGCCTTCCCTTTATCCTTGCCAGATCCTTCGGTCCGTTCTGTATAAGATGCATTCATATGGTTCAAGCAAGAGTGAGCATTACAAGCTCAGCAAGTACAACAATTTCTTTTAAACAACATGTTTGAAATATAGGAATCGTATATCTTCAATAACTAGATAATAGTTATGAAGTACTATCAATAATTTAAAATAACATTTCTTTTTTCTTCAAAATATTTTACAATGACAATATTCAGTAAAACGTCAATTCTGGTCCAAGACCATGAGCGTTTCATAGTTTCTTTGAAAAGGACAACCCGGCATGAAATCCGTAAGTCTGACATAGCTTACAAGCACTTCTAGGAGATCAGCCTATAGCACTCTTTGTTGATCAACACTACATCCATTAAACATGTATATGTTTAAGTTGTGGCAACCTCACGTGCCCATCGAATACTCGATGAAAATACATTTGTTTATTCATATTCAGGCTTACCTTGAATCTGTACCAAACAATTGGCGTAGGATAGCGTTAGCAATTCTATATTGGAAGACTTGTAAATAAATCAATTAATCTATCAAGATTAGTTTAGCCGAGTTAAAACTGGCATCGACTCTTTCTTTAAAACCATACATGCATCTCATAACTTGAATCATTTTGAAAACCTGGCTAACACGAAGGTTAGACAAGCGTTTAAGAAAAACTTGCCTTCAACGTCTGCTACAGTATAATTACGTTTCCTTTGAGTCTTTACGGTCTCTACAACACATAAACACATAACAAACCACATTAGGTCGTGAATGAACATACTTGGTTCCTAAAGAATCTTACCCTTCTTCTCAATCTAATCATATATTAGATTTGTTATTATTGGTTACGGCTTACCGTCGTGGTTTTACATCGTTCTTACCAACTTCGTTCTCTTCTATAACTTAACTGAAATTATTTCATTAATACAACTCGTTTCGAGCTAATCATCTTTCCTTATGGCTTACTAACGTCCTTACGTTATTAATCGACACTTAATTGTCATTGGTTAAGTACACTTATTGTACACCGTTCCCATTCACATTTAATTGACTTATTTTTAACCCTAAGTGATCATACTTGGGGTTTAATCCTAACTTAATAAGGTTTTATTAAGTTCCTTAGTTCATTGTTAACAATATCCATTCATGCTCTACTTGTGTCCATTCTTTACTATCTAGATTTTAAGGCTGGCACTGCGGAGCCAGTGTTGCTTTGTTATGACGCACTGCGGCATCACCTGTTAGGGCTTGGAGATCAGACTCGGCGCTGCGGCGCGAGTCCCTTCGTTATGAGTTGTGCTGCAGCGTGACTCTCCAGGGTATGAGGCTCACTTTGGCGCTGCACCGCCGGCTATTTGGCTTGGAGTCACGCCGCGGCGCGGACTCTGTGCCACAGATAATTTTGACATACTTTTTGAATTGTGCGATTCCCGGACTCGTAACTTCTTTGTTATACATCCGAATTGGTTCGTTCAAGAGCCTACGGTTCATATATTACACACACTACATAGTTATGCAAGAATTTTATGTATTCAACTTTGTTTGCTAAATAGTCACCTATTAGTCCATTTTTAACTAAAACGATAAACGTTCATGAACGTTCAACGCCCGTTTCTTAGTTCTGAGTCGAAATTCGGCCATTTTTGAGTCCGCAACTCTATAATGCCAATTACGACTTGTCTCAATCGAAAACCAATGTTTTTGAGTTCAATATCAAAATTTGACTTCCATTCCAAGAATTTCACGAATTCGACGATTATCGTCTAATCGTGTAAATTCCGCAAAAACTTTGTTACTTGAGATTTTTAAACCATTTCAAATGGATTCATTCATTCCTACTAACTTCTTAATATACATACTTCATTAACTTATATCATAATAAGTTATTGCTTGTTCTTTCTGAGTTTGTAATTTATGAAAGTATAAACTACTTACATTTTCATTATTCATGACTTATAATAGTTCATGACTTCTAACCATTATTCTTGCTTCATTTTATCATACCAATTCCATTAATGTAAACATATTACAAGTTCCTCTTAGTTCATAACTTATATAAGTATAAATGACTTATTCATGACTTATTACGGCTTAAGTCCATTTATTAATCATTCTTATCATGCTTTAGCATACATGTTCTACCACTACCCGCTTCTCTAATCAATGAAAGAAAATAGAATCATGGCTTAGGACCTTACCCTTGAAGATCACTTGGTTTAAGCTTTGTTCATCCTTCTTGCTTCTTAGATTTAAGAAAGACTAACTCCTACTTTTCTTGCTTTTTCTCTCAAGCCAATAAGCTATAAGTTATTGGTGGAAAATCTAACCACAACAAATGAAAACAAAGCTTGTTATTTATAGGATTTCTAAGGTTAGGGTAATTTAGTCTTATAGGCCCTTCCAACCTCCTTACTCTTCCTTACTTAGGCATTAAGTTAACTTGCTCCCCACCTTATTTATTTGGTCATCACAACACTTAAGCATTAAGTTTACTTTGTCATTAAGTTTGCTTGGTTACCATACTTACTTAGCCTTTAAGTTTGCTTGCTCCTTACTTTGGATCATCCATGGGTTGCCCCATGGGTTTAAACCATCCCATAACCCATTGGTTACTTACTTTGGGCCTTTAACTTAATTGATTTTAACTTATTCATTGGGCTTGTAATAAAACAACACTTGGGCTTGTTCATTAATTCATTTTGGACTTTACAATAACCAATATTTGGTTTTAACATTATTTCACATTAGGCTTAACCCAATCCCAATTAAACTATACACTTCCTACATAATCCTACAATTATAATTACATATGGCTTAAAGCCTTAGAACGTATTATATACGTATTAATCTCGTATTCTGATTCGTATACTTAGTCAACATATACGACATACCATCATTCATACATACTCGCATAATACCTCGTATCATATTCGTATTTTCCATCTCGTACAATACCTACGTATTATACGATCACTACCCTAATTTCTTAACGCTTGATTTTCCTAACGTTCTCAAATTAAGTCCATAGGCGAAATATTACGTTTTCCATAACTAAAATATTATTGGATATTCCATCTCACCTTGATATTATATCGTTACGTATTTCTCGGAACTTCAAAAATAATTCTCGAGCAGAAATGTGTGAATAGTGTTTTTCAAAAAAATTCTCGGAAAGCTTTTATTTTCGTCTTTGAAATTCAAACACTTTAATTCTACCACGTAGCCAAAATACTAAGACGGTCTAATATGTTTAGGTCATAGAACGACCTCCAATTAGCTTGCTCCCATAAATAATCAATTAAATTTATTTAATCCACATAATAAAATAAAAAATTTAATTCAACTAAAAATCCGATTTTTCTCGGGTGTTACAGCGCTGCTTCTGTGTCCTGCCTTCTTAAGTTCTGCTGTTGTTTCCTACTTTCCACTGATTGATGCTTGCTCTTCCACCATTGCTCAGTTCCGTATCTCCACTCGTTCCTCGTGTCATGCCTTCATTAGTCTCGTGCCACCTACTACTGTCGAACTGTGCCTTTTCTTGCAATTTCATACCATCGGAGTTCTCATTACATGCAATGCAAATTAACATAAAATGCAACTAAAAACATACTAAAATGTACTTGAGATGAGCATAGTTCGCGAGAATTGACATCCAATAAATAGGTATAAAACCTACTTGTTGGTCGTTTTACCGATCAATATATGCGTGCAAGTATACACGGTCAACAAGTAATAAAGAGTAAGTAAAGTATCGTTCCCACGGAGAATTAACTAATAAAGTTCACCAAGCACTAGCCCATAACCATTTCAGTTTTATTTAAACGAATGATATTATATTTTATATTTAAACTATTAAATTAAATAAACCTAACTATTCCTAGAGTGAGACTAGATAATGAAGACCTAAGATTATAATTTCATCTATTGAATAATTTAAATCAACGAATTCCCTGTTAAGCCAAATTACTTGCACTGGATTGCTAGTCGAGAACACGAAAGTAAAGTACAGTCATATCTCAATGTACCATACCCATATCAAATATAATCCCCAGTTGAAAGAATACACATGAACACCCAAATTACCTAAACCACTATATGTCTATGTGATTTATAAATAATTAGGGTTTAAGCCCAAGTTCTCAATTGACTACGAGTGATGCCTCGGTATATGTCCATCCTAAGCACAAATCATACATCCCATCACAATGTAGAACATAAAATCACAAACTATCAAGATAAAATCTAAACTCATACTTCGTCTTTCAAGTTCATATGGGTTATCACAGTAATTGATGGCCAATCAACTAAGCAAATAAGCATGAATATTAATAGACAACCCCATAGCAATCAATAAGGTTAACAATGAAGTATATCAGATTAAACTAAGCAATAGAATCCATTGCAATCCCAAAATAAAGTTTAACTCATCATAAAATCAAAATCCATAATCCACAATTGATTATACATTGAGAAATAAAGATAGAAGTAAAGAGAAGTTAGGGAAGTGAGAATGTAAATCTGATCTCTCCTTCTCCAATTCTGAATTTCCTATGCTCTTCAATTGCTTCAATCTTCAGACCTAATCAATTCTGGAGATTAACTACTCTAATGTACTCTATTCAAATATTGAAAATAAAGAGAAGAAAGTAATATTAGCTACGTGATCCCCAAAGGGGTGGAATATGATTTACATAATGAAGATACGTCTAATATATAAGCCCTAATTGAACCCCCCCCCCCCTCTAAGTTACGCTTCAATCGCACTATCTAGTGAAAAAGTCATCTCTAGTCAACATACGAAGTGGCGCGGCCGCGCTGGAATTGGCCTGAAGTTGGGCGCGCCCGTGCTCAAGTATCAAATCACATTTTTTTGCTCCAGGGATTGGTGCGGCCATGCCTAAAATACACTAGAAAATCGTGCGTCCGTGCCAAGGATTTTTTGATGTAGTGTCCTCTGGTAAAATGGCCATAACCTTTGATCCAGGAAGAGTTACGAGGCCTACTACCTATCAAATTGAATATCTCAACGAGCTCTACAACTTGTATTCTTTGACAATTGGGAAATAATGGACGAATGAAAGCTGAAATTGGGTTGGAAGTGACAGTTATGCAAATGGCCATCCAAAACAGTGACGTTCAACGTTCGTTGGTACAAAGGTCATAACTCTTGCATCCGAACTCCGATTGAAATGATTCAAAATGTTCCAGAAAGCTAAGAAGAAGCTCTACAACATAATCCAAGTTTCAAGCCAAGAACATGAAATGAACATGATAGCCCAAACGATGTCCGGATTGCTTTTCCTTGCATTTTCATACCAATAGTTGCTCACATCGTTCCCAAGCATAAGATCTACAAAATGAACACAAAATGCATGAAAAGTAACTAAGAAACATGAGTATAAGAAACTAATTCAAGTAATAGATACCGGATAAATAGGTATAAAACCTACTTATCAAATACCCCCAAACTTAAATCGTTGCTTGTCCCCAAGCAACACAACATAATGCAATCTAAATGATATGCAAGCTACGCTACTATAACAATGAATCCCACATTCTCAGCCAAATATGAATTTCAATAAGATATGCCTTAGAGAAATATCTAGATCCAAGAACAAAGCATCAAACTAAGCTATAGTCATAATGACATACAATCAGATAATCCTAACCTGCTAAAAAGATGTTGTGTGTGTGTGTTGTGTTCACAGATAAGCTTGACAAAGGTGAAGATTTCACATGCTATACTGCTTAAGAAAGAAAACTGAGGTTCAAATCAAGAACTATGCATATAAATGAAACTACAACTACTCCAACACATCAGTACAAACTAAGGTTCAGCAAAGGATTTATTCTGCTTTATTTTTACTCACGAGGGCGATTTTTGCACTTTCCCGTAGTGTTTATTGAATTTTTTTTCATGACTGTGCAATGTCTCATTTCATTAGGCTAACAGTGTTACCCCTTTGCGAGCTTTCAACCAACGACTCCCAGACCATAAAGGATCTTAGGGCGCTAGGTGTAAGATAATCCCCTTGGGCGTACTTGCTCAAGTAACAAAGGCCCCGAAACAAGACTAGCCATGGTGTTTGTTTTTTATTCAATTTTTTCTATTTTTTTTCTATTCTTATCTTTTTCCTTTTTTATATATAGCAAGCATACCTATGCGTTCCCAAAACTTTAGTTTCAGTGTCTTCATAGTCATTACTCACTTCCTACATAATTTTATCATTAAAAATAATGTTTTCCTCTTAGCAGATAAGCATGTTAATCTTAACCAACAAGCAAAAATGAACACTGTCGTGCTACCCGGTAACATCTAAACAACAGGAATGAATTATATCATGTAAAAAATTATAACTAAGCTCAAGATATCAACCAAGTTCAAAATTCTATCAAATTTCTATATCATCAATGGCCATATTGGAATTCAACCGACTAAAAACCTGGAATTATGCAATGTTATGCAACTAAACAGATATTAAGCAAACAAAAAGAAAAAATTTACGTCAAAATTAAACTAATAACTACTAACGTGCAATTAACTATATGTAACATGAAATTACTCTAAATCATGCAATTACACTACATGCTCTAAACTACTGACTAAACCCAATACCCCCAAACTTAAAATAAACAATGCCCTCATTGTAATTAAAAGTGAAAGAATACTCCCCTAAGTGGCAATGTCATCTCTGTTCACCTCCTTAAGATCTGATGGTATATCAGGCAATGGATAACTTTGAGATAATCTAAAGTTGAAAACTGAGTGTGGGCTTCTAACTGTCTAAATGCTTGAGTCAAAAATTCTAAAAATTTAGCAGTGTTTATTTTCTATGACTGAGCTATGGCGCGGCCACGCTACCCTGTACCTTGGCAGCTTCAATTTTGTTTTTGACTTCTGTTTAATCTTGAATGCTTATATCAATTGGATTGAACCTGAGAGGAGAAATAATAAAACTATTATTAAGACTTACAACTATCAAAAATCTACGAAATATGGAAAGCATGAAGAATTAAACATAGGAGAATAAGTAAATGGAAATGTAAATAAGAATTAAACAAGGAGGGAGAAAGATTGGATGTGGTGCCTCCCATCTAGCGCTCGGTTTATAGTCTGTTACTTAGACTCTGTTCTTGACCGCTATCCAATTCCTCTACGAAAATCTAGGAACCCTCCATCCATTAGAACCGCTATATGCTTTGGTAGGTTCCCCATCATGAGAGTCTATGAATTGAAACAACCTAGCCTATTTCCTGTACATGATGCCCCCAGTTCTATTACATAGCTAGGTGTTTCGTCCGTTGTATTTGTGAATAAATTTTTGCATTGATGCATGACAGATACAACAGGCTTTTCCTCATCTATTTTCTCTTCCTCAGCCCACCATGGTTTGTAAGAGGCGTCATAATCACAGAAATTCTTACTTTGGTTGTGACTACCAAGGGGGCATTGGTGTGCAAAGTTCACTGAATTTTTCAACTCTAACTGAGAAGGCACTTGGGGTATTATATAAGTCAGCTCATGTTCTTCATTTTCCATACCCCCAGTTGTCTCCTCAATGTCCAATCCTTTCAGTTCCTTCAGTGGCATGTACACTTCTGGCTCTCCATCAGTTTCATCATCCATGTCATATCACCAATTGTTTGGAGGGCGATTGTTCAAGGCTTCGAACATTTGATCCATCTGATTCTGAAGACTTCGAATTGACCTCTCTTGCTCAATCATCTTCTCCTCAGTTGATGCTACAAATTAGAACCACAAATCCTCCAATCTAGAATTATCTTGTTCAGTTTCGAAATCCATGTATTGAGGACCATTCATTGAGGAGTTAATGAATTGTTCCATCTGTCTGTTAAGATTTTGACTTGATAACTCCTGACTCACCATCATCTCTTCATGGTCTGTTATGCTTTTTGACATTAAAAGCTTCAACCTTGAATTTTCTTCTTGTTGCATTGGAAGTTGATAAGTGAGTTTTATACACATGAATTGGATACATTCGGGCTTAATTTATTGTTGTTCTCAAGTTTTTTAGGATGTTTTTATGTGTTTGTGTCTATTCAAGCATGTTTTATATTGTTTTGTAGGATTTGGGACAAAAGTTACATGGATCGACGTTCGGGGTGGCTAGATTCGCGTTTTCAGCTTGCCATTTACATAGCAGTCACTTCAGAGCCAATTTGACTATAGCTCCAAACATTATTTTGAAACACTTCAAGAATGAAAGTTGTATATCTACTTCTCCTATTTCCGGATCATCTTGAATCATCTAAATTGGAGTTCGGACGAAGAAGTTATGGCCATTTTCCCAAAGAACGTCGGAGCAGAAAATGTCAGATTTTGTGGCAGCGCCAGGGCGCTAGTTTTAGGCTTGATTCCAGCGCCGGGACACTAGGGGGCAGAATCCCAGCACCGTGCCCAGCGCTAGGGCGCTGGGGAAGGCTTGGTGCGGGCCTAGACGCGTTTTGGGCGAATTTTGACACCTTTTTGACTTCAAATTCGATTGGGTTTATTCCTAAGCTAAAAATTAGACTTGTAACCTATAAATACATGATGTAAGGCATAAAATAAGAGGGGATTACATAGCTTAGATTAGAGATACACTCAATTAGATTAGAACATAACCCTAGTTCTTATTAGTTTTGGAGATTGAAGCAACTTGGAGACCATTGAAGATCAAGAGCAAGAGCAAGAGCAAGAGGGGAGTATCAGATTTGCTGACAACAGATTCTATTCTCTTCTCTCATCTTACTTTTATCTTTTAATGTCTATTCAATTGTGGATTCTTGGTTTTAATTCATTAATTATGAACTAATTCTTTTTATTAAGATTTCAATTGAACTTTTTATGATTATAAATTGATTATTTGATTTATTTCAATTATTTATGTTAAAGTGAGTTGTTTATCTTGTCTTGTGCTTATTGCTTAATTATCTGATCAGTAATTACTTTGTTACTCTAGAAGGAATTGGAAGAGGAATTCTAGGGTTAGAACTGTGCATGATATCATGTGACTTAGCTATTTGCAAAGTGAATAATTAGGTTTGTGAATTGAATGGAAATATCTGTTTACCGCATGTAACACATAAGGAATTGGAATTAAAGGAGTTTAATTCAATTTGTTTTGCATAGGAATATAGCAAAATTAATCTGGATTAAATAGAAGGCAATTGATCACTTGGAAAAGGACTTTTGGCATTTGAGAATTCTTGTTAACAATTCAGTAGGCATAATAATTGGGATAATTGGATAATTAATTTATAGTTCATAATTGAGGATATTGTAGTCTTAATCTTTATTTATTTGAATTAATTTTAGAGTAATCTAGTTTTAATTGATTAATTTAGTTTTCTTAATTAGAAAAATAACGATTTGAGATTGTTTAAATAAAATTAGTTTGGTTAAGAATTAGTACTTGGTGATTTTTATTAAATAATTTCTCGTGGGAACGATACTCTACTTTCACTTTATTACTTGTTGGCCGTGTATACTTGCACGTATTTATTGATTGCGAAATCGATCAACAAGTTTTTGGCGCCGTTGCCGGGGAATTAATTTAATAATTATTTTCCAATATTAATTTCAATCAAATTAGTCTTAATTTAAACATTTTTATTTTTATTTTTAATTCTTTTTCTATATTTCTCTCTTTTCAGGTACCATGGATGAGTTTGAGTATCAATGGCCATACACGTTCTTGGCTCAACCAAGGGAAACAGGGATTGATGGACTTAATATATCTTCTATAGAGGCAACTTCGAAGACGTTGGAGGTTTGAGCAGCCATACGGAGTCGAAGGATGGCAAGAATGACTCAACCAAGGGGAGAGGAGATTGACAGAGATCTAACTTTGAGTACCAACGAAGATGAGCCAATTTTATTTATGCCTCAAGTGCCTTCTCCTCCACAGTTCAAGAGTCCGGTTAGATTTGCAAAACCTTGTCCGATTGGTAGTCATGTCGTCGGCAATACTCTCTGTGATGTAAAAGCAAGTACACCTTCGAAACCATGGTGCGATGAGCTGGAGAAGATAGAAGAAGAAATTGTTGTGTATGACAAGCCTCAATGCCAGAATATATTCGCAGACACAATGGAGAAACCACCTAGATATTGGACGTTCTTGAATGTGATCTTATCTAAAGAAAGCATGCTAGGTGACTTTAATACAATGGCTATCGTAAATGGGAACCTACCAAAAGCTATATTATTTCCAATGGATGGAGGGTTCCTCAACTTTCAAAGAGGAATTGGATAGCATTGACCAGACAAAGTCAGGCTGAGACTATAAAACAAGCGCTTATTGGGAGGCAACGCAAGTTTAATTTTTATTTTTAGTTTTTATTAAGTTTTATATTAGTAGTTTTGAATTTGCATTTATTTAGGATTTAATAAAATTGCTTCTATCATGGTTTTACAGGTTATTCAAGTCAAATTCAAGTGTGGTGCCCAATTTGTTCCATGTGCTTAGCCTATTCTCCAAACTTAGCGGACAAAGAGGAAGATTGCTATATTTTCAGGGAAGTCATCTGCTTTAATATTTCTATTTCAGTCATTGAGGACAATGTCTAGTTTGAGTTTGGGGGCATTTTAGTGTCGTATTGCATATAGTTAGTTATTTACATTGTAAGTTCGTTATGTTTTCGGGTTATTTACATTTAGTTTTTATATTCAGTTTTTTGTTTAAAAAAAATTTAAAAATCGCAAAAATAGTAGTTAGTTTACTATGTTTATTGCAGTTAGTTTATATTTGCATGATTCCAACTGTTAGATAGTAAAAGTCTATTTTGGCCAATGATGAAACTGGAATTAAGTAGATAAGTATAGTATTGAATATTAAGTCTTTGATGTGATTTCTTGTTATGAATTGAATCTTTTCCTGTTTGAAACTGGTAAAATAAAGGTTAGCATGTTAATAACAGATATGTTGACTGATTAAGTTTAAATTGATACATAATGGATTTCTTAAGGATAATACTAATGTGAAGGAATGAAAGACATGAATAGGCGGAGATAGCTAAATTTTGATAAAAACTTAAGTTTGGGGGGAAAATTTGAGATATATAAGCTTCGTTAAAAAAAAGAAAAAGAAAGAAAAAAATAAAATAAAAATTACCGTGGCTAGTTTTGTTTCGGGACCTTTGTTACTTGAGTAAGTACGCCCGAAGGGTTATCTTAAAACCTAGCACCCTAAGGTCTTATATGGTCTAGGAGTCATTGGTCGAAAGCTCGCTAAGGGATGACACTGTTAGCCTAATGGAATGAGACATTGCACAGTCATGGTTAAAAAAAAGAAAAAAAAGTAAAATAATAATAATAATAAAATGGGCAAATAGCAAAAAGCCCCCGTGATGAAAAGTAAAGCATAAGTATCCCAGATTGGACTCTTGAACTTGGTGGATGTTTGACTTTAGTTGGATCTAGCTTGTTCGTGAATTTTGTGAGTTTTCACTGTATGATGCCTTCGAAGATATCTATTATGTCTTAAATTTGATTTTATATCAGTTAGCATTGTTGTGGAGCACACACGCACTATATCAGTGATAGCAGTCTAAGATTTGATGATTGATTGGGAAATTACTGATTTGTTTTAATATGATGTATTATCATGTTTACTTGATTTCTCTAAGGTCGGTTAAATAGACTTGTTTTTGTCATTACTGTTGGATTCGTAGGCATATAGATTAGTTTCATTACATTGCATTGCATAACATTTTTGTGTTTTTGCTTGAGGACAAGCAAATGTTTAAGTTTGGGGGTATTTGATAAATGAGTTTTATACACATGAATTGGATACATTCGGGCTTAATTTATTGTTGTTCTCAAGTCTTTTAGGATGTTTTTATATGTTTGTGTCTATTCAAGCATGTTTTATACTGTTTTCTAGGATTTGGGACAAAAGTTACATGGATCAACGTTCGGGGTGGCTAGATTCGCGTTTTCAGCTTGCCATTTACATAGCAGTCACTTCAGAGCCAATTTGACTATATTTCCGGACATTATTTTGAAACACTTCAAGAATGAAAGTTGTAGATCTACTTCTCCTATTTCAGGATCATCTTGAATCATCTAAATCGGAGTTCGGACGAAGAAGTTATGGCCATTTTCCCAAAGAACGTCGGAGCAGAAAATGTCAGATTTTGTGGCAGCGCCGGGGCGCTAGTTTTAGGCTTGATTCCAGCGCCGGGGCACTAGGGGGAAGAATCCCAGCGCCGTGCCCAGCGCTGGGGCGCTGGGGAAAGGCTTGGTGCGGGCCTGGACGCGTTTTGGGCGAATTTTGACACCTTTTTGACTTCAAATTGGATTGGGTTTGTTCCTAAGCTAAAAATTAGACTTGTAACCTATAAATACATGATGTAAGGCATAAAATAAGAGGGGATTACATAGCTTAGATTAGAGATACACTCCATTAGATTAGAACATAACCCTAGTTCTTATTAGTTTTGGAGATTGAAGCAACTTGGAGACCATTGAAGATCAAGAGCAAGAGCAAGAGCAAGAGGGGAGTATCAGATTTGCTGACAACAGATTCTATTCTCTTCTCTCATCTTACTTTTATCTTTTAATGTCTATTCAATTGTGGATTCTTGGTTTTAATTCATTAATTATGAACTAATTCTTTTTATTAAGATTTCAATTGAACTTTTTATGATTATAAATTGATTATTTGATTTATTTCAATTATTTATGTTAAAGTGAGTTGTTTATCTTGTCTTGTGCTTATTGCTTAATTATCTGATCAGTAATTACTTTGTTACTCTAGAAGGAATTGGAAGAGGAATTCTAGGGTTAGAACTGGGCATGATATCATGTGACTTAGTTATTTGCAAAGTGAATAATTAGGTTTGTGAATTGAATGGAAATATCTATTTACCGCATGTAACACATAAGGAATTGGAATTGAAGGAGTTTAATTCAATTTGTTTTGCATAGGAATATAGCAAAATTAATCTGGATTAAATAGAAGGCAATTGATCACTTGGAAAAGGACTTTTGGCATTTGAGAATTCTTGTTAACAATTCAGTAGACATAATAATTGGGATAATTGGATAATTGATTTATAGTTCATAATTGGGGATATTGTAGTCTTAATCTTTATTTATTTGAATTAATTTTAGAGTAATCTAGTTTTAATTGATTAATTTAGTTTTCTTAATTAGAAAAATAACGATTTGAGATTGTTTAAATAAAATTAGTTTGGTTAAGAATTAGTACTTGGTGATTTTTATTAAATAATTTCTCGTGGGAACGATACTCTACTTTCACTTTATTACTTGTTGGCCGTGTATACTTGCATGTATTTATTGATTGCGAAATCGATCAACAGAAGTGGATATGAGAAATCCGATGGATATGTTGGACTTGGAACGCAGTCTTGGTCTTGATAGTTATAATTCCATTCATAATCTGGGTGATACCCCTAACCTTGATGATAACTGGGATAAACATAGTTGTTGAGGTAATCACCCCAAACTGTACTTGTCCAACACTGATGTTGCACTGATAACTCGGATGCTCTCCAGCACAATGTTCACATTTACCTGCTATCTCTCGAGTATGTTGGGCTGCAAGAACATCCAAGCTCTCCGAAAGTGTTGCAGTTTGTGCTGACAGTGTAGAAAATACATTGAGTCCTTCAGTTCGTGTGTCCCTTGGTTGAGTCATATTTGCATAAGGCCATTGATAAGCAAAGTCACCCATGGTACCTGAAAAGAGAGAAATTAAAGAAGATAATTAAAACAAAATAAAAATATTTAAATTAAGACCAATTTGATTGAAATTAATGTTTGAAAATTTTTATTAAGCTAACTCCCCAGCAGCGGCGCCAAAAACTTGTTGGTCGTTTTACCGATCAATATATGCATGCAAGTATACACGGTCAACAAGTAATAAAGAGTAAGTAAAGTATCGTTCCAACGGAGAATTAACTAATAAAGTTCACCAAGCACTAGCCCATAACCATTTCAGTCTTATTTAAACGAATGATATTATATTTTATATTTAAACTATTAAATTAAATAAACCTAACTATTCCTAGAGTGAGACTAGATAATGAAGACCTGAGATTACAATTTCATCTATTGAATAATTTAAATCAACGCACTCCCTGTTAAGCCAAATTACTTGCACTGGATTGCTAATCGAGAACACGAAAGTAAAGTACAGTCATATCTCAATGTACCATACCCATATCAAATATAATCCACTGTTGAAAGAATACACATGAACACCCAAATTACCTAAACCACTATATGTCTATGTAATTTACAAATAATTAGGGTTTAAGCCCAAGTTCTCAATTGACTACGAGCGATGCCTCGGTATATATATGTATATCCTAAGCATAAATCATACATCTTATCACAATGTAGAACATACAATCACAAACTATCAAGATCAAATCTAAACTCATACTTCGTCTTTCAAGTTCATATGGGTTATCACAGTAATTGATGGCCAATCAACTAAGCAAATAAGCATGAATCTTAATAGACAACCCCATAGCAATCAATAAGGTTAACAATGAAGTATATCAGATTAAACTAAGCAATAGAATCCATTACAATCCCAAAATAAAGTTTAACTTATCATAGAATAAAAATCCATAATCCACAATTGATTATACATTGAGAAATAAAGATAGAAGTAAAGAGAAATTAGGAAAGTGAGAATGCAAATCTGATCTCTCTTGCTCCAATTCTGAATTTCCTATGCTCTTCAATTGCTTCAATCTTCAGACCTAATCAATTCTGGAGATTAACTACTCTAATGTACTCTATTCAAATATTGAAAATAAAGAGAAGAACGTAATATTAGCTACGTGATCCCCCAAGGGGTGGAATATGATTTACATAATGAAGATACGTCTAATATATAACCCCTAATTGAACCCCCCCCCCCTCTAAGTTACGCTTCAATCGCACTATCTAGTGAAAAAGTCATCTCTAGTCAACATCCGAAGTGGCGCAGCCGCGCTGGAATTGGCCTGAAGTTGGGTGCGCCCGCGCTCAAGTATCAAATCACATTTTTTGCTCCAGGGAAATACACTAGAAAATTGCGCGCCCGCGCCAAGGATTTTCTACTGCAGTGTCCTCTTGTAAAATGTCCATAACTTTTTATCCGGAAAGAGTTACGGGGCCTACCACCTATCAAATCGAAGCTCTCGACGAGCTCTACAACTTTTATTTTTTGACAATTGAGAAATAATGGATGGATGAAGGCTGAAATTGGGTTGGAAGTAACAGCTATGCAAATGGCCATCCAAAACAGTGACGTTCAACGTTCGTTGGTACAAAGGTCATAACTCTTGCATCCGAACTCCGATTGGAATGATTCAAAATGTTCCGAAAAGCTAAGAAGAAGTTCTACAATATAATCTAAGTTTGAAGCCAAGAACATGAAATGAACATGATAGCCCAAACGATGTCCGGATTGATTTTCCTTGCTTTTTCATACCAATAGTCGCTCACATCGTTCCCAAGCATAAGATCTACAAAATAAACACAAAATGCATGAAAAATAACTAAAAAATATGAGTATAAGCAACTAATTCAAGTAATAGATACTGGATAAATAGATATAAAACCTACTTATCAACTGTACTGACACGTTTGTTTTAAGTAGCCGTGTTTTCCCCGACAGACCTAAGGGCTAAGGTTCATTCCATCCACAACACCTCCTCAGGCTCTAAATGATTCTTGTTATTATGGTTAAAAACATCACTACATAACCACCATAAAAAGTGAATGTTAGCAAAAGTTCACATCCTTAGTCTTGATTTACCTTTCATGATTTCAAATAAACTTAAAAAATGACTTTAGTACAGAGGTTAGGATCACTAAATAAACAATATCATTTGGAATTCAACACAAACATGCCACTACAACTTCTGGGTATAATGAGTTTAGCATATAAAAAACAATAAATAAATAAAATAAAATGGGGCCACTAGTCGAGGGAAATCATAAAACAATGAAAACTTATTATTGAATGTATCTTTTTATAATTTCTTTTTTTAGTAATCTGAACACAATAGCAATTCATTTTTCCGGTACATCTGTTTTCGTATTCAAAATAAGATTATTGATTTTCATGCCCAATGATGGACAATAATATATTTACCAATAAGCTTGATAAATAATAAGCTATTTACTAATAATAAGTTATTTATCTATAACCTGTTTACTAATATGTTATTTAAATAATAAATTGTTGGATTAAATAATAAGTTGTTTACCAATAAGTTATTACATAATAAGTTGTTTACCAACAATTGTTTAAATAATAAGCTGTTTACCAATAATAAACTGTTTATTAATAAACTATTTAAATAATAAGTTATTTATCAATAATAAATTGTTTATCAATAATAACATTCGATATGATATTAAATTAATATATCTTTTTTATATTGTCCTTTTTAATAATATTTATATTTTATTATAAATTATAAGTCATTTATTAGCCGAATACTTTCCTAACTTGTTTTAAGTTAATTTCTGACTTATAAGTCATTATCAACCGAACACTTTTACTTATAAATCACAATTTTTATAAGTCAATTTATATTTTAACTTATAAATTAACTTATATTTTATAAGACTTTATAAGTTAATTTATATTTTAACTTATAAATTAACTTATATTTTAACTCATAAGTCCTGCCCGAATAAGTTAACCTTTACACAAGAGTACTTAACACTAGTCCACACTAGTCAATGCAACCGAGAGGTTTTATTAACACTGTCCGATTCCAGAAAAAGTAGGTTTACCAATTTTCCCTTTAATTTACCAAGTTTCCCGTTAATTATTTGATTAAATTCTTTCCTTTTTTTCCTGCAGATCAAAAAAAGAATAAGGTAAAGCTGCATGTGGGTACTGATTGATTTGGTGAGTTAAAATTTAAATGGGGCAGTTTCCTGATTTTGATGAAAAAGATGATAATTTCAGGAGGCGATCGAAAAGAAATCGGTGTGATATAAATTTCCCTAAGATTAATGATAGGTTCAGTACTAGTTTAAATGATGATAGAATTATAGGTTCTGATTGTATGGATAATCGGATTGATGATGATTATTGTTGGTATTTGAAGAATTTGATTAATGTTGATGTACCCAAGACTGATGCGGCGAAGGAGGGTATTAGGGAGGAGGAGGAGGAAGGGGAAGGGGAAGGGGAAGGGGAAGAAGATCCTCATTTTAAGATGTTTATGGAGAATTTGAGGGCAGATGGGAAATCATACGTTTTTAAAGTTTGTAGTAATGGGGGTTTGGGGTTTTTGAAGTATGAAGATCCGTTTGTCTCGGATTATGATTGCGAGTCTGATAGAGAAACTCTGAGGAAATTGACGGAGGGGATAAGGAGACAGAAGTTAGAAAGGAGAAACGGTTTGGGGAGTGTTGAGAGGAGGGGTGATGTGGAGGAAAAGAGGGATTTAGAGATTGAGACGAATGATGATGGGGAGTTTAATGGGTTGTGGAGATGTGATGACAAGGGGGATAGTGAAAATGGGAGAAAATTGAGGAATGATGTAAGGAGAGAGAAGAAGGTAGAAGGAAGAAAAGGGTTGAGGAACGAAAGGAGGAATTTAAGGGTTCGAAGGGGAGGTGATGTGAAAAATCCAAAGAGTTCGCGTGCGAAGGAAAAGAGGAATTTAGGGGTTCCAAGGAAGGATGATGAGGAAAATCTGAGTATTCTGGGGAAAGAAGGGATGAATTTGGAGGTGGAGAGGAATTTGAGGTCAGATGACGAGCATGGCCGCCTTCGAAGTCGTAGAAATTTGAGAAGTTTCACAGATGATGAGAAGATTGAAGGAACGGTAAGGAATGCTCAGAGCAGAGATAATGTTGAGAGGATTATGCTTCCGAAGGAAAAAAAGAGTTCAGGGTTTCAGAGGAGAGATGATGCCGATACTTCAACGAGTTTTCCGCTGAAAGAAGGGGAAAATGTAATTCAGAGCACAGCTAGTGGGGAAAATCTGAAAAGTGTACCAGGGAAAGATAAGAGGGATTCAGCTGTTTTGGAGAATTCGAGGACTACTGCAGAGAGTGAAAAGCTAGAAGGAAGAGTAAGGGATTTGAAGAGTAGAGATAATGTGGAAAAGAAAAATAGTTTTATGGACAAAGGCGGGGAAAATTCAGCAGAAATAGAGAGTTTGAGGTCTGAGCACTTAAGTAATGTTTCCTGTAAGAGAAAAAGGTGTTTGAGTGAAAAGGCTAGTCCTTTGGATAATGATATCTGTCAGCCACAGCTTAAGTGTGATAAAGAAGATGGCAATTTTGATCCTTGCTTCAAATTGTTCTTGAATCGCTGTGTAACTGAGGGAGATTCTTTGGTTCTTGTTTACAATGGGAAGAGATTGAAATATGAAGAAGATGATGTCGAAAGCTCTTCTGATTCTGAAATAATGGTGTTGGACAAAGCTCCAGATTGCATGGAATGGAACTATACCCCCACCGTAGATTCCAAAGTGCTTAATGCACCAGTATTATTTTTGTTCAACCATAATTCTATTTAGAAGTGATTTTATCTTTTTTACTGTTGAAATGTACTTCATATTGATTTATTTATTTTTTGTCATTCTTAAATTATAAAGATGGAGGAAGATGATCTCCAGTGCTTAGGAGGTCGCAGTAAAATGGAGAATCCCAAGTTTAGGAAGGAGGTCATGGATATTCTCAGAAGGCCATATAACAAGGAAGAGTACAAAAAGCTTCGGCAAGATGTACAATCACGAAAGCCGATAGAAGGCCATTTAGAATTACGTGGGCGAACTAAAAGATTCCCCAAAGATACAATGGGCAAATCTTACCTTGATCACTACTTTGGTATGTAGAAACTAGTTGAATGATCACAGACTTTAACTTCATATCACTGTCAATATATTTTTTATTTATGGAAGTTCCTGATAATATATCTTTATCCTTCTTCTGGAGTCATCAATGTATAGAATTTATTTGATATTCTTACCTTATTCAATAGCTTCTTTAGAGATTATTTCTTGTAGTTGTGAATTGCATTCTGGTTTATTCCTTTGTTACCTTTCCGATATTTTATTGAGACATCATACTTTCTACCTTCAGTAATATTCTTGGTGCCAGAACCTATAGTTTCTAATTTATATTTGTGCAATACTTTAGTATCCCAAGATGTAGGATGAAGTGAAACATCTAATATGTTGAAAAAAAAAATTACATAACTATTATAAGCAAATATCTAGATAACCAATTACCCCTGGAAGATATATCATATAAGATTGACGTAGAAGTGCTGCTGCTGATAAAGAACAATGTTTTTTTTACCAATTTCACGAGTTAGTCATTTTATGAGTTTTTAGATGAGCTAAAATTGTTTGGTCAAGTGTTTGACACCAGAACATCAAGATTCAAGGGTGACATGTCATTCTCCCCGTTCTAATGTTCTATTGTATCAGCTTAATGGGTTGTTTCTGCCACAAAACTACTAGTCTATTCTCTTCGAGCAACTTCATCTGATTGTAACTGAAATGAGATCTACATGCATGCTGCTCCCTGTCTAGAGAATTTCCTGTCTGGTATATATCTTTTGAGGGTTGTTAAATTATTTTTTCAGCGAGTCATACTTGTGATATCACCTTCGGTTATTCTTTACATGATGTTCCAGAGTATTTAATATCTTTCTTCTGTAACCCAATATTGGTACCGAAAAATGGTTCACCATGGGGACCAATGAAAAGAGGACAACTCATGAGAGTTGAAGATTTGACTATCCACATGGTAGGGGAAACTTTGAATAATTGACTGTCTAGACGGAAAAGTAGCCCACGTGGCATTAAGAGAAATAAAGGATAAAAATTGTACAATAAGAGAATTGGTAAATATTAGGACAATTCTTGGAGAAAGAAATGGGTTAAGAAATGTTGTCCAGGATAAGATGTTGCTCTGGGGACTGAAACATATCCTTAAAAAATGAAACCTCCTCCAGGGCTGAGATGTTACCCTGGGGACACTCACAATCTGAAACCTATCCTAAAGAAATATTGCCGAAGAAAACTTATCTATCCAGCGCCAAGATGTTACCTTGGTAAAACCTACAATGATAAGACTATCCCAGACGAACCTTAATGAAACCTATATTAACACCCTAAACGGGGAAGGATACATTAATGCCTTTGGGGTCTTGCCTCTGAGAACCTACACACATGGACAATATCCTTGAGAATCACAATATCCCTGAGAATCTATAAACAAGGACAATATCCCTAAGAACCTACAGCAAGAGACGATATCCCTCGGAACTTATCCTTCTTTGAGAGCCTACAAGGAACCTCCAAAACAAGATACTATCCCTAGAAAACTTATCCTTCCGCAAGAAAGTGGCAATGCAATTTGACAATCCTATATAACAAACTCCCATTGATTGATCACCCATGAATGTTAAGGTGGGCAGGGGCGAGGCTACATGTATGAGTGTGTGGGGTCAATTGACCCCACTGATTTTTTTTAATATATGATGTAATAGATTTTTTGTGGGTGTAATTTAGTAATTTGACCCCATTGATTTTTTTTAATATATATATATGATGTAATAGTTTTTTTGTGGGTGTAATTTAATAATTTGACCCCATTGAAATTATTTTTTTGGCTTCGCCACTGCTTATGGGGCAATCCCATAAGCATAGTTATCATGGCGTCGCCATGGCTTCACCTAGGCGTCACTTAGGCGTCACTTAGGCGTCCTGGCGTTGGAGAAGGGAAATGAGCTGCCTTGGACGCTGAGCTGCCAAGGCTCACATCTTCGTAGTTGGCCCTAGTTAAGTGATTAAGTTATTTTTTACCCATGACTTATCATAACTCATGAACTTGCTATTTAGTGTAATTTTATTGATTATTAGACTTGTAATGTGTGATGAGTGATGACTTAGTTGGTTCTTTATTTTCTATGTGGTATTTGTTGACTTGTTCTACTAGTTTTTAATGTCAGTGTTTTATTTTTGAGTTTTGTTTGTGAGGTATTCATATAATTGTGTTTTCATAGTGTTAGTTATTATGATTTGAGTTTTTATATATATACAATTTTATTATTAAATATTGTAGTGTATATATACTTATTGTTAAATATACTTTTGGATTAAAATAAATAATGCATAAATTGCACATTGTTAACGACTTGTCGGGAGCCTTGTCACCTAGGTTCCACGTCTTACCGTGACAACTATGCCCATAAGTGATGGAATCAATAGGGAAATCCTCTAAGGCGGGATTGTAAGATGGTCCCCTACAAGTGATGGATGACTGGGCATGAATCCAAGACAGACATATGGGGCAATCCCCCATAGGTGATGGGGTTTAGGTCGGGAGTCAGGAGTAGGGCCTAAGTTATGATAAGCCTGGGGAAATGTCCCTTGACAAGAACACAAGGATCCCACTGAGTGTAATTAGGTATAGCCTACCCTGGAGTAAATATGCTAATATAAAAGATTAGTAAAGGAACTATTAGATGGCGAGACTGAGGTCCACTCCCAAAAGTGTCACTATTCTGAGAATGTGGGGGACTGCCACCATAGGTGCACCTAACCATGTCCTAGAAGGTAAATCACTAGACTATTTTGGGCTCTAGAGTGTTTATATAGGGCTGGATTGGTGGTCAGGGCAAGGGGGACTTTGATCTCAGAGTACAATAAGGGAAGAGTTGTTAAATCTAGAGGGCATGCAACCTCTTCCTCTAGGGAAAAGTGATGTGGTACGGAAGAAGAAATTTAATAAGTTTATTATTAATTTTGTATTGTTATTTAGAGATAAATGTGTTATTAATGAAATTATTTAGTAGGATATTATAGTAATAACTTTTTATTATGAGAGTTTTAATTGTAGTAGTAGATTTCAATTAGGAGAGTCTATTATAGTAGTAGATTTTAGTTAGGAGATTGTTTTCTTTCTAAATTAGGGTTTTTACTTGGTCCTCAAGTATTGGGTTTTTGTATTTAAGCATTGTAATACTTCATTATTTTGGAAATTATTGAATATATTGATTTGAGATTAAAGTTGTGTGCTTTTGTGTGTTTCTTTACTGATTCTCTGCGGAGGTAGGTACTATTATTCCTTCTTCCCACCTTGTCCTACATCAAAACATCAAAAAGTGTGCGAGGACAATTTTCACTGGGAAAATGGGGGTCAAGATAGCTAGGGAAAGAAAGGAACTGGGTGGTGGCATTGTTGACTACGATTAGTTTCTATCCCAGGGAACCTCTTAAACCTCAAGGAGATGCATCTCATAGGCCAATACTCTTACCAACCTCCTAAAACTTTGGGAGACGTGACATTTTCTTGGCCACTGCTCTTACCAACATTCTAAACCTCTGGGAGACATGGTTTCCTAGCCACTGCTTTTACCAATCTCCTAAACCTCAGGAAGACGTGGTTGCCACTGCTTTTACCAATCTCCTAAACCTCAGGAAGACGTTCCTAAGTCATGATAAACAAAGGGAAATGTCCCTTGACAAGGATATAAGGATCTCCTTTATGCATGTAATTAGGAATAGCCCGTCCTAGAGTAAAGATGCTAATCCAAAATATTAGTAAAGGAACTCTTCGAGGGAGAGGCTGAGGTCCACTCACAAAAGTGTCACTACTCTTAAAGTGATACTGAGGATGTGGGGGGCTGCCACCATAGGTGAGCCAAGCAATGTTCTAAAAGGCAAATCACTAGACTAGTTTTGGCAGTAAGGTGTTTGTACAGGACTTGGATTGACGATCAAGGAAAGTAGGATTTTGATCTCAAGGCACACTTGAGGAAGAGTTGCTAAATCTAGAGGACATGCAATCTCTTCCTCTAGGGAAAAGTGTACCAAGACAATCTTTTTCCCAAGGCAAATAGGGGGCGATCTCTCCTGGCGAGATAACTAGGGAAAGAGGAACAAGGTGGCATTGTTGACTAACGATTAGATAATCCTTAAACAAAATTAACCCTTTATATTTCTATCTCAAGGCAACTTCTAAACTTGAGGGAGACGTGATATTTCCCTAGCCAATACTCTTACCAACCTTTTAAACCTTAGGGTGATGTGGCATCTTTTTGTCACTGCTCTTACTAACATTTTAAACCTCGTTTTCTAGTCACGTCTTTTACCAACCTCCTAAACTTCTAGGAGACATGACATCTTGGCCATTGCTCTTTCCAACTTTTTGTTCCCCAAGAATTTGTGGCAGCTTTCTGGTCATACCTCGTACCTACCACCAAACCTAAATTTATTCCTTTCTGGTATAAATACTTTTGTTATAACGCCCCCAAAATTCGAGTGCTTGCACGGTAGACTTTGTGCGTTATCTGACATAATATTCTTTCATATTTTAACCAATGATCCCATAATCATATTGTTTGAATTAGTCTATTACAGACCATAAAATTTTAAATTTCCTTAACATTATCCCTGGATCTTAACTTGATCTCGATCTCATTCTTTCTACAAGTATCGACTTGTAATTCATTCGTATATATGGATAAAATCATATATATCGGTCAAATTTTTAACCTTATGATTTAAACATTCTATACTTCAATATATATCAAGTTTCACAACATTAATGATAAGATCGTTCTTGGCAACAGAGGGGGACATTCTGGTAATTTTGGCATCTTACCGGCGCTCATTAGTGTAACCTTAGTGCTTACAACTCCCAATATCATTCAATACCCTCACTTAGACATATATCTTTATAGATATATATATATATATATATATATATATATATATATATATATTTCCTATTTATCTGAATTTCATAATATTAATAACACACTTGTACTTAGAACAGAGTAACCCTGCGATAAATTTGGTTTCTTCATCGGTGCTAGATCTCTGTTCTTACAACACTCACAATGTTATTCAATATCCTCATTCAGATATATAGTTCTTTATCAACATTGCATTAATATTTTACTATCTATCTGAAGTTCAGAGTATCAGCATAACATGACACCATTCTGATGATAATAACATGATATTATTAATATAATCTTCGATTACATGGCTTGCTTGTTCGTATAAAAAAGTCATTATGACTTAATACAAATACAAGTAAATAAAACATGAAACCTAATCTACGCTTCTTCTTTACGTTCATGATCTTCTTTTCATTCTTCTTTAACTTCCAATAAAGTTTTATTCGCAAAAATGAGCACAACAGCTCAACAAGTCTAACTAATAACACAAATACAGTTTATGTGTTCATATAAACTTTAACATGTTAACTTTCATTTCAACAATTTATATCACGTTGTCACACAAAACGTATAAATCAGGTTCATAACTTGTAAACATAACACATAACAGTTAGAAGACTTGCCTTTTCGCCTTTATCGTTTACGCTAATTTTGCGTCTCTTGATCAACCTATATCATTTATGTGATCGACATACAGATTAGTCACCACATGACTCTTACTCTAATTCATCTTAATTAGCCTTTAAACATGAGCCTAACTTCATATTTTTAACTTTTACGATAATTAATTTCAAAACTTGTTTAATTCAAAACTATTTCATATCAACCGGAATTGGCTTATCTTTGGACAGTGACCTATGTATAACATGGTCTAACTACCCTCATAAGTGGCACGAACCCCAAAATTCTCGTGCTCAAAAAATTCCGGACAGCTCTTTTTACTGTTCACTAACAGAATATTTTCAGCAGTACCTTGACTCACTATTTAATTCATAACTAATTCATATTAATGAATATTTGAGTGATTCTTTCGCCCATGTCTTTGTAATTTCTTCCTCTACAATTTTACTTTGTTTTTCATAACCAAATTCCAAACATATGATTTTATATAACTTTTACAATAACAGTTCAGATTAGGGGTTTATCATTTCATACTTTCAATCTCTCTAACTAGTTACTACTTGGGTTAATTAGCTAGTTTTCATCTTTATGACTTAGAAACATTGTATTACATAATCATAAACCTAAACATGTATTATTTCATTAATTCTACTCAAGAACATAAACACAAGACTTTAGCTTTCATTCCTTCTCTCAATTACCAATATAACTCTCTCTTATGATTACTCTAGCCTCTTTTGCTCTTGAATTACTTGTGAGTATGTGAGGATTTATTAAGAATGAGGGTTCTATTTATAGAAAATCAAGACTTAGGGTATTTAGGACCTTAAGCCACCCCACCATGGCTAGTCACCATAGTGAGTCACATGCTTCATCATCACACTTGGTGAGTCACCAAGCCTAGTCACCCATGTGCCACAATACACCACACAATTTTGGACAACGCATTTTAGGAATTAAAGTCTCATTTGCCAACTAATTAATAAGGAAAAACCTATACATACATAAGCTATATGCATATAAGCTTTCTTAAATGGCCATAATGCCCTCACTTTTTCTACAACCTAACCAAATTCCACCTAGTTTGGTTAATCCAACTTAGGTTACTTTCTAATTAGTCTTCTAGTTAGGTTTCCTAACTAATCCGGTTAGTAAAAAATGTTTACTTTCTCAAAATTGACTTTACGTTTTATGAATAGTGTTTTCGCTTCTTTTTGGATTTTTTTTCTTATTCTAGCCTCGTAAATATTCTGGATATTACATTTGTCAACCACATTATAAATGGTTGAATTTAAAGGTTGAACAACCGTTAAAACCCATCTTATCTAAAAACGCCCTCTCAAAACCTATTACTGAGAACATAACCTTTCTCTGAGTTCTAACTGTTTGTTATATTTTTTCCAGTACCTCTCCCGATAAACCTAACCTTCATCCATAAATCTCTCTAGAAACCTAACCATACTGGATAAACTCTACTTATAATCCTTACCCTTTTATCCAGAACCTCCCATAGATATCAGAGCCTCTCCCTGAGTTCATATCCATATTTCCCTAGTCCACATCTGTCTAAAATGTGCGTCGTACTTTTGTCCTTTCTTTCAAGGGCAAGGATAAACTATTGCCACGTGTGAAGCGGTCCTCTGGAAGAGCTTTTTCCTGCTCCGAGCAACCATCTAGCATGCATCTCCCTAGCATTCACGCACTTGCACTTGTTTCCTTAAATTCTCTCTTTTCATATATTTATACTCATTCAAATAAATGCTTTTCTATTGGCAAAACTAAGGTATATCCCACTGTATTTGGCATATTTTGTGCAATAGCCCGTTATACTTTAAAAAATTGCAATTACCGAACTGAACTAATTTAAAATATATAATTAAGTCATTCTGTTAAGTAAATTGAACGCCCGGTTATTTATTTACTACGTGTCAATTTTATGGAAAAAAAAGATGACATAATGGAGTGGCTAATAATAATAATTATTATAAAATAGTGACGCGGTTTTAAAATGATTTTGTAATTTTTCTATCCTTTTTTGAGTTTTTTATATATGCATAATCACACCATTAACAGTGTTCATCTTCTTCAGAAAATCAGTTCTGTCACTGGACTGGAAAAGAACGGAAATAAACTGCTCGAGCGTCTGAGTTTAGAGATGAACTGGTAGAGACGTTGAAAGAAAAGAGAATGAAAGTGCCTATGATGTTAAAAAAATCACAAGAAAAAACTTGTTCAAATAGAATCACTTTTTTTTTCTATCCAATTTATGCACTTATAGAGCTTCCGGAACAAATCAAATCAATCAGCAAGTGTAGAATCTCAGCGTATTAAACATGCTTTAAATTTGGATTTGTAAAACAAAATCTTTGGGAAAATCTCTGCCTCCAATAACAGAAAGTTTCAGATTTTCAGCTCAAGGTTCTACGTAAAATCTTAAATATAGGCTGGATAATCTCACTCCAATCCAAGTGATAGACTTGAGCTCGCGGCCCGATAAGAAAGCCTTCAATTTGCCTATGAATGTTAAAACCTTAAAAGATGAATGTGAGGGTAAGAGAGAGAAAGATCAAAATAAGTTCAAATTTCCTTTTCTTATTTTTTTTTAGTTTTCTCACATGGCTGTCAGCTGTGTGTTTTCTTTTAATTTGTCTTATGTGCCTGCTATTTATTTCTTTTGATTTTTTTTCTGTTCATATTGCCACCCAAATAAATAATTAATAGACGTTTAATTTATTTATCAGAATGACTTGATTACATATTTTTAATTTGTTCAATTGGGTAATTGCAAATTTTAAAAGTATAATGGGCTATTGCACAAAGTGTGCCAAGTACAATAGGATAAAGCCTAAGAAGTAGTTCTCAGGGTTGCCGCAATGCGCATGGGGTGCGGGAGGGTGTGGCATGGCTGTGTATGGGGTGTGCCACCAGCTGTGACCCCAAATTTTGCTTCACGGGTTGTCCAGGTGAGCCAAATGGGGCGCAATGGTGGCACGTTTTGTAATAATGAAAAAAGAGGGAAGAGAAATTCAGATCTGCGCATGAGAAAGAGATAGCATACCTGTTAGGGCTTGGGTTATTGATTGAGAGGGAGAGACGACTTCAAGCGGCGACATCGCAGCAGCAGGACTTCGGAAGCTTCAAGATATCCTTTTCTTCTCTCTCTTCTCCTCTCTCCTCTCTTCTCTCTTCTCTCTTCTCTCTTCTCTTCCCTCTTCTCTCCTCTCTTCCTTCTTCACTCTTCACTTTTCACTTTTCACTCTTCACTTTCACTCTTCCCTCTACCGCTTTCTTTCTTCTTTCTTCGGTGACTTTTCTTCTTCATTTCCTTTTTTCCTGGGTTATTTTTTTCTCTTGTGGCTTGCTGGATGTAGCCCACCATGTAGGTGGGTTGCCTTTTTTTTTCTTTTGCTGAGTATTGCTGCTTTGCTGATTGGGTTATATTTCTTAGATAGTTAATAAATGTGCAAGTATTGATTATATTGTCTTTTTTAAGTAGGTGTGTGTATGCTATTATGCTGTTTGTGCTAATTAATTAAGTGATTCTTTTTTAACTATATTTATTATCAACTGATAAATAATTTTTTAAAAATATTATTTCAAATGGTTTATCAATTGGTAAATGATTTTTGTTGGATTTGGATGAAGTATTTAGTTTTGTGAATTTATACATATATAAATATAAAATATGTGATGTATGGCCCATATCTCCACCGCACCCGAATCTCTATTTTTTAAAATTTGATGAACTCTCGTATCCCCGTACCGCACACCTATATCCTTGTGTCTTAGGATAGAGCTTAGTTATACCCTTTTCTATTGATATTTTACTCTAGAAATGTACAGTGAACCCCTAGGAAAGTGATTCATCATCCTAATGGGGTGGAGGTTAAAGTCAACCTTTCACTTGTTGAAAATTTGAACGTGAGCCTTGGCAGCACTTATATGTAAAGAGCCTCGCGCCCCCCCCCCCCCCCCCCAAAAAAAAAAAAAAAAAAAAAAATTAGTTTCGGGAAACTTCTTATTTGGCCAAACTTAAGTGATAATCATTGGCCAGATCTGTATTTCAGGTAAGGATTGTACTTTGTCTAGATCTACTTTTGATTGTACTTTGTCTAGATCTACTTTTTATTAGTGCCTAATTCATGTTGACTAAACCTCGTAGTGAGAATCTTTAATTCATGAGTTGTAAGGAGGGGCATTATGTCACCACAAACAGACACTATAAAGGTCCTAGAATTTGTTGGATCATTAAAAAAAGAAGAGGAACGGTAAAAGATTACTAATCCTTAACTTTTTAGAATCCTTCATCAGTGGTTGAAATGGCTTTCCTCTTTAATCTTTGTGATCAAGTCAGAAGCATCTCTCTCATGGAACGTTTACTGATGAAGGTAGAAGTATCTCTCTCTTATGGAACGTTTACTGATGAAGGTTGATATTGTAAATATAAATTTCTTCTATTTATATAAAGTACAAGGATGTTTGTTAATCCATGTTCCACATGGCCAAGGAAGCATCAAGGTTTAATCATTATTACTTTATCGTTTGGAAGATATTCTTTCTTAATCAGAATTGTGGAATGGAAGTCATCACAAGAAAGATTGTAGTTTATAAGGCTCGTAACCTTGAGGTAACGTGTTCAGATGCTAGTGTACAAGAAAGATGGCAGTTTTCCTTCATGTGTAATGTAACATAGCAATTGTCTTTACAATTGAGAGGATGGTTGAGTGGACTAAATTGGCGGAATCTCCCCTAAACATCTTTTTATTAGTTGTGCAGTTCAAATATTAATTTTATCTATGTCGTATTTTGCTCAAACCAGAAAATAGAGCACTCTGAAAAGAGTTTGTGGCTTGACAGTGCACAAATATGATCCAGGCGTATATATCATATGTATGGACATGTTAGAATGGGAGTCCAACTTGGTACCCTTTGAGTGAGATTTTGAGGAAAACAAAGACAAAGAGGGGTCTTCAGTTTCACCAATAGAATGTGAACCTACTGGTGTAGCCTTTGGCTTAATACTAGTATGACTACTGAAAATGGAATGGAGAGTGGAATGATTCCCATTCCAGCTGGAATAAGTCATTACATACTCTCCTTCAAGTAATAAAATTCATAAATTTGGGAGAAATGAGAATGGTTCATTCCATTCCAATAGAGCAACCAAACACAATTTTTTTCATTCCATAGGAATGAGTCATTCCATTCCCACCCTCATTCCTCCAATTCAAACGTAGCATAGGAGTCCAATCTGGAATAGTGGACCACGTGATTATATGCTTGTAAGTTGCAACCATGCATTTAAGATAGTTTTTGGACATTTCTATTGTCAGACTACATCAGAAAATCTCAAGCATCATAGATTCTTCCCTGTGCTAACTTTGCCTTTAGCTCTATCTTAAGGCCCGGTTTACCCTTTCGAATTTTTGGTGGTTAATTTTTTGTCAAGATGAATACTCATTCAGTTGAACCAGCTTGAAAAGATTGGTAATTTTTTCCGTTGGTTTACAGCGTAACATATTCTCGTTCATCAACTTATGACTGCATTGTTTAGTTGCATTAATCTTGATGATCCCCATTCCTCTTGATATGTTGGGCTTGCTTCTTTGTCCCTATGATGGATACTTTGTTCTTTAATATCTTTGATTCTTTACCATCTTGCTTGAGGTTTGTTTCTCATAAAAGATATAATTTTCTTTCTCTTCTAGTTTTGCTTCATTTTAGCTTTTATTTTAGTCAAAATCCTACTGATAGCAAATCTAATAATATTTTTCTTTACTATGCAGATCTACAAAGACAACTTGATGCCTTCAAAGGTGATCAGCCTAAAAAGTTGAATATCTTACGCGGGTTCTTTTATTACTTGGAGGTGGGTATATTTTATCATAATATCATTTTATTCCCAAAAGATTAAAAATATGTGTTTAATTTTTCACTACTCATGATTGTGTTTTCCTTGCTTTGATATGTATTTCATTATATAATATATTAAGGTTGAAAGAAGCTGGTTGTTTTTTATAGCAAAACAAATCAATATTGGAGTAGTATTTTTTAAAACCTTTGTATCAGTAGTTAAAAGTTCTTTAGTAACAGGTACTATTCTCAATTAGGTGCAAAAATAAAGAAAAAAGAAAAGATCATGATCTGTTTATATAGGAAATGAAAATATTAAGCTCCATGTACGGATGTACCAAGGTGACGTATGGCATATGCATCTTCTCACCGTGGCTGTCGTTCCCCGCCTATGTTATTGAAACCCATAATTGTTTCTATTCACCTGTTGCCAAGGATAATCGGGTTACAAAGGGAGACACTGTAACCATTTGCCCACCAAAGATAGGTTTTTTAGGATACCAGGTTCCAAAGGCCTAACCCATTTTCTCTCTAGGATGACACATAATCCCATTCCACCAAATGATCCTTACTATACCTGCCCACAAAAAAACTTGCACATAATGCGCTCAAGCGACTAAGTCACCCCTATTAGAAATCTAAACAATGAATGATTGTAAGGACTCACTAGACAAGCCTCTGGAATAAGTGTTATCCTCCCTTCCAAAGTATTATAAGACAATTTTCTAGTAATAAAGTTTCCCACCCACCACTTCTTGGATTAGGGGAGAGGAAGAATCAACATTTGTAACCGTATCTGCACTGCATCCTCAAAATCCGCACGCTATGGTGCGGTGCGGATACGCAGTGCAGTTTTTAAAATTAGTATCCGAACACGTGGATACAAGGAGTATCCGCACCACACCACGCCACATGTATCCGCTCATTTATTATTTATTATATATATATATGTACATATTTAAAAATTCTAAAATCTAAAGCCAACTCTCTTGCCAAACTCTAAACACAATGCCAAAAACTACAACACATGAACAAGTTGCAAATTATTTTAGATATCCTAAAATGTAGATTAAGGTGCTAGCTAGCTCACATGAAGTAGAATATACACAATATGAACACTCCTACTTATTGCCTAGTTTGCATTGGTTTTATGGTTTGCACATTAATTAAATTAATTACCAGATAAACGGTTAGAAAATCATGTTTTTATAATGTGTGTGATTTGAATTTCAATAACCCGAGTGTTTTTGTTGAAATTTTTTCTTCACTGTTTTTGTTGAAACTTTTCCTTCACTGTTTTTGTGGCTTAAGAGTTAATGTCACAGTTTTTAAATTTCTTATCGAATTTTACTAGTTGACTAAAGTTGTATAATATTTTATAATATATGATAATTGTTATGAATTATCAAACTTATTTGTTGTTGACTTCCTTTAACAACAGTTGCAATCATGTCATTGAATTTTTATTTTTTTTTTGCTTATCTTGATGGATCAAAATTTGATAATTATTTATTTTTAAAAATGTAAAAGTTCTTGTATCCGCATTTATAACCACATTTGCACCGCACCGCATCCGCATGCGCGGTACAGTGCGGTTACGCGGTGTGGTTTTTAAATATAGTATATGTGCATATGCGGATGCGGATACGGATACTTGTTGTATCCATACCATTATGCATCGCGCTCTCCCCTATCTTGGATCACCCCTTAAAAGGTGTTTGATAAAATTGAGTAATTAAGATCTGATTAGATCATTTGAGTGAAATAACATTTGAACTTAAAAAGCTATTTGGTAACTAAAAAGTATAAAACATTTTAATGTCTTTTAAATTTAAAAATATCAATTTTAAATTTTAAAATATCTCAAATTGACTTTCAAAAATCAATAATGATCTTAAAATTTGGAATGAAAGAGTACAATATTTATGGAGGCTCCATAAATTTAAAATTTTCATAAAGGGGCAACTCTAAATGATTTAAATTTATATCTTCCTCTTACCGATAAGAGGCAAATTTTTACCAAACAACTTTACCTTCTTACCGAATCAGATGTGGAGTTGTTAAGAGGTAAACAAATTCCACCCTAAACAAGTTATGGGTAAGACTCGTTTCACACCCAACTAATGAAGTAGTGGAAGCCAAAATATCTTCTCAATATTGACTTTAGCAAATTTACACTTTAAAAGATGAACCTTATTATTTGAAATGGCCTAAAAGTTTTGATGGAGGGACTACACATTCTTAAACCTTGAACGTTATAGAAGAAAAAAAATAGTATCATCTGCAAACTGAAAATGATATACTTTAACTTCATCTTTCCCAACTACCCAACCATCCACAAGACCCTCCAACTCTCTGTTCCTAAGCATTCTATTCAAGACATCCACCAACAAGAGTAAAAATAAACTGTGATTGGGGGCCCATTGCTTAAAAGCCCCATGGACGTTGTAAACCAAGCCATAGGTTCCTCATTTGCAATCATAGAAAGATGAGAAAAAGAAAACCATCCTTTATCCACATGATCCGTGGAGAATAATTGCGGTTGTAGTTCATTAGGATGATATTTTCCCTATTTGTTTGTTAAAACAAACTATATGGAATTAGGGAACACCTCTGCTTGTTGATCAAAATCATGCCGTTATTGAGCATGATCATCAAGCCCAAATGCAGCATCATGTCACATAGTTATCAAGGCGCTAAATCGAGGAGGAGCTTAAGCGCTTAGGCGACAAAGCCGACTAGTCGTCCACAAGTCGACAAGTCGTTTGTAATGTGTAATTTATATATTTATAATTATATATATGCACATACATATTTTACTTCAAAAATATATTAAACATATGAAAGTTGCTCACAAATATGTTTCCATTTCCTAATAAAAACTATTAAATACCATTTAAAACACAAAATATACTTTAATTATTTAATAGAAAAGTATGTGTATACCTTAATAGTACATGAAATTAGTATTTTTTTAATTATTAAATAAAATAGTATAAAAAGAAACAAAGATATCAGTAAATATAGATGTTAATATTTTAAGTTTTTAAAGACCATTGCCAAACAGACCCCAATATAAACCTTTTGAGATTATAATATTCAACTATACTAGTCAAATAGACAAGTTGCTGCTTAGTTGTTCTCCATTTGAAGTTATTTGCTAAAGTGACACGGCACACAATCAATAAACAAAGTAGCACAATCCAAAAACTTACATCACCTACATGTGGTGTTAGTGAATTGCAAAATGAATCACCAACTCACCACTCTCCAGATAAAGAGAAAAACTCATCATTTCAGTTCTTTACAACAAACACTAACACACGCGACTGAACCTAGCAGCTAAGACGAAGTTGTTCGCTGGCGATGACACACCTCACTCTGACGTGTGAAGTTTCCGATCATCACCGGACTTGTACCAGTGCACTCGAAATTCATCGATCTGTCCATTTATGGGGTTCGTGTTGCTGTTTGACTCTACTTGATGATGTCTTTGGATAGTTTACTTTTGTTAGGCTAAGTTTCACTAAGGCGTGAACTCGCCTTGCCATCTATCCAGCGCCTTGACGACTAGTCGTCGACTAGGCGACGCCTTGATAACCATGTGTCAAATATGCAAATGCTATTTTCTGACATTCAGTTGCTACTATATTAGTTTAGAACTAAATTAGGATGGACAACGTAAACTTGAGGCAGAAGAAGATATATTTTAATAATTTGGCTTCACCATAGAGAAGTTGGTGGCTAGCTGCCGGCCAATCAACCTGATTTGTAAAAGCATCTAAATCAGTCACTAACTTGGTGGGAATTTATTCACATTCCAATAATGACTTTTTTAACCTGATAACAGCTCAAAGCAAAGAAAAACTCTTTCCCTTTCCTCTTATGACCCAAAATGCTCCGTCGCACAAGAAATTACGTCATGTCCATATAGCAAGAGGGAGATAACTCAAGTAGGTTCAAACTTCAAGGTAGATATGTATCAACTTCTTGATTTTCTTCGTGGTAAACAAAAGTTCACCCAAAATAGTGGACAAATTAGTAGATTGTTTCCTATTGCAGCAAGTCAAATTTCAAGAAGAGCATTAACTTCTATTTAGCATGTCCAGAAACTTGCTGTGGTTGAATATGGATTTCTGTGTCTTAATGTTTTTTTATCTTGACCCCGGATCATGTAGTAATTAGCATTACGAACAACTGTTAATTTTCTATGGTTGCTTTCTGTTGATTTTAGGCTAAATATGTGAGATCTCATCTTATGCATTTTTTGTGTGGATATTGTATCAGAATATGTCCGAGGATGGAAAATTCAAACCTTGGTTAGATGAGTCATGTTTGGCTATAGAACCAAGATGTGACTAGAAGATTCAATTGCACCTGCAGTTCCCAACAGTTCAGGGTATTGAAGCAACAGTCTGATCTTCGAAAAGCTTGTGCTGAGATATTTGGCAGGCATAAACAAGAACCTGCCTGTTGGTTATGAAGCGCTCATCGGACTCTAAATTTTTGACAACTTGGAAGACATGCGTCAAGTGCCTTGTGCGAGTCTGCATTTAGTACATGCTGCCAATCTTATCGGATTTCCTAATTTTTCTTTGTTTAGGTTAAATCTTTGACTGCCATTGTAATTAATTATCTGTCTCTACAATGCTGAAGTTCAGGATGTTTGCGTTCTTGTTGTATTGGTTTTCACCATAGCAGTTTCAGCCTTTTGTGGCAGGGTAGATTAATAGGAAACTTGTTTTATGCTGATATTGTTTCTCATTTTCAGTAAACAGGCCTACATTGCTGAGAACATACATCTGAATTCCTTCAAGGGCAAAATTGAATTCAGAGTTCATGTGATCATGTCTGTATAGATATTTTGTTAAGAAAAAGAGGATATTTATACTCTAAAAAAATGTCATTTGAGCTCTATTATACAACCAATTTTCTTAAATTCGACACTATAATGGAGCTTAAATGAATATTTTTGGAGCTCAAATATTGATTCCTCTTTTTTTATTTTTTATAGCATTTGTTCCAATGCATTTGCGAATGGGATATTGATTTGGAATTTCTTAAATACCTCTAAAAATTTGAAAAATTGCTTCTCAATTTTTTACTTTTTGAAAATGTTGTGGGAATGGTACTGGTGGCACAGCTGAAGTTTGTTTTTCCCCTTTTGAACTCCCATTTGGATCTTTATCTGTTTTCTTGTCATCTTTATTCTCACCTTTTTTCGTGTCACTTAGCACCTTTTGATTTTCAGCATTTGGCTCCTTTAGCTCCTCCTCACTCCAAAGTGTGACAACTTTGCACTACTCTTTGTCATCTCTCTTCGGATTGACTTCGGTATCGCCCGACAACGCCCCTTGAGGTTGACTGTTCATCACATTATCCAATTGCCCTACCTGATTCTCAAGGTTGCGAATTGATATTGTCCGACTTCAAATTTACCTCAACCTGAGTCGTGAATTTAGCCAATACCTCCTCCAAGTTTGTTTAATTTACTTCTCTAGTTGTACAACAGGTTGATTTTGAAATTCGGGTGGATATGTTTGTCTTGGAGCAGGATGTTAAGGTTGATTGTTGCTCCACGAAAAGTTCCTCCACTCCAGATTGTACCTATTTGGATTATTGTTCTGCTGTCTATTATAATTACCCAGAAACTATACTGATTCCGCATTTATAGCACATTGATCACTCGGATGGGTTCCAGCGCACAACTCGCATATTACTGCCACACTTTGAATATTTTGACCCCCAAGAGCATTAATTTTCTTCGTAAGAGCTGAAATTTGGGTTGTCATATGTGCCAATAATGTTGTCACTGCATCCACCTCTATTGCTCCTGCTGCCCTTGGTTGTGTCATCCTAGCAGTAGGCCACTAGTAGTTATTGGCTGCCATTGTCTTTAGTAAATTGTAGGCATCATCAAAGCTCTTTGCCATCAATGCTCCTCCAGTTGGTGCATCAATACTAGTCAGCGTGGTACTGAATAAACCATTGTAGAACGTCTGGACTTGTAACGACTTGGGAAGTCTATGGTGTGGACACCTTCGCAATAACTCTTTGAACCTCTCCCAAGCTTCATATAGTGACTCCGAATCATGTTGAGTGAAAGTAGTGATATCGTTCCTCATCTTCGCAGTTTTGGCAGATGGAAAGAACTTTGCAGAAACTTTTGTGCCAAATCATCCCAAGTAGTGATTGGTCCTGGTGGAAGTGAGTGTAGCTAGCTTTGTACCTTGTTTCAAAGAGTGAAAGGGAATAACCGAAGCCTAATCGCATCATCTCTGACTCCGTTGTACTTAAATGTATCGCAAATTTTCATGAAACTGATTAAGTGTTCATTCGGGTCATCATTGGTCAATCCTCCAAACTGTACCGAGTTTTAAATCATCTAGATAGTGCCTGATTTGATCTCAAAGGTATTGGCTTGGATTGCAGGCATTTGAATGCTCGACTTAATTTCATTCATTTTCAGCATTGTATAGCCCCGTAAAGATTTTTGCTCCTCGTTAGCCATTTTCTCTCGATCTTGTGTTTCTTGACAAAACTTTAGCAACTGTTGGAACTTTCTTTCAATTTCATCCTCGTATGGCAACAGTTCCTGACGTTTCGATCGAGTTTGCATACACAAGTCAAGAGCACTTGAAACAGAAACAAAAAAATGTTTAACTAAGATTAATATAATTGAAATTAATATTGACAGGTTATTAAAACAATTTCCTGACAACGATGCCAACAACTTTTTTGCCTAATTTCGTATTAACAATTACACGCAAGTATACGTGATCAAATAGCAATATAAAGGCAAGCAATGTATCGTCCCACAAAGAATTATGAATAACTTCTTCTTTTTTGATATATTCGACTAAAATTTAACATTCTTGCCTTTGACAAGAATGAATCTCAATACCTCATGCACCCAAGCCTTATGAGTAGTTTTTTTATCATTGTGTCATGAAGGGCTTGGTTATGAATAATAACTATCAACTACTAATTCTGTATTAAATTAATTTAAATAAACAAATATCTCAAATGGTTGAATTTTGAAAATAAATTAAACTAAATTAAATATTCATTAATTACCAAGAATTTGAATTCAGATTTAAAATGTTTAAGATTACAACTTCCCTTGATGTTTTGTTTCAATTATATAACTTCCTGTTAAATTACGTCAGTTATATTGGATTACTAGTAATTGTCCGTGCCCGAAGGCACGACGTAATGAAACATTAGATTAAAATTTGAAGAATATTACATTACCTAAAGATTTTTTGCAACCTAAAACAACTAACAATCACACATAACAATTATCATAATTCACTACACCACCACAATAATTAATTTTTTTATTAAAAATAGATATCCAGAAAAATCTAAATCTGTCTACAAAACTTACAAATCATCAATAACATTTATTATTATTATTGTTATTATTTTTGTTATTATTATTACTATTATCATAATTATTATTATAATTATAATTATTATTATTATTATTATTAATATTATAGTTATACCAATAATAATAATAATTATTACTATTATTATTATAATAATAATTATAATTATAATCATTGTTGTTATTATTATTATTGTTAATATTGTTGTTATTATTATTACTATTATCATTATTATTATTATTATTATTATTATTATTACTATTATTACTATTATTATTGTTATTATAATTATAATTATTACTATTAGTATTATTATTATAGTAGTAATTATTATTGTTATTATTATTTTTATTATTACTATTATCATAATTATTATTATAATTATTACAATTATTATTATTATTATAATTATATTATTAATATGACTATTATAATTATAATAATAATAATAATTATAATAATAATAATAATTATAATTATAATTATAATTATATTATTAATACTACTACTATTATTATTATAATTGTTATTACTATTATTATTATTATTATTATTATTACTATTACTATTACTATAATTATTATTACTATTATTATTATTATTACTATTATTATTACTTATTATTATTATTTTTATTATTATAATTATTATAACGATTACTATTATTATAATAATAATTATAATAGTACTAATAATAATAATTATTATTACTATTACTATTAGTATTATAATAATAATAATAATTATTATTATTATTATTATTATTAGTACTATTATTATAATAATAATTATTATAATTAGTACTATAATAATAATAATAATTGTTATTATTATTATTATTGTTATTATAATAATAATAATTATTATTATTGTTATTATTATTATTATTATTATTATTATTATTATTGTTGTTGTTGTTGTTGTTGTTATAATAATAATAATAATAATAATAATAATAATAATAATAAATATAAATATTATTATTATTATTATTATTATTATTATTATTATTGTTAGTTCCCAGTAGGCACAATATAAATCTAGGAGGGAGGGAGGGAGGGAGGGAGGGAGGGGTGAATAGATCCTTTTTAATTTCAAATATTTTTCTCGTTTATTTTGTATTGCTGATGATTTAGCATATAACAAACATAAAATTTTTTTCAAGCAAGCGGAATAAGTAAAAGATTCCCTTTATTGATATATTCACAATCATACATACATTGTTCTTAGAGTTAGTTCGGTTGTAAGCAGTTAAAACATACATAGCAGTTATAGCAGTTATAGTAGTTAATGTACATAATGTAAATGATATAAAGTAAAAGACACAAGGGATTTTAAGTGGTTCAGAGACTCAAGCTCCTAATCTACTCTTCTGCTTTCAACTAGCAGGATTTCCACTAAAGAATGGCAGCACCCTGAATCACTAAGATTCCTTCAAGGCTAGCAGCCTTGGGACTTCAGTTCACTAAGAACTCTTCAAGGCTAGCAGTCTTGGAACTTCTCTAGTTCCCTAGGAACTCTTCAAGCCCAGCAGGCTTGAAACTTCATTTAGTCCCTCCGGATAAGGACCCCTCAGGTCCTGACTTCTTCTTGTTGTTTGTTGTTATTGGTGCTGAGCTGCTAAGATGTCTTTAAGCTTGGTCATCTTTTGTACTTAGTAGCTTGGTGTGGTCCTCTTTGCATTCTGCTAGGAGTCTAGACCACATCTTCTTTGGTGCAACTGATCTTCTTCTGTTCTGCTCATCTTCATATAGTATCAGCTGTGCACCATCACCATTTCGTGAACCCTTCTTAACATGTTGGCAGACATGGTTCTGCACTTGCTCTGGTTCAGCTTTAGGTTCATGGTGAATCGTAGAGTGGGTCTCAGGATCTGCCTTGTTCTTTGCCACTCTTCTAAATGCTATCTTCTTGTCCTTCTCGGCTCTCAGCTTAGATGCCAATTCAAGTGGCATTCTCATCTTTGTTGAGTGAAGCTTTGGTCTGTTCAAGTCCTTCTTCAAAGCTGTTTCACTTCCACCTTCGTAGTCTCACTGTCACTAAGACTTGTTCTGTTAAGCTCAGGTGGAGCTCGTAGAGTCAACGTTAGTATTCTACCAACTCAACGATTCTACAACATAGCAATCATCAGCATCTATTGATCGTTGAAGCTCTGACTTATTTATACTTCTTCCCAATCTTCCCGTTGAGAAGTAACCGTTAAAAGCTCTTTGAAATGCTTTGCAGATCTCGAGTTATTTGGTGTAGACTGCAGATGTGACATAACATCTCCTTTTCTGACTTTCTGACACTGCAGTCTACTGTTTCACCTACTTCGTCAGATATGTTACTTTTATGTCTTGGGTAGGTCGATGACTTTATTTTCTCCTTCTGATTTCTCGATCAGAGGTTGTCCTTTTGCATTGATGTTCTCAATAAGCCCTTGTCTTAATATCAATCTTCAGATTGAACCGTTTCCAATGCTTAAATCTTTAGTTGACTGAACTCTACGATTCTGATGCATATCTTCTTGGACCTGATCGTAGTGTCTGATTGAGTGTTGGCCATTTGACTGGTAGAGTCAACACTACGATCCTGAAGAGTTTTCATTAGATCTTCAATGTAGAACACCTCATCCTTCTTGTTGTGCTGTGCTTCAACACTTCTGTTTGCCTCAACTGTTCTTAGATACTGATGGCTTGACTCCTTGTTCTGGTCCTTTCTGAATAGCAAGACACTTCAGATTTGTGGCGTGTCCAACTCACTTTCTCCTTGTGATCTCCCATTCACTTATCATCAATGGACTGACCCAATGCTTAATCACTTTAGCCTTGTTCTTTAGAAGCTGATCAGTATCTCTGTGAACAATCCATCAGTTCTTTGTTTGTTTGGTAAACACTAGGATCCTGGATACTTACAAGATCGTTGGCATCTTATCACATGACAGCTACTGCACCTGCAGACTTTCTTTAGTCAGCTACTGAAGTCTTCTTATGATCATCTTGTGGAAGACTTCATCTCGAATGGCTTCACAATCCAATTTGGATGTTGATTGGGTTGATGCTTAGATCTTCTGTTAGCTTGCATGCCATTCGTTGAGTGCTCTATGGTTTCCTTCAGGTGGGATGTATCTTTGCAGTGCCAACTAGAGGATTCATTCCTTTGGATATTCTGGGAATGCTCATTTGTTGAGAATCGTATTTGCTCTACAATTTTGCCTTGGCATTGTCAGCACATCTATTGAAGTCTCAGTTCTACACTCTACGATTCAACTTCGGATGTGCAGACACTATGACTCTGAGATCAGATCTTGACACTCTACGATTTCTGTCGTTGTGCTTATTGTCTTCATATGATCTTGCTCAACTACGATCTCTGCCTCTGATATGATCAGTAGATTCTACGACTCTGAGTGTAGTCTACGATTCTGAACATGACTTCCTCAGCAGACTACGGCCCTGAGGAAGTTCTCCTCGACACACTACGATCCTTCCTCGTCTCTCCTGGCAGTCTACGAACTCCGAGATCTACTATCTTGCAGACTACAATTCTGCCTCGATAGCTCTCGAGTTTTTCTTGACTCTCCTAGCAGACTATAATTTTTGGCGCAGTGCTCGATGATCAGACAAGCCTATCTATTACTTCATAAGATCAAACTAACATGCTTGATCTTTCTATATTTATAATCCTTGTACATCATTTCTTTTTAAGGATTTTACAAAGCTATTTTGCTTATGAAGGATCAACCCAACACATTTGATCAATTCATTCTAAGTCCTTGTACATATGTTTCTATTATCTATCAAAGGACTTTTGTGACAAACGAGATTTTGTAATTTAATTTTAATATTTATTGAATTACATAAATATTTTTCGATGAATTAATTATTAGATTAAATAATTAATTGATGAAGTTGTGGTAGATTAATTTAATTATGTGTTATATTTATTAAACTAATGTGGAGAATTTTATTATTCGATTTATGTATTTATGTGAGCTTATTGAATTAAAAGAAATATTTAATAAGCCTAATGTTATTTTAATTAATTTAATAATTAATTAGAGATTTAATAATTTGACATTATTAATGAATGAGAAATTCAATTATGCGACTATATGAATTAATGAGAAATTATTTTATTTTATTTAAAATAAATTAAACTAGATATTTGATTTATTTTATAAAGGGTGTGACATTTTTTCAAACTATATTATAAAGGTTTTATTAAATTAATTTGATATAAGCCTTTAAGGCTAGCCAAATGAGGCCTTAAGAGGAGTTGGGGGCAGTTAAACCACGTATGAAGTAACTGACCTCAACTTTGCGCATAAAGGCTCAGTTGGCATTATTCTACGTATTCTTCATTTTAGAGTAAATTGAGAGTCAGAGAGAATTAAGAGATTTGTTAAGTGAATTGTGATTGAAGAAGAGTTGAGAAGGAATTCACCTCCTGCGAATTTACATTCTACGCTTTGGGTACTCTCTTCAACTTAATTCCTATTTTACGTCATTTAATTTTGTAAAAAAAATGACTTTCATTCATTCTGTAAAGTCTTTGTAAATTGTTAAGAGTAAGGATTATGTGTATATATGAGATAAGATGTGGTTTTAATATGTCTTTCCTATGTATTGGATGGTTCCATATCACCAGTTTCATGAAAAATTATACAATATACGATTACAGAGTATGTTATATGGCCATATGGCCCTTACTCACAAAACTTAATACGTCAACCATATATTATCCCTAAATTTTACACTTGTATATAATTATGCATGTTAAAACGAAGTAAACAAAACTTGAATGGTTGGATTTGGTGTTATAACAAATCCGTGGCATTGAATTTTATGATTTATGCTCAAAACCTTCAAGAACATCAAGAACAGTAAAATTTACATATTTTAATTATGTAATTATGTGTTTTAATGGGTTAAAATCAATCTATAAATGTTGGGTAATGATTATGTATGAATTCTAGCTTGCGGGTATGTTAAATTGGTGAAATTAATGATCATGTAGTGTTTATTTCGATGAACTCTGTGTTCTTCGCGAACTGAGAATCAAAATCTGGAGTTTCGCGCCGCGGCGCCAATTCTAGAACTGAAGTCCCGCGCAGCAGCGGTACCGCGCCGCATCGGCAAGTATTCGACCGCAGCGCTATGGCGCCGGGTAGCACTGTGGCGCCGTAGCGCCAAGACATAGTACAACAGTGGCGCCGCAGCGCCAATTAACAGAATGGCCTAGAAATGAGTTTTTAAATGTTTAAGTCTAGCAATGTGTTATTAACTTAATTTAATGAACATAAAAACTTGTTAGACATATAATGAGGTATTAAAATAAATTCTTAACACGTCCATAACACAATTACGTATGAATTGAACGATTGAATGCATAGTTAGCTTATTGTTCGTGAAGTCTTAATTTTGACAATAAGTGTAGTAATTGACTAAGTATAGTCATGAATTCGAGTTAGACAAAAGAATAAACTTGTGATGACTAGTACGTTATAATTGACTGATATTATGAATGTAAATGATATGTAGGATTTAAATCAAGGAACGAGTTTAATTAAAGTGTAATCTACGCACGAGGCAAGTTTCCTAACCCTACTTGTTATCGTTATATAAGTGATGAATTCACCTTTCTACATTGAGCAAGTTCTCATTATTATTGATCAAGTTTATTTTGTTAGATTAGAGCCTATTAATCTTTCGAGCATGATGCCGTTATACAATATTTATTCTATTGTATACCTTTTGAGATTTTATTCAAGTTAAATATTCAGTTACTGTTAAACCTTGTTAGACTAGCGAACCCTTAATGATTCGACTAGTCCATAATTGATGAGCGTTCTAAATTTTAGAACCCTTGATGAATTATCTAAACCAAACTTCCTTTGGTGCAGACTCAAATGTCAAACTGAGATGAACAACCTTGTATACGGGATTACTTATGCGTTAGCGTTAAGATATTGTGCACAGTATGGTACTAAGGGCTGATCCCCCTAAGTACGAGTAGAAAGGTCCATAGTCTTATAACTGTTAAAGGTTTCAAGTACAACCCTTGATAACCTAGGACATAGTTCAAGGTCTTATAACCCTCAGAAATCTTTTGAATTCTTGTTATTCATTCTTGATTCAAAAGTTGAGCTTTTATTTCAGAAGTCTTTGATTCACTCGCATGTTGTTATATATTGTTATTTCATTTTTATACTTGTGGTCATTCATGCTCACTCTTGCGTAATAATAACATTGTAGTTAAGAACGAAAGGTACGATGAGCCTTCTAATAGCAAAGGCAAAGACAAAGCTAATAAGTGATGAAGACTTATTATTTAATTTTTAGAATGTTATTGTAAAGACTTGATGTTGTTTAAGACTTATTTGTTTATGTTTCCACACAGATGTTTAAGGTTAGTTTGACCTGGGATTGTATTTATTATTCAGATGTTGTAACCCCATAAGGGGAGGATTTATTTCTATCTATTGCATGGTTTGTATTTATTATGGGTAGATAGATAGATGATATTTATACAGTGAACACCAAATCCCGTGGAATTTAAGTACCCAGATTTGGGGGTGTCACAGGTTGGTATAAGAGCCATAGGTTATGAACCCTAGGTGGGGGAACAACATTAGGTAGTAGCCTTATAGAAAGAACATAGTGATGGAAAACCCTTATCGAGTTCTAGGAAATGAATTTCTGTAATTCATTGAAGATAATAAAAGACTTTATGTGCTTATGTGTTAAATTATGTGCTCACTAGTACGACTTAGTAACTAAAACTTGAAATTGTGTTATCAGGATGTCTGATGTTGGAGGAACTAGTCGAGCTGGGGATGAGGAACCCCGAGTACCTACAGTACCTATAGAGGAGGAGCACCGAGACATTTATGTCATTAGGGAACAGTTGGTACAGAGAGAGTCATCTCCATTGATCACTGTTGTTGGTCAAGAGCATAAACCTGAGACTGATCCTGAGGAGGATCCTAAGGAGGAAGATGAAGAGGAAGAAGAGGAGTTTCCACCATACTCCATTGATGCTGAGATGTACGACGCGTTATACGACAGTAACGTAAAGTTACGAGACAATGTCCAGGATCTGACTGAGCGGCCGATTATTCAGCAGATTACTCTCGAGCAGAAGGAGAGGGAAATTGAGACTCTTCACACACGACTGGGAAATGTAGAATGGGATTTGGTCCACGAGAAGGGTCAAACCGAGGATAAGACCAAGGAGATAAAGAATTTGAAGAAGGAACTGAAGGAAAGCTCTGAAAGGTTTATCATAGCAGAGGAGGGCTGGGTAAGAGAGTCACGTCGTGCTGACCTTGCGGAAGAGGATGGTCGTGCAAAGAAGGCTAAGCTTGGGAGACATACTCTACACTTAATAAGGCAATGGATGAGGCCCATGATTGAGTTTTGAGGTACCCAATCCAGTTCGAAGGGCTACCATCGTACATGCTGGGTCGTAGAACGATGTCTCATATCATGAAAGAGGAATGTAGCAAGGCTATTCAGCGCCCTAACCAGCAGTGATAGAATATGTTTAATTATGTGAAAAACTTATTTGGTATTTAGATGTAAATTCCGATGTAGTTATGAACAAAGGAATATTTTAATATTTAAATCCTATGGATTCTTTATCTCAGGATAGTTGATGTAAATAGCAGTGATGCTATCGTTTGATGTTAAAACTTTTGATTTAATTAAATATATCAAATTGTTTGAGATAATGTGTTAAATAATTATATTAAATTGTTGAGTTAAGTCTTAACTATTTAGAGAATTGGTTTAATAAGCATATATTTTAACAGAAATATGCCGCCAAGAAGAAGACAACAACGTCAACCAGCTCAAGAAGGATCTACAAATAACAACAATAACACCAATACTAATCCTGTTCAGCAATTGGTTAACTTGCTAGCTGGAACAATGAATAATCAACCTCAAGCTCCACCAAATACAACATTTAAAGATTTTAAGGCGGTAGGACCGCCAGAGTTTAAAGGTTCCATGAACCCGATTGAGGCTCAAACGTGGGTTATGGAAATGGAAAAGGTTTTCGATGTTGCTAGAGTTAGAGAAGACCAGAAGACTGTTTTCGCAATGTTTATACTGAAGTCTGAAGCCAGTTATTGGTGGCAAGCAAAAAAGGTCCGTGGAGGTGAAGGTGTGATTACTTGGGAGAGATTTAAAGAGTTATTTTTTGAGATGTATTTCCCGACCAGCTCATAGAACCAAATGGAGGTTCAGTTTCTGGAATTGAAGTAGGGAAATATGATCATTATTGTTACAAAACTCTTCACCATTGGAAATTTCTGTGCCACCAGCTCCATGCTTGGAAACTGAGAGTAACACCAGCTGAAGTAACTTCTATCTCTTTCAGCATGAGCCTTTAACCAAGGCATCCATTGGAAGAACCATCTCATCAACAGATCATCAAGATTGTAGAGGATAGTCGTGCAATCTAATTCCATGTTTTTCCAATTTTTGAACACATCATGTGCAGTCATCCTTACAACATTGAGCTGTTCATTGCCATATTTTACCCATCTTTCTGCTGGGAGTTCTTCTGGTTCATCAAAAACTTCTACCACTATTCTTCTACTGATTCTTGCTGGAGAGAGGACATGATAGTCTTCTGGTTCCTCTGATTCCTGATTTGCAGAATCATAATCTTTCTCCATTTCTTCTCTTTCAAAGCCTGAAGCATTCTGATCAGATTCATCAGTGAATCCTTCTTGTTGATCTTCATTACCAGACTCTTCTTCAACAATGTCTTCCTTGGATTCATCATCACTTACTTCAATGACTGCAGTGGAGTGATCACTTCTCTTCTTGGAGGCAAATTTAGCTAATAGCTTGTATCTCTTTCTCCTCCTTGGGGGTTCTGCTATGGGAGAGTTAAATTCTTCTTCCTCTTCAAACTCTGAGGCCTTTGAATCATCAGGCAAGCTTACTTGACTTTCAGTATTGGCAGGGGCATGTCCTTCTTTTCCAGAATCAACATCATTTGACCCATCATCTGGACTTGTTGGAGCATTTGCATTTGGAGATGCAGTTGGGTCATCTTGTAGCTTTTCTTCATCATTAGAGTGAATACTCTGAGAGTTAGCCACTAGGATTGTGCATTTTTCTTCATCATCAGATTCTGCATTTTCTTCCATGAATCCAGCTTCAGCATCATTGCTGGATTCGTTCTTTGGGGACACATTGTTGGGGCTTTAAGTTTCCTTCTCTTCCACTGACTCTACATTTTCCTTTTCGTCAGATGTACTTTCTTGGAAAACTAGGGCTTTCTTGTCTACCACATTACCTTTCTTCCTTAATGGCCCTTGAAGCAATCTGTTACTTCTCCTCTTTGTGGTCTCTGCAGTTGAGACCTTTTCATCTTCATCCTTGTCTTCTGTGGAGAGACTTCTTGGTAAGGACTTAGTTTTCTTCATGCCCTTAGATTTCTTCCTTGCTGGTGTGGTTGCTGCTGGTGCAGAGTCACCAGATTAGAGCTTTCCACCTCTTTTGCTTTCCTCTTTTTCGCAGAGTTCTTTCTGCTGCTCCCCGTTATTTTCAACCTCCTATTTTCCTTTGGGTTATTCTTCCAGTTCATAAACAGTTGTGGAGACATTACTTTGTGAACATTTAAAGGCTCTACTTCATCATTCTTGATTTTGCTTCCCAGTTTCTTCTTTAGCACTATACTCAACAATCTTCCATGAAACACCTTTGTTAGGGGTTTTTCTGTAGACTTCTTCAACTAAGCCTTTTCTACGCATTTGGAGATCTGATCAAACAAGATAACTCCAAAGTTGATTCGCTTCTTCAGAACTATAGCAGACATGATTTTTAACTGCTGATCAAGCACAGTGTCATGTGCAGTATCCTTGCATAGTATACATTTGCCCACTATCTGAGCAAGGAACTCGAATTCCTCCAGAAACTCATTTTTCTTCATGTCCTTCGGACTAGGGTTTCTTTGGTACCGTATTAGCCTCTTGCCTTCTTCAATGTCGACTTCATCCAGGTTTATCAGACCTTGGTTGGGAAACCCTAGACATTGATTGATGTCTGATGCTTTTATTTTCAGACTTGATCCTTTCACCTTCGTGGTCAGAAGCCCAGAATCTATTGAAGCATTTGAGTAGAACTGCTTCACTAACTCTGTATAGACTGGAGTGTCAGCCTCCTAGCACTCAGAGAACCCAACCTTCTTGACGAGCTCAAGAATGTCCTTGAACTTCGTTTCTTATCTTTCGAACTTTTTGAAGCCGAGTTGGATTCCGGTTATAACTCGCCATTCTTCCATTTGAAGAGTTCAAGGTATATGGGTATTCAATTTAGGGAGTCTTAAGAGGGATAGTTGAATATGATTTGGGCAAGGCTTTGGAGGGTTAATTGATTTTGGCTTCGAAGAGGATTCTAGGGTTTGAAAATGGGAGGGAGAGAGGTTCGATAGTTTTTGATAACTGTTTGCTAATTTTGAATTTTCCTTTATGGCAGTTCCTTCTAACTCTGCATAAACAATGATGTGTCAACCAATCATTGGTTGCACGATGCCCAGTAATGAGCTGAACTCCCCCATTAAATTTTCAGCTTAATGTCCCTTTTTGAAACAAATGGGCGTCAATGACGTGGATTGACCGTTGACCATTTTGGTTCGTAGAGTAGCATGATAAGACAGCTATGGACTCTACGTTTTCCTTTGTTGACTCAACGATCATCTTTTGAGAGACGCTGCAGTGGATGGTTTTGACATTTCTCCTCATGTTGAAACTGCATATGTAACGACCCCAAAATTTATACAATTTAATTCTCAATTTCAGTCGTTAATAATACATTCAACCTCTAATTTTACATCATTAAATGATAATACAACCATTGAAATTTGCAGAATAATTAAAATTTTCTATTACAAACTATTCTCGTTCCCAAAACTTTCAACCTTTACATCTAATATCTCAGAATCATTTTAATACTACAAGAGTTTACATCGCAAAATGATATAACAATACAACATTAATATATTTACCGAAACATTAGACATGGTTTACAAGAATAACAACTTAGCTAGGATATTAAATCTTCATATATCACTTTTGATCCATAACAATCAAGTAGCACATAGCGTTACCTTCAATTCTTGAATCTGCAAAAATGGTTATTTGCAAGAATGAGCTCGACAGCTCAGCAAAATCTAACAGTTTTCATGCATCACGTAGCATATAATAACATGCTCAACATACAAGAATAACCATAAACAAACATAGCATACATGTTTTAGTTCACATAACAACTATAAAGATTGAGTTCTTTACTCAATCAACATTCATAGTTCAATCATCATAGTCATAGATTGACTTTTTACATTTCATACTTTTGACATATATAATACATCATACACTAAAATTTTAAAGCAGATCATCATCAAGTTCACATAGCAAAAAGGAACTGAAAGACTTGCCTTTACCGGCGTTTTACCAACACGCTAATACTTCGCGTCCTTGCACAACCTACACTGTATGTGAGATTGATAATAAATAAAATCAATACTCAATCTCATGGTCAAATTTATTCTAAGACCTTACTTTATCTTATTATCCTTTATAATGTCTTTATAGACATCTAACTATTTTATATGCAACTCAGTTTTATTTTCATTTTCATCACCACACATGCTAGACTATCGCACTTGTAGTTTAATATGCGTATATCACACCATTTTATTATACCACTTTGGTTTCAAAAATGCATATTCAAGACATTGTTTACAAGTTTATTTTTCTTTCAAAAATCAAAAATAGCCCTTTTCAATTTCTTTCCATTATTATTCTTGTATTATTATCTTTTCATACTCAGATGCATATAACATTCAATATTAGTCATTAGATAGACACTTTGTATACCAAAGTTTAGAAACACTATTAATCTTAGGCATTTTATCGAGCACGTTATGTGCACACATTAACTTATCTCAACTCTTGATCTTAAATTTATGCATATAATATGATAACACATATCTATACTGATTACATATATCAAAACATATTTTTAATCATCAAAATATACCATCACCCAAAATCTTAATTCAAACAGAATTATAAAACTCATCTTCACAATTTCTTTAACAAAACGTTGTTTTTGTTTTTAACATAACTCCTTCGTTACATGTTCATTTTTGTTCCTTCTTATATAGAATTAACCCTTACTCAGTGTACTATAACCTCATCTAGACCTTAAAGTCAGACCCTTATCCATCTAAACCAGATTTTGTAATTCATCAACTAGTCTAGAAAATTTCATTTTCTGGACATCCTTACTAAACAATTTATTTCGGACATGATGCAGTCCATAAAATGGCTCAATCTCGTGAGTCTGGCTAGTAAACTTCCATATCTACAACTTTACAGTTTAAAGTTTCTTCAAATTCAAAACACACGAATTTATATGAATTGTTCAAAGTCAGAAACAGTAACAGTTTTGATTTTCTGGACAGATTATTTTCCCTTCGGACCAACCTTACTAAAATAGATATTGCAAGAAATCTACAGAGTTTTCATGTGATTCCACTTTCAAAATATAGCTTACTTCCATATCTTCGATTTGATATAAGGCTCACTTTCTAACTCATTATACCCAAAGGGGTATGAATTTCACAAGATTTATCCACAATTACTCAAAACCTACGAATTTTGTTCTTCAAATTTTATTTCCATTTTATTTTCTTTCTTGAATCCTCTTGTTTGATTCTTGATAATCCAAGATTAAACCTATACAAACAAGATTAAGCATGATCTACTACCCTAGAACATAAATCTACCCAAAAAAATCAAAGATTAAATAAGAGTTTAGAAGTTACCTTCTTCTAGCTTTTTCTTCTTCTTCTTCTTCTAGCTCATCTCAATTCCTCTATTTCTCTCTATCTCTCTCAATTTCTCAATACAACTTCTATATAACAATTATCAGAGAACTACACTATAAAGAACATAAAAATATAATTAAAACAAGGAATTTAGATTATAACCTTATTAGTATGAATTTAAGAGAGAAATGGAGATAATGATGATGTGGCTTGTTTTGTCTTCTCAAAGCTTTCCCTTCTTTTTATTTTTCTTCCTCTTCTTCTTCTCCTACAACTCTCTTCTTCTTTCTTTGGTTTGTTTTTCTAAAACTAACGTACTAACTTGTAGTATATACATATAATATACAATACTAGTAATATATAATATATGTAACTCCTAGTAATTATTATATATACTAATTACTAGTTAATACATATGTTACACCAACTTGAACTTGAAAAGCCTAAGATCATATTTGGCAAATACTCATTATTTTAATTAATCAATGGTTTAACATTAATCAATCTCATCAAATTGTCAAATAATTATATTTACTTGTTAATTATAATTTCGTGTAACAATTTTCACATAACTCATCTAATTTAATTATCTCAATTAAATTAGAACTATAACATAAAATTATTATATTAATTAAATTAAATACTAAATATTCATTTAATTAATCTACTACACTTAATTACATTACTCTATAATCAAAACAAAATTTATTTATTTAACTCAATAAATAATTCAATTAAATATTTATATATATTAAAATTAATATTTAACATTCTCTTCACATCAATTCACATATTCTACAATATATGACATACACATACTCACACCCAACATATCTCATAAATAATACTTTTATTTATAAAATTCTCATTTATAAATTCTAAAATCTGGGATGTCACATCCTTCTCTCCTTATAAGGATTCCATCCTCGGAATCACCGAAACCCTACCTTACTCAGGTTTTTGTCAAATCTATTCATTGAATAACTTCAACACATTACCTTAATATAGGTTTTATATTTTCTACTCTCACCATTCTTGATAATAAATTCTTATAAGTTTTATTTCATAAAATTTTCTTAGACTCAATTATATTTGAGTATTACATATTCTTTGACCCGTTCATTATCTTTCTCTAAGGATCATTATCATATACTATATGATCAAACTCTCGGGACATTACAGCATAGCTCAACCACAGATGTACTTTATGAAGGCTTGGACACTTTTCTTTCGTAGGATATCTTTCCAACTAGCATTCGAACTTATCTCCTCATAATCTGAATGGTTGGGCAATTGTCCAGTTCTTCCGAGCTCCTCATGAACTAGAGTATCCTCTGGTAGGACTGCAATCATCGAGTCTTCTTCTACGATCGCTGAGGTTGCACTACGATCGTGGAGTTCTCTTCAACCTCTACTCTATGATCGTTGACTGACTTGGTCCTTGAGATGAACTTTACTTAGCATTCCTTCTGGGTCAAGGTAGCTCAGAAAGGGCCAACCTCTTAGAGTGAAATAAGGGTCAGGTTTGTCCCTGAGGCGCTTACCAGATGAAATACTTTAGAAGTGATTTACACTGATATCTTATTTGACCTTTTCTGGTGGGGAGGTCTTCTACTATCTTTAGACAATTGCATTTGCTGTAATCATGGTGTCCTCGTGCTCTTACACTACGATCAGATGTGTGATCGTAGGCACTCCACGATTTTGGGTTGGGTGGCTGAAAGGTTACCAGTAGTACATTTTGAGACGTTCCTACTGACTATGGTTCTTCATTTGGTTCATCAGCCATAAGGTTTTGGGACTCTATAGCTGGTACACTGCTTCATAGTATATCTTAGTGCTGTTCTTTCTTAACACATCACTGCTTTCCCATGTTTGATGCTCGATGATCCTCTATGATGAGCTTTCTTGAGGATTCTTCTTTTATGGCGTGCTTTGCATGATTGAGCATTTAAGACACTTCTTCATCTTTGGTTGAATGGTCTGCTTTCATATAAATATCAGCATCCATGTGAGCTTTATTTAGATCAGCTCAGCATGTCTTCAAGGACAAACTTTGACATATAGGAGTTTTATCAGAATCATTTCTGAACAGTCTTAAGCCTTCTGCTGGTTGAATCTTCTTAACTGAAGTTTTCTGCTTCAGCATTCCTTAGTGTGGCCAGATAGACCAAGTACCTGCAGGTTAGATACATTTCTATTTTTGGTATCCACAATTAAATGGGTTCTGCTAGGTTAGTTTTCTAAACCCCTGTTCCTCATATTTTTGGATAATCATCACATTTATCACCAACAATCATATTCATTCATGCAACTAATTTAGATAATACATTTTGAGAAGCATGATGGTGAGTGTGCGTAAGATTCGTCATTTTAATAACACACTCTTTTTCTTTGATGGTTTCATCATTTGCTGGGTTATGTTCACAAGTTTTAAGTGTTCACAGAGTGAGAATCAACTCTACGATTTATGTGTATCTAGTTGATTCATGGAGGTGATCAGTTTCTATAAATCATCAAGATACTCTTGTAGAACTGATCATACTCTGTGGGTTATCAAACACTTAAAACATAGGTTCATACACACTAACCTATCAACAAAGATTACTTCACATAAGATTAATTTAACCTGTGATGTTCTTATGACCTATTTCAGATTTCTTTCAAGATGTCATCATCATCCTAAAATTTGGATGGAGAGAAAGTTTGTAAGCATTCAAGTATCCACCCTCAGTGTACTTTCTCTCTTCACCTTTTTAGGTAGATTATGATTTCTTGAAAGAGTACTGTTATAGTTCATAAGGAGGTGTAACATGATGTACACAATTATCTTAGTGAGGAACCGTACCTTTCTGCCGTCTGTTTCTTAACAATCATTTATCCTAGAAGTACTGAGGTTAGGCATTGATGTGCATAGTTTCTCATTTGCTCCTGACAACTTGTTGCTCAAGTTGATCTTTAATCAATCAGCCGTGGTCTTGAAGATGCAGGCTAAGAAAATCTCAGCATCTTTAGTTCTTTGACATCCTTGAGTTCACCAGGCTTACATCAAGCTGGTAGTTGGCCAGACACATGTTTGAGAAGTTCTTTCTTCTTTGGATAAGCATTTCTTAGCATGTATGGCCTTTTCATCTTTTCAGGCTGGTGGATGTTTGACTCTTTTTTGTAGATGTCTCTCGAGCTTTCTAGCCTGGTCTTCAGACTACAAGATTGACCGCGAGCAAGGATTGGTCTTGTTGATATGACAATCAAGAATATGGACCAATCTGAGCAGCTTCAGGTGTATATACACATTTACCTATACACAATATTTCCAACGTGTGAGCTCATCTGCATATAACAAGTGACTTACTACTAAACTAAGTTTAGAACTATGTTTATGCCTAGGATCATGTTGCCTAAATTTTTAATAGCACTTTACCACGCAAGTATACGCGTTCAATTGTAATATTCAGCAAGCAAGGATATCGTTCCCACGAGGAAATAGACTAATATTTATCAATTACTAACTCTAATGTAATTAATCCTATTTTAAACTAAGAAAATTTTGTTTATGATTTGAAAATTAAACTTAACAAACTAATAATTAAAATCAAAATTTCACAAGAATAACTGCAGATTTAACAGGTTAAGATTACAACTTCCCTTGGTATTTCATTTAAACTAACTTACTTCCCATTTAAAATAAATCAATTAATATGAATCATTATCCAAGAATGCTTTATGAATATTCACGCATTTCTTCCAAAGACACGTGAACAAATCCTCCTAAATCCAATCTTTAAGATGCGGAATTATAAGGAACACCCCAGTTAATCAACTCACTATATTCCTATGTGAATCAAGTTAATTAGGGTTTACACTCAAATTCTTTCAATGGATACAAAAGACACATAGGTATATTCCTATCCTACAAGCTAATCATATTAACCCTATTCAGATTATATGAACAGATGTTATCATATCCAGATCTCAATCTATACTTCATCTTCCAATTTTATATAGATTATCACAGTAATTGTTGGCCAAACAATTAATCAATAAACATAAGATATAATAAACAATTCAATAAAAACCAACTTTCATTCAATGGGAAGCTTGCAATTTAAACTACATACCAAGTTTCGTTGCAATCTTAATTAAATTTTAGTTCATGATAATAATAAAGAAGAACATCATCCAAGTAAATAATCCAAACATCCCAGATAGTTACAAAAAAATAAAACTAGAGAAGAGAAGAAGAAACTCTGAATTTGCTCCAATACTCTCTCTTTGATCTTTAGCCTTTGCAATTCTCCTTCGTGTTTTTCTTGTTGTTCTCTTTGCAAATCTCTTGAAAAATTAGTTCATCCCTCTTTTCTAAAGTCTTCTCCTATTTGTATTGGTCTCAGCCCTCATTCAAACTCCTATTTGACTTCAAAAACCCACTTTGCAGTATAAAAACGCATCTTTTTCTGCACTGGAGCGCCTAGGCGCTTGACCAGGACCACATAATTACAAAAATGCCACTCAGCTTTAATTTTCATGATTTTTGACCTTTTTCTTCTCCGAAATGACCAATTTGTCCCTCCAGCTCCAACCTACAACAAATAAACACAAAACATATAAAAAGACACTAAAAAACAATTAAAGATAACAATAATTAAGTTTAATAATATCAGATTCATAGGTATAAAACCTACTCATCAAATACCCCCAAACTTAACCAATTGCTTGTCCCCAAGCAACACAACACAATACAATAACTAAATATGTATGCAAATGCAACTAGATAAATGCTTAAATTCCAGCAGTCAAACAGAACAAAATCTATTCATCAAGCCTCAGAGAAATCACAATAAACATGCTAGTACATCATATCAAGACAGATTAATAATTTCCTCGTCAATCATCAAATCTTAACCTGTTATTATTGATATAGTGTGTGTGTGCTTAACATCCATGCTAACTGATATGATTCTAAATACAACACATAATAAATCTCTTTAAAGGAATCATACAATGTAAACTCACAAAATTCACGAACAAGCTAAAACCAACTAAAGACAAATATCCACCAAATTTAAGAGTCCAATCCGGGATACTTATGCATTATTGTGCTTTACGGGGGCTTTTTGCTCTTTTCCCGTTTTATTGTTTTTTTATATATTATATATTTTTTTAACCATGACTGTTCAATGTCTCATTCCATTAGGCTAAAGTGCTACCCCTTAGCGAGCTTTCGACCAACGACTCCCAGACCATATAAGACCTTAGGGTGCTAGGTTTTCAGATACCCCTTCGGGCGTACTTGCTCAAGTAATAAAAGCCCCGAAACAAAACTAGCCGCGGTATTTTTTTTTTTATTTTTTCATTTTTTTTCTTTTCTTTTTTTTTCAAGCTTATATATCCCAAATTTTCCCCCCAAACTTAAGTTTTTATCTAAATTCAGTCATCTTCGCCTATTCATGTCTTTCATTCATTCAAACTAGCATTATCCTCTAGAAGTCCATTATGTGTTAATTTAAACTCAATCAGTCAACATAGTTGTTTTTACTGTGCTATCCTTATTATATCAGTTTCAAACAGGTATAGATTCAAATCATGACAAGAAATCACATCAAAGTCTTAACAGACAATACTATACTTGTCTACTCAATTCCAATCTCATCACTGGCCAAAACAGACTTAAACTATCTAACCGCTGGAAACATGCAAATACTTAAAAATTTTTTTTTTAGGAAATTAAAATGAAAACTACATGAATGCAAAATACATGAAAAACTATTAACTGAATACTATGTGAATGCACTAGATGAATACTACATGCATGAACTGGAGCTGGAAAATTACACCCCCAAACTTAACCGATGCAATGTCCTCATTGTATATAACAAATAAAATTTAAGAAATTAAGCATTGAGAACTTCCCTGAAAAATCGAAGCTTTATTCCTCGTCATTATCCTCTTCTTCTGATTCTTCTTCATCAGCCGGGGGGTATGCAGACAATGGTGGAAATTGGTAGGGAGCTGCAGCTGGATTATCGAACACTTGGTGTGCACAGATTTTGAACACTATTGGTAGGCACTCCCCCAAATTTAATTTTCACCAAATTTTCCAATTACTAAGAACATTGGTCATAGCCAAATATGATGTTTCAATCAAAGTTGGATGAGCAATTTGAGCTTTGAACCCTTACTTTAGATAGATGTGGCTTGAATGTAAAGTGGTGCCCGATTTGGTGAAGAAGGATGACAAGATGGAGCTTGAGTGACTTAGTTTGGGTAGGAGATTTAGTGTTTGATTAGGATTTGGAAGAGAAAGATGGTTGTTGTGTCTAGATTAGATGAGGGTTGAGAGTTGTGGGAGTTAGAGTTGGAGTAAGAGAGCAAGAATGTGTTTGATTTGGGATTGGAGAAGTTTAGCCCGATTAGGGTTTTTTTTTTTTTTTTTCCTGATGGAGCGCCTAGGCGCTTGAATTTGCACTGTCTGGAGCGCCTAGGCGCTTGGCTGTAGAATGCCTTAAAAACTTTGAGCGCCTAGGCGCTTGATATTAGCTTGTCTGGAGCGCCTAGGCGCTTGGCTGGTACATTGCTTGTTTTGGTGTTTTACGCTTCTTGTATGCCATACCTCCAATAACGTGTTTCCTTCCACACCAAAATTTGCGGAATTGATTAGAAATTTGAGATTTTGACGAATGGACATTCAACTTATTAAGATCATAAATGCTTGGCCTCCTTTCCTGCAATAAATTGAATATTTGTTAGAGAACGATGGATGTAACAAATCCTAAACTATAAAAGTTTAACCACTAAATAAACTAACAGTAGAGCAAATTAATAAAAGTACAAATAGAAAATAACAATAAAAATTCCTGGGTTGCCTCCTAGTTAGCGCTTGGTTTATAGTCTTCAGCCTGACTTTCTTCTCTTTCTCTATCCAATTCCCCTTCAAAAATTGAGGAACCCTCCATCCATTAGTAATAACGTAACTTTCGAGAGTTTGCCATCAGTAAGGGTTATTGATTCAAATTCACCTAGCTTGTTCTTTATAGGTAGATTCTCTTTTACAACCTTCAAATAACTAGGCATTTTTCGAGTTGTATCTATGAACGAATTTTTACGTTGAAGCTTTTTTAGAACAACTGGTTCTTCATCTCTCTTCCCATTCTCTTCACACCATGGCACCAATTTTAAGCTAGCTTTCATATCATATATACCTTTATCGAAAAAATGACTACCAATTGGACAAATGATTGCAAATCTAACCGGATCCTTAAACTTTGGTGGAGAAGATATATGGGGCACTATCAAAATCGGTTCATCTATGTCAGAACTCAAGGCTAGATCTTTAGCGACCTTCTTTTCCTGCTCCCCACTTGTCTCCTCCCTTTCCACATCCTTTTCTTTTGGAACATCTGATTCCAGATTTAGCGTGGGCAATCCATCAGTCTCGGGAACCATGTTACTTGACACTTCACCTTGAGGGCGATTGATGATGGCGTTGAAAAGTTGTCCCACCTGGTTCTCAAGATTTCGAATCGACATCTCCTGACTATTCGTCTGCTCCTCAATCAAAACCATGAACTTAGAAATAAGTCCTTCCAAGCTTAAAATCCTTTCTTCTTCATGATTAGGGAGTTGGACTTGTTATTCAGGAGTGTATGATTGGCATGGAGCAAAGGGTTGGGCTAGATTGTCATCGCTCCATGAAAGATTTAGTGGATTCCCCCACTCATGATGATAATTACTGGAATAATCATAATTGTTGGGATAATCGCTGAAGTTACCACTATATTGTAACGACTCAAAACTGATGGTGCATTGATGACTCAGATGGTTTCCACCACAATACTCATATATCACCGCTACACTTTGAATACGTTGTGCTGATAAAGCATCAATCTTCCTTGAAAGTGTCCCAAATTGTGTTGACAATTCATCGAGTCCATAATTCTTTGCCTCCCTTGGCCGAGTCATTCTCGAATAGAGCCAATGATAGTCATAGTTGTTCATGGTACCTGAAAAGGAATTAGACTAGAGACAAACAAAAAAAAATGTTTAAATTAAGATTAATTTCAATGAATTTAATAATGACAAAATATTAAACTAAGTTCCCCGGCAACGGAGCCAAAAACTTGTTGCCTAAATTTTTAATAGCACTTTACCACGCAAGTATTCGCGTTCAATTGTAATATTCAGCAAGCAAGGATATCGTTCCCACGAGGAAATAGACTAATATTTATCAATTACTAACTCTAATGCAATTAATCCTATTTTAAACTAAGAAAATTTTGTTTATGATTTGAAAATTAAACTTAACAAACTAATAATTAAAATCAAAATTTCACAAGAATAACTGCAGATTTAACAGGTTAAGATTATAACTTCCCTTGGTATTTCATTTAAACTAACTTACTTCCCATTTAAAATAAATCAATTAATATGAATCATTATCCAAGAATGCTTTATGAATATTCACGCACTTCTTCCAAAGACACGTGAACAAATCCTCCTAAATCTAATATTTAAGATGCGGAATTATAAGGAACACCCCAGTTAATCAACTCACTATATTCCTATTTGAATCAAGTTAATTAGGGTTTACGCTCAAATTCTTTCAATGGATACAAAAGACACTTAGGTATATTCCTATCCTACAAGCTAATCATATTAACCCTATTCAGATTATATGAACAGATGTTATCATATCCAGATCTCAATCTATACTCCATCTTCCAATTTTATATAGATTATCACAGTAATTGTTGGCCAAATAATTAATCAATAAACATAAGATATAATAAACAATTCAATAAAAACCAACTTTCATTCAATGGGAAGCTTGCAATTTAAACTACATACCAAGTTCCGTTGCAATCTTAATTAAATTTTAGTTCATGATAATAATAAAGAAGAACATCATCCAAGTAAATAATCCAAACATCCCAGATAGTTACAAAAAAATAAAACTAGAGAAGAGAAGAAGAAACTCTGAATTTGCTCCAATACTCTCTCTTTGATCTTTAGCCTTTGCAATTCTCCTTCGTGTTTTTCTTGTCGTTCTCTCTGCAAATCTCTTGAAAAATTAGTTCATCCCTCTTTTCTAAAGTCTTCTCCTATTTGTATTGGTCTCAGCCCTCATTCAGACTCCTATTTGGCTTCAAAAACCTACTTGGCAGTAGAAAAACGCATATTTTTCTGCACTGGAGCGCCTAGGCGCTCATCATAGGCCATTTTCAAGCGCCTAGGCGCTTGACCAGGACCACGTAATTACAAAAATGCCACTCAGCTTTAATTTTCATGATTTTTGACCTTTTTCTTCTCCGAAATGACCAATTTGTCCCTCCAGCTCCAACCTACAACAAATAAACACAAAACACATAAAAAGACACTAAAAAACAATTAAAGATAACAATAATTAAGTTTAAAAATATCAGATTCATAGGTATAAAACCTACTCATCAGATCATACTCAAAGTGATTAGCTTTTGAATATAGTATGAGAACCTGCTCTAGAAGGGGTGGGGGGTTGAATAGATCCTTTTTAAGTTCAAATTCTTTTCTCCTTTTATTTTGTATATCTAATGATTTAGTATATGACAAACATAAGAATCTTTTCAAGCACAAAGAAATAAGTAAAAGATCCCCTTCATTGATATATTCATAATAATACATACATTGTTCTTAGAGTTAGTTTGGTTATAAGCAGTTAAAACATACATAGCAGTTATAGCAGTTAAAGTACATAATGTAAATGACATAAAGTAAAAGACACAAGGGGTTTTAAGTGGTTCAGAGACACAAGCTCCTAATTCACTCTTCTGCTTTTAACTAGCAGGATTTCCATTAAGGAAGGGCATCACCCTGAATCACTAAGATTCATTTAAGGCCATCAACCTTGGGACTTCAGTTCACTAAGAAATCGTCAAGGCCAACAGCCTTGGAACTTCTCTAGTTTCCTAGGAACTCTTCAAGCCCAGCAGGCTTGGAACTTCATTTAGTCCCTTCGGACAAGGATCCCTCAGGCCCTGGCTTCTTGTTGTTGTTTGTTGTTGTTGTTGGTGCTGAGCTACTAAGATGTCTTTTAGCTTGATCATCTTTTGTACTTAGCAGCTTGGTGTGGTCCTCTTTGCATTCTGCTTTGAGTCTGAACCACATCTTCTTTGGTGTAGCTGATCTTCTTCTGTTTTGCTCATCTTCATGTAGTGTCAGCTGTGCACCATCACCATTTCATGAACCCTTCTTAACATGTTGGCAGACATGTTTCTACACTTATTCTGATTCAACTTTAGGTTCATGGTTGATTGTAGAGTGGCTCTCAGGATCTGTCTTGTGCTTTGCCACTCTTCTGAATGCTAAAATCTTGTCCTTCTCGGCTGTTAGCTTGGATGCCAATTCAAGTGGCATTCTCATCTTGTTGAGTGAAACTTTGGTCTATTCAAGTCCTTTTTCAAAGCTTCTTCACTTCCACCTTCGTAGTCTCACTGTCATTGAGACTTGTTCTATTTAAGCTCAGGTGGAGCTCATAGAGTGAACGTTAGTATTCTACCAACTCAATAATTCTAAAACATAGCAATCATCAGCAACTCTTGATCGTTGAAGCGCTATCTTATTTATACTCCTTCACAATCTTCCCGTTGAGAAGTAATCATTAAAAGCTCTTTGAAATGCTTCACATATCTCGAGTAATTTGGTGTAGACTGCAGATGTGACATGACATCTCCTTTTCTGACTTTCTGACACTGCAGTCTACTGTTTCACCTACACTGTCAGATATGTTACTTTATATCTTGGGAAGGTCGACGACTTTATTTCCTCCTTCTGATTTCTCGATCAGAGGTTGTCCTTTTTCATTAATGCTCTCAATAAGCCATTGTCTTAATATCAATCTTCAGATTAAACCGTTGCCAATCCTTCAATCTTCAGTTGATCGAACTCTACGATTTTGATGTATATCTTCTTCGACCTGATCGTAGTGTCTAGTTGAGTGTCGCCCATTAACTGGTAGAGTCAACACTACGATCCTGAAGAGTGCTAATTAGATATTCAATGTAGAACACCTCTTCCTTCTTGCTGTGCAGTGCTTTAACATTTCTGTTTCCCTCGACTGTTCTTAGATATTGATGGCTTGACTCCTTGTTCTGGTCCCTTCTGAATAGCAAGACACTTCAAGTTTGTGGCATGTCCAACTCACTTTCTCCTTGTGATCTCCCATTCACTTATCATCAATGGACTAACCCAATGCTTAATCACTTTAGCCTTGTTCTTCAGAAGCTAATCAGTATCTCTGTGAGCACTCCATCAGTTCTTTGTTTGTTTGGCAAACACTACGATCCTGAATACTTACAAGATCGTTGTCATCTTATCACATGACAGCTATTGCACATGCTGACTTTCCTTAGTCAGCTACTGAAGTCTTCTTATGATCATCTTATGGAAGACTTCATTTCGAATAGCTTCACAGTCCAATCTGGATGCTGATTGGGTTGATGCTTAGATCTTCTGTTAGCTTAAATGCCATTCGTTGAGTGCTCTCTTGTTTCCTTCAGGTGGGATGTATCTTTGAAGTGCCAACTAGAGGCTTCATTCCTTTGGATATTCTGGGAATGCTCATTTGTTGGGAATCATATTTGCTCTACGATACTGCCTTGGCATTGTGAGCACATCTGTTGAAGTCTCAGTTCTACACTCTACGATTCAGCTTTGGATGTGCAGACACTATGACTCCGAGATCAGATCTTGACACTCTACGATTTCTGTCGTTGTGCTTGTTGTCTTCATCTGATCTTGCTCGACTACGATTTCTTCTTCTGATATGATCAGTAGATTCTACGACTCTGAGTGTAGTCTACGATTCTGAACATGACTTCCTCAGCAGACTACGGCCCTGAGGAAGTTTTCCTCGACACACTACGATCCGTCCTTGTCTCTTCTGACAGTCTACAAACTCCGAGATCCATTATCTTGCAGACTACGATTCTGTCTCGATAGCTCTCGAGTTTTCCTTGACTCTCCTAGCAGACTACGATTTCTGGTGCAGTGCTCGATGATCAGAAAAGCCTATCTATTACATCATAAGATCAAGCTAACATGCTTGATCTTTCTATATTTATAGTCCTTGTACATCATTTCTTTTTAAGGACTTTACAAAGCTGTTTTACTTATGAAGGATCAACCCAACACGTTTGATAAATTCATTTTAAGTCCTTGTACATATGTTTCTATTATCTATCAAATGACTTTACAGCTTTTCTTAATGCAAGCATACTTGCATATTCATTCATATATATATATATATATATATATATATATATATATATATATCATAATCAAATCATATGTAAATAGGAATATCATTCACATGCTTATTCCTGACACTCTTCACCCTTGGGAAGTTCTGAGCCACCAGTTCTAGGCTTGGAATTTTTGAAAGTACTTCTGGTGGTTCATTCGAGACTTTCACCACTATTCTTCTGTTAATCCTAGCAGGAGAGATGACATGATAGTCTACTGGTTCCTTTGATTCCTGATTTGCAAAACAAAAATCTTTCTCCAATTCTTCACTTTTTTGAGCTTGAATCTTGCTGATTCCTTTCATCAGATTCATTGATGAATTTTTCTTGCTGAATTTCATTACCAGAACCTTCTTCAGAAACATCTTCCTTGGATTCATTTTCTTCACTACTGGTGTAAGACCCCGAAATTTTTTTAAATAAAAAGGAATTTCCTTTATTTATTTTTTGAAATAGTAAGGGTGAATTTGATTAATGTGGTTAGTTATGGGTAAAATACGTAAATATTTTAAATAAGCAGGTGGTTATAAAATATTCATTGTTGTCAGGGAATATTCGTTTGGTCGTGGAATATTCTTGCTGTCAGGGAATATTCGTACGACGGCGCAGTCTTTTGTGGGTCCCATAACGGAAAGAGATTGGATGAAGAAAACGACAAGTATAAGTTGTTTATAAAAACGGCGTAGTTGTTAACGTTAATACTGTTGGAATACCCAGTGGTTAAAACACAGTAATACGCGTTGTTGCACAGTAGCACACGGTATTGCACCAATTATTGATTCTTACGTAAGAAGACACTACTCAATAATTGTTACAGTAATTACTGTTCAGTATTTTATGTTATTGATTCAATAATTGCTGCATTGATATTTTATATTACTGTTGTTTCAATAATTGTCATTACACAGTATTTTCCATTATCGAAGAAATAATTCATATTATCTGAATAATATTATTTGATAACATTATTGGCAATGTCTAGAAAGTTCTGTCTAAGGAGAGGTTTGGTCACCTAATTGCGCGCCAGTAAGGAGAAATTCTTATTGGAAAGCCCCCTCTATCCTGGGAACGGCTTGGTTGCCAATATTGTGATTCTGTAATATTATTTGTGAATTATTAATTATTGATTCATATGATGAAGAAAATATTGATTTTAGATGGATATAGATGGAGAAAATTTTTAATGTGACAATTATTGAAAATTAATATTTTATCTTTTTCTGATAAAATAATTCATTTAAATATATTATTATATTTTAATAATATAATAATGATGATATTTTTACGATGAATGTGGGGTATATGAGTATATGTGGAGGAGGAGTATTTTTGTTACCAAAAATATTTAAAGCATGTTTTATGTGTCGGTGGACCCTATTTATTGACTGAAATTTGATTATAGCCTGTAAAATCACCTGTTTGTGGATTTCGGTCAATTTCTGTTTGGAATTTGGAAAAACTTCCTTCTGTAAAGTTGTAGAGAATTGAATTTCCTATAAAAACTCGCGAGATTTGAATTTTCAGACAAAAGGGCTATTTATTATAAATTATTGAAGTTCCGGAGTTCCGAAATAATTGATTTTTGGAAGTTTAAAATTTTTTTAATAATAAAAACGTTTTTTAGATGTTGTGAGCTTCATTTAACACATGCCAAGTTGCTGAATTTCAGATTCAAAGGCGTGCGTAGGAATTGTTATTATAAATAATAATATTATATTAAATTTTCTGCTTTGGTGTTCTAAGCAATTTCCTATAAATAGGGTGCTTAGGTTAGAATTGAAAGTCACACCAAAAACTGAAGTTTTCTCTCTCTGTATTATGGAGCGTATTCTTGTGAGTATTTTGAGTATACTTTGAGTATTGATATACGGTGCAAGTTCAAGTCATAGCCTATATCCGGTGTTTCAACTAGAAGTACTGTCTTTCGAGGTAAGGGATATTATTTTTTTAAAATGATATTATTTCTTCTAATATCATTATGCCGAAGTATTGATCTGAACTTTTAATCAAATTTTTGTGTCGGAGTTACTATTCACGTATACGACACTATTCACGGATACGACACTATTCATCGAAAAATGAAAATTTTTCCTTTTCGTCTAAAATATCTATTGTGGATACTAGCTTTGATTGTATCCATATTTTGATCATTCTTGAATTTTACTTCAGTATGCTTATTTATGAAGTATTTTTGAACTCGAATTATTTAAAGTACGAATCCTTAATACTTGTTATTTTGTTTAACTGGATTCGTTTTCTTTAAAATATTTTTCATCATCCTCAGTCCTAAATGATGATATAACAGAATATCTTTGGCCTGTAGTGCAAAGATGAAAGATTTCTGATGAATATCTTTGGCCCGTAGTGCAAAGATGTACAGGTGTTGAGATGAACATGAACAATTGATGAATATCTTTGGCCCGTAGTGCAAAGATGAACATGTGTTTAGATGAACATGACCAACTGATGAATATCTTTGGCCTGTAGTGCAAAGTTGAATATTTGATTTGATTTGAGATATATATTGATTGATGTTACAGGGATAAAATATTGATGATGAACTTTTAAATTCATAGATGTTAGTAGATTTCATTCTCTACTTAACTACTCTAATGAATTATTGTTTCCACTGCAGTTGTTGATCTAAAACTTGTTGTCTATTGTATTCTATCAGATTTTTCCCTGTTGAAGACTAAGGATAATTTGTTGTACATTATCTTAGTCATAATATTCTTTACTGGGCTAGTTAAGCTCACCCTTTTTCTTGTTGTTCTATTTTTCTTCTCAGGAGACGAGAATGTAGCGAGTACGAGTCGGGGGATGTAATGATGGTTCTAGAGAGAGTTGTTTAGTAGTCCTCACCATTTTTGTAAAATAATGTATCAATAATTATGATGGGGATTTATTTGTATGTGGATATTGTCTAGACGGCAATAGTTTATATGTTGTAATAATAAAGTTGTAGTTATTTCTGTACCATGTATTTGGCGACTCAGAATGGGTTGGATGGAATGGACCAGTTTTGGGGGCATCATAGTTGGTATCAGAGCTTAGGGATATGATCTCTGGTGGAGATCGGGGAATAGAACTAGGAGGGGAGAGACGAGTAAATCCTTCGCTAGTGTGTCCTACCTAAGCTTATTTGTTGGTCGGTCATAATATAGGGGTATTATGTGATTTATTAATTTGTTTAATTAACCCTTGTTTTATGGCAGTATTTGAGAATGTCGACTGAGAATATTAACAGTGGAGTAAATGAGACCGTGGAGACGCATGTACTCACCAACGAGGAGAATGTGCAACAAGCTCGCAATGTTCCTCCTGTGAACAACGCCACTGAGCAGATGATGAACGACGGGATGTTTAGAAGCTTTTTGCAGTTCATGCAAAATCAGACGAGGGAGACTCGTGTTCAAAATACAGGAGGAAATGATAGCAATTCACGGGTGGTCACAGCTAAGCAGTTCAAAGAGTTGGGACCACCAGAATTTAAGGGAAAGCCCGATCCGATCATGGCGGAAACATGGGTCAAGCAAATTACCAAGATATTCGATGTCTTGGGATGCACGGAGGAACAGAAGGTTCCATTCGCCACCTTTATGTTCCGTGGTGAGGCAGATTATTGGTGGGAATCTGTGAAGCATACCCATCCAGCTGCACTCAGCATGTCTTGGGAAACGTTTCAGAAACTTTTCAATGAAAAATACTTTCCTGAAATTATTCGCAATATGAAGGAGGTAGAGTTTATTAGACTAGAATAGAACAACATGATGGTATCCCAGTACGAGGTGAAATTCGCGGAGTTATCCAGGTTTGCACCTCATTTGGTGGAGAATGAGGAACGTATGACGCGGATGTTTCTGAGAGGTTTGAAACCCGGCATACGTCAGTATCTCATTTCTCATAAATTTTCTATCTATTCAGATGTTGTCAACATGGCACAGTTGTAAGAGCGAGATAACGAGTACGTTCAACCGAGGGACCATAACCAGGATCATACCGAAGATAGCAGTCATCAGAATAACGATAACCAGCGGAGAAAGAAGAATATGGACAAAGGCGGTAACCACTCTGGTGGTAATCGTGGCCATGAAAATAGAAGAAGCGAGTCGGGAGGAGATTTTAAAAAGAGGAGATTTAACAACGACCATGTGAAGATGACAGTGCCAGCAGCAACTGGTTCCAAGGGAGGAGAAGGACCACTGGTCGTATGTTATAAATGCGGGAAAGAGGGACATATCAGCCCAAACTGCCCACAACAGTTCAAGGTATGATATAATTGTGGAAAAGAAGGACATATCGCTCGAGAGTGTACGGTAGCGAAACCAATTCCAGTGGGGATGGTGATTCAAAATGCTGTCCCAGAAAAGTCAAAGTCAACGGCTCCTGGAAGAGCGTTTGTCGTAACTGGTCAAAATGCGAGGAACCCGAACAAAGTTAGCACGGGTTAGTTAATTATAATTCTTGCGAAGTTTATACCTTACTAGGTACCGGTTCTACCCATTCTTTTATCTCTCTTGCTTGCGCTCAACGTTTGAGCTTGACTACGGATAAATTAGACTTTGACCTATTTATGGAGACTCCTTTAGGAGAAACTTTCATTACATCTGTTGTTTAGAAATATTGCTTGATTCAAGTTGGCACTATCACATTACCTGTTAACCTTATTTCTATAGAGATATTTGCTTTTGATGTGATTTTAAGGTTAACTACTCATCATGCCAAAATTAATTGCTTTTGTAAGGTTGTTAGTTTTCATATTCCTAAGCAACCTGATATTCGAACTCGTGCAATCAAACCATTGAAGTCAAACATTTTTATATCAAGCCATGAAGTCATTCGTTTATTAAAAAATGGATGTTATGTTTTCTTAGCCCATGTCATGGATTTGAACAAAAGTACATCAGATTTGAATGATATTTCTGTTGTTAGTAAATTTCCTGATGTATTTCCTGAAGAATTTCTTGGCCTACTCCCAGAACGTGATATTGAATTTTGTATCGACTTTGAACCCGGTACAAAACCCATTTCTAAAAATCTCATGGCTTCTATTGAACTTCAGGAGTTAAAAATTTAACTATAGAATTTGGTACCCGAGCCTTTATCTTGTGACTTCCTTTGTGGAATGCACCGAAGCCAGACTCTTCGTAGGGGACACAATATTCGTGCGATAGTAAACTAATAGGTGTCATTGTAACGTGCTATCCAAGGTTGGGATATGAGTCATAGTTGAGAACAACTTAAGTCAGTAATCGAAATACGTAGCTTTCTAGGCTTAGTTGGTTATTATCAGAGACTCGTTGAAGGATATTCTCGAATCGCTATTCCATTAACGCAGCTGACTCGTAGAGATACAAAATTCGAATGGAGCAAGGAATGTGGGAAGAGCTTCTAAGAACTCAAGAGGAGACTCATTTCAGCACATGTTCTGACCATGCCATCCTGGAAAAACGAACGTGGTAGATGACGTGTTGAGTAGAAGATCGTATACAAGTACGAGTACGATATTGTCAAAGACTAATTTCATATAATTTACAAATAATAGAGATGGAGATGAAAACTCTAGGTACCCACGTGATGATATACGAGTATAATCGACTTTAATCGATAAAGTTAAAGTTGTTCAAGCTACACACCGGAGCTGGTGAATATGAAGAAGCAGGTACAAGAAGTTGTTATTCCAAAAGCGAGAATTGGCGATGTGAGCAAAGCTCAAACCTTCGATTTATTAATCCATTTGAAATTCTCGATTGAATAGGAACTGTGGCATATAGACTCGTTTTACCGCCAAGTATGTCGCGTGTTTATAACGTTTTTTTTTATGTACCGATGTGGACGACTCGAACCATGTTATTGAGTTAGAACTGGACGAAATAGCTAAAGACTTAACGTACAAGGAGGTACCTGTCAAGATGGGAAGGAGCATGTCCTACGCACGAAGGTCATACCACAATTTAAAGTTTTGTGGAGGAATCATGCTATAGAGAAAATGACATTGGAGTTGGAAATGGAAATGAAAGTGAGGTATCTTTACCTTTTTGAAACACCAGTTACGTACGTCAATTTCGAGGACGAAATTTCATAAGGAGGGGAGGTTGTAAGACCCCGAAAATTTTTTAAATAAAAAGGAATTTCCTTTATTTATTTTTTGAAATAGTAAGGGTGATTTTGATTAATGTGGTTAGTTATGGGTAAAATGCGCAAATATTTTAAATAAGCAGGTGGTTATAAAATATTCATTGTTGTCGGGGAATATTCGTTTGGTCGTGGAATATTCTTGCTGTCAGGGAATATTCGTACGACGGCGCAGTCTTTTGTGGGTCCCATAACGGAAAGAGATTGGATGAAGAAAACGACAAGTATACGTTGTTTATAAAAACGACGTAGTTGTTACCGTTAATACTGTTGGAATACCCGGTGGTTAAAACACAATAATACGCGTTGTTACACAGTAGCACACGGTATTGCACCAATTATTGATTCTTACATAAGAAGACACTACTCAATAATTGTTACAGTAATTACGGTTCAGTATTTTATGTTATTGATTCAATAATTGCTGCATTGATAATTTATATTACTTTTGTTTCAATAATTGTCATTACACAGTATTTTCCATTATCGAAGCAATAATTCATATTATCTGAATAATATTATTTGATAACATTATTGGCAATGTCTAGAAAGTTCTGTCTAAGGAGAGGTTTGGTCACCTAATTGCGCGCCAGTAAGGAGAAATTCTTATTGGAAAGCCCCCTCTATCCTGGGAACGGCCTGGTTGCCAATATTGTGATTCTGTAATATTATTTGTGAATAATTAATTATTGATTCATATGATGAGGAAAATATTGATTTTATGTGGATATAGATGGAGAAATTTTTTAATGTGACAATTATTGAAAATTAATATTTTATCTTTTTCTGATAAAATAATTCATTTAAATATATTATTATATTTTAATAATATAATAATGATGATATTTTTACGATGAATGTTGGGTATATGAGTATATGTGGAGGAGGAATATTTTTGTTACCAAAAATATTTAAAGCATGTTTTATGTGTCGGTGGACCCTATTTATTGACTGAAATTTGATTATAGCCTGTAAAATCGCCTGTTTGTGGATTTCGATCAATTTCTGTTTGGAATTTGGAAAAACTTCCTTCTGCAAAGTTGTAGAGAATTGAATTTCCTATAAAAACTCTCGAGATTTGAATTTTCGGACAAAAGGGCTATTTATTATGAATTATTGAAGTTCCGGAGTTCCGAAATAATTGATTTTTGGAAGTTTAAAATATTTTTAATAATAAAAACGTTTTTTAGATTTTGTGAGCTTCATTTAACACATGCCAAGTTGCTGAATTTCAGATTCAAAGGTGTGCGTAGGAATTGTTATTATAAATAATAATATTATATTAAATTTTTTACTTTGGTGTTCTAAGCAATTTCCTATAAATAGGGTGCTTAGGTTAGAATTGAAAATCACACCAGAAACTGAAGTTTTCTCTCTCTCTCTATATTATGGAGCGTATTCTTGTGAGTTTTTTGAGTATACTTTGAGTATTGATATACGGTGCAAGTTCAAGTCATAGCCTATATCCGGTGTTTCAACTAGAAGTACTGTCTTTCGAGGTAAGGGATATTATTTTTTTAAAATGATATTATTTCTTCTAATGTCATTATGCCGAAGTATTGATCTGAACTTTTAATCAAATTTTTGTGTCGGAGTTACTATTCACGTATACGACACTATTCACGTATACGACACTATTCACGAATACGACACTATTCATCGAAAAATGAAAATTTTTCCTTTTCGTCTAAAATATCTATTATGGATACTAGCTTTGATTGTATCCATGTTTTGATCATTCTTGAATTTTACTTCAGTATGCTTATTTATGAAGTATTTTTGAACTCAGATTGTTTAAAGTACGAATCCTTAATACTTGTTATTTTGTTTCACTGGATTCATTTTCTTTAAAATATTTTTCATCATCCTCAGTCCTAAATGATGATATAACAGAATATCTTTGGCCTGTAGTGCAAAGATGAATGATTTCTGATGAATATCTTTGGCCCGTAGTGCAAAGATGTACAGGTGTTGAGATGAACATGAACAATTGATGAATATCTTTGGCCTGTAGTGCAAAGATGAACAGGTGTTTAGATGAACATGACCAACTGATGAATATCTTTGGCCTGTAGTGCAAAGATGAATATTTGATTTGATTTGAGATATATATTGATTGATGTTACAGGGATAAAATATTGATGATGAACTTTTAAATTCATAGATGTTAGTAGATTTCATTCTCTACTTAACTCCTCTAATAAATTATTGTTTCCGCTGCAGTTGTTGATCTAAAACTTGTTGTCTATTGTATTCTATCAGATTTTTCCCTGTTGAAGACTAAGGATAATTTGTTGTACATTATCTTAGTCATAATATTCTTTACTGTGCTAGTTGAGCTCACCCTTTTTCTTATTGTTCTATTTTTCTTCTCAGGAGACGAGAATGTAGCGAGTACGAGTCGGGGGATGTAATGATGGTTCTAGAGAGAGTTGTTTAGTAGTCCTCACCATTTTTGTAAAATAATGTATCAATAATTATGATGGGGATTTATTTGTATGCGGATATTGTCTAGACGGCAATAGTTTATATGTTGTAATAATAAAGTTGTAGTTATTTCTGTACCATGTATTTGGCGACTCAGAATGGGTTGGATGGAATGGTCCTGTTTTGGGGGCGTCACAACTGGTCCCATCTTCAGCACTTTCTTCCTTTGATTCAGATTAATCATCACTTACTTCAATGACTGCAGTAGAGTGATTACTTTTCTTCTTGGAGGCAAATTTAGCATGTAGTCTGTAGCTCTTTTTTCTCCTTGGAGGTTCATCTATAGGAGAGTCAGACTCTTCTTCCTCTTCAGACTCTGAGGCCTTTAAATCATCAAGTAAACTTCCTTGACGTTCAGCATTGGCAGGGGTATATCCTTCTTCTTTCGAATCAACATCATTTGACCCATCATCTGGGCTTGTTGGAGCATTTGCATTTGGAGATGTAGTTGGGTCATCTTGTAACTTTTCTTCATTTTTAGAGTGAATGCTCTGATAGTTAGCCACAAGGTTTGTGCATTCTTCTTCATCATCAAAGTCTGCATTTTCTTCCATGAATCTAGTTCCACCTTCATCGCTGGATTTGTTCTTTAGGGACTCAGTCTTGACATCATCAGTTCCATTTTCTTCTTCTGACTCTATGCCCCTCTTCTTCGTCAGATGTACTTTCTTGGTAAACTGGTGCTGGCCTGTTTTCCACCTTAGCTTTCTTTCTTGATGGCCCTTGAAGCAGTTTGTTACTTCTTCTCTTGGTGGTTTCTGCAGTCAAGACTTTTTCTTCTTCATCCTTGTCTTCGGTGGAGAGACTTTTTGGTAGAGCCTCTGTTTTCTTCACACTCCTGGATCTCTTCCTTACTGGTGCGGATGCTACAGGTGAAGAGTCACCAGACTCAAGACTTTCCACCTCCTTCACCTTCCTCTTTTTTCACAGAGTTCTTTCTGCTGCTCCCAGTTGTTGTTCACCTCCTGTTTTTCTTTGGGTTTTTCTTTCAGTTCACAAATAGTTGTGGAGACATTACTTTGTGAATATTCAGAGGTTCTCCCTCATCATCTTTGATCTTGCTTCCCAGCTTTTTCTTCATCACAATACTCTACAGTCTACCATGAAACACGTTTGTAAGGGGTTTTTCTGTAGACTTCTTCAACTCAGCATTTTCTACCCATTTTGAGATTTGATCAAACAAGATAACTCTAAATTTTATTCGCTTCTTTAGAACTATTGTAGACATAATCTTCAGCTGTTGATCAAGCACAATGTCATGTGCCGTATCTTTGTATAGTATACATTTGCCTACTATCTCAACAAGGAACTCGAATTCCTCAAGAAACTCCTTTTTCTTCATGTCCTTCAGACTAGTGTTTCTTTGGTACTCCATAATCTTCTTTGCTTGTTCAATGTCGATCTCATTAAGACTTTTAAGTCCTAGGTCAGGAAAGCCTAAGTATTGATTGATATCAGATGATTTCAGCTTTAGAGACTGACCTTTGACCTTGGTAGAAAGGGTTCTAGAATTTATGGATGCATTTGAGTAGAACTCCTTAACCAGTTCAACATATACTCGAGTGCTTGACTCAAGGAATTCTGAGAATCCAGCTTTCTTCACAAGTTCAAGAATGTCTCTGAACTTCTTTTCCAATTCCTCAAATGACTTGGTTTCGAGCTGAATGCCAGTGATTACTCGCTAATCTGCCATTTAAATAGTTTGAGGAATATGGGTATTTGATTCAGAAAGATTTATGAGAAATCGCTGATTGTGATTTGGGCTTTGGAGGTTTAATTGATTTTGGCTTCGAAGAAGATTCCGGGGTTTGAAAACGGGAGGGAGAGAGGTTTGATAATTTCTGATAACTGTTTATAAATTTTGAATTTGCCTTTATAGCAGTCTCTCTTGACTCAGCATAAGCAGTGATGTGTCAACTAGCCATTGTTTTCACGATGCCCAGTAATGAGCTGTAACTCCCCATAACCTTTTCGGTTTTATATTCCTTTTTAAGAGAATATACATTACTGACGTGGATTGATCGTTGACCTTCTTGGTTCATAGAGTACCATTGTAAGGCAGCTGTGGACTCCATGTTTTCCTTTGTTGACTCAACGATCTTCTTTTGAGAATTGCTGCAGTGGATGGTTTTGACACTAATCCTCATCTTGAAACTGTGATAACCCAGGATTTCGAATAATCCAAAATTTGCGAATAATTTTTTTAATTAATATTAATATTAATTATCAATTTTGTGACAAGTTTCTGTGATACGTGTATCGAGAAGGTCAATTTATGTATTGACTAATAAAATTAGAGTAGAGTTGTGCTTAACGGAGAATAGAAACCCTAAACCTAATTTTCGAATAGGGATTCGATAGAAAATACAATAAAAATAATTGTATTGTTGATTATGTGTTTTGGATTGTATAAAATAGTTGGTCATTGATTGACTGGATAAGGTTTAATATTAGTAACACCTAATAAGAGATTAGAAATCCTAATCTCAGGATTAAAAACCCTAATGTGCTGTTAGAAACCCTAATTGTACGCCGAGAAATCCTAATTTCAAAATCGAGAATTATAAACCCTAATTAGGCAACCCTAATTTTTATTAGCATGCCTAAAGTGTTTGTTAAACTTAAATATGATTAGAAAACTCTAATTATATTTTTGAATGTTAAATTTCTATTTTAGAAACCCTAATTTTATTTTAGAAAATTTATTTTTCTAATTAAACCCTAAATTTGAAAATTGTGGGCACAAGAATTTTTAATACCTAAAGGGTTCAAATCTTAAACCCTAATCCAAGCCCAAAACCCTAAGGGTTTGTACAAATTCCATGTTTACCATTTAATTCAAATTACAAATGACAAAATTGCCCTTTATGGGATTTTTATTAGATTACTTGTAGAAATGGCCAAATCTTTAGTTGGTGACCAACTCCATTGACATTGTGGCCTAAAAATCTCAGCAAACAAACCTCCATTTGACAGCAAGATCAGATCTAACAACTAAGCATGCTATATAAGAGATTCAAGAGAGAGAAAGTCTAAAAAAGTTACCATTTTACATACATGCTCTTACCAACTCTCTCTCTATCTCAAAGCTCCGAAATTTTAGAGTAGATCAGTCACCAAATTAGCCCTAGCAACATCAAGTTCATATTGGAGAATCAAGATCAAAATTTGAGCAAGAAAGGTATAACCAAAAATTTTATTTTTAATCCATGTTGCTAAGAAAAATTTCGTGTTTATGTGTTTAGATCTTTGTTAGATGATGTTTAATGATGATCTATGTTGATATAACATAGATCCATAGCATCAAAATACTTTAAAAATGATGATTTTCAAAACTGCCAAGAACAGAAAATGTGGTCTGACAAGCTAATGTTAGGCGCTACAGATTATTGTTCGGTTGTTGTTTTTGTTGTTTTAAAGTTTTTGATTTGTAGCCTGGTATTAGATCTTTCATCTGGAAGTGAAACTTCAGTCATTGGATGTCTAGATCGCATATTATAGACGGTCAAACCACGTTGACCAAGCTTGACCAGCTGAAAATCTGGGTAACCCAGAAAGTTAAAAACCGTGTCTGACAAGTTTTTGGAAGGCCCAGATCTGGTCGTTATGATGTTATTTGTTAATGTTGTTGTAATATACTTGTATCCTAATGTCTGTAGTATAGATCCATAGCCTTATAACTCTTAAACACGTCATATCTAGATTGTAGTGAGTGGTCAAAGTGGCCTGTTCGACCATGTTAGCAGTTTTCTGGAATTTCCAGAAAACCGGATGAATAGCCTTCTGACAGACTTTGACCGAGCTGGATCTGGCGTTTATGTGGTTGTTCAACTGTAATGTTGTTGTATTTATATTCATTGACACAAGGATTATAAGTGCAAACCATTAAATAACATTAATCAAGACCGAGACATAGAATTAATGGAGCTCAAAAGTAGTACCACGAAACTGTCTGGGTTTCTGGGTTGCCCAGAAAACCCAGAACAGCTCTGACATTGATTTTCGAGGCTCAGATCTTGCATCTGGATTGTCTTTTTGAGCCAATTGATGGTTAATAATTGGAGAATTACATGTATACTACACTATCACAGTTAGAACTAGCCCAGAATCGAATTACACAAAGAGTAAAATCTGGTCAAAGTTGACCACTTGTTAAGCCGACTGTTAGTGTTCTTGAGCTCAAGAACACCAACAGCGACGCTTTGTGTCGCTAAAGGGCTTTAGCGACGGTTTATTTATTTTCTAATTTCTGAATATTCTGGAAATTAATAAAAAATAGAAATAAATTATAAAAATTACTAAAATTGGTTTTAAAAATTATTTTAAATTATGAAAAATAATTTTTGACCAATTGGAATATTTTTCTTTAATATTTATAATTATTTAAATATTAATGGTATTTAATTTATTTAATTAGTGTATTAAATAAATTAGAGAAAAATGATTTAATATTATCAAAATACATTTTAAATAAGAATAATGTATTTAAAAATATTTTGAGTTATAAAATGTAACTTTTAATACTTTTGGAGAATTTTCATTAATAATTTAATATTAATGATATTGGATTTATTTGATTATTAAATTAAATAAATAAGATAAAAATAATGTTAATGATTTAAAAATCATTTTAATTGAGAATAAAGTGTTAGAAAATATTTTAAATTATAAAATATAATTTTCAATATTTTTGGAGAATTTTTATTAATAAATTAATATTAATGATGTTTGATTTATTTAATTATTATATTAAATAAATGATTTAAAAATGATTTTATTGATTTAAAAAAATCATTTAAAAATGAGAAAAATGTTTTAAAAATGTTTTAAGTTATAATTAATGACTTTTAATATTTGGATAATAATTTTATTAATATTTATATATTAATGGTGATTATTTAAAAATGATTTTAATTACTTTAAAAATCATTTAAGTAGAATATTGATGATTTAAAAATATTTTAAGTTATTGATGATAACTTTAATATTTTGGAATGTATGTTATTAATATTTTGATATTATTAAATATTAATAATGTAAGATTATTTGATAATTAAATCATTTAAAAATGATTCTGATATTTGAAAAATTATTATAAATTATAATAATTGCTTGATAATTATTAAAAGCTCCCGAAAAATATTATTAATGATAGTTGACTTATCTAAATTAATATTGAAGCTTAGAGACCACGTGTAATTGATAGATAACTGTGTTAATTGTCGGATATGGTGACCAGAACACCGAGAATGGATCGAAGTCCAACCAGACTGAATTAGTTTGACTTGTTAAGTGTTTATATAGGTTATAAGCACTAATGTGGCTATGTGGTAATGTGTCTAGGAGAAGTTTGACTATGAATTACAGTGTTGTGTGTTATGAAATATTGTGCTAATTGTTAGACCGATATTATTGGTTATAGGTCTTTTGAAAGAAGATAAGTATTTTGTGTAGCTGTAATCAGCGGAAGAGGCAAGTTCCCTAACTCAACCTTGAGTTATTTCATTCAATTATTATTGGTGGATAATTATTGCTAATTATACCACGTCCAGGGATTTATTGTTGAAATTAAATTATTGAATTAGAAAATATATATTCGTAGAATTACTGTTGTTAGATATTCATATCTGTAGAAGTTAGAATTGACAGTACAGATAATTCCTGTTTATTGTCAAATTATGTTGAGAAATATCTTAGCCAATTATTCTGGTTAGACAAACATTTGTAAAAACTTGTTAGGTTTGAGAAGAGAAGCAAATAGAATTTGAAATCCCAGTATTTCATTGTAAAATCAAACTTTTGATTCTAAGACTGAGAAGAACAACCTTTTATATAAAGGGAACATTTTGTTGGTCGTGAATTCGACCTTTGCGCGCGTTTTGAGTATTATGCATAATATAGGGTATAATAAGCTGATCACTTGTTGTACTTGCAGAGGGGTATGATTTAATCTTTATGGTTATCTGATACACCTGAGTATTTATCAAAGTAAATCTTTGATATCTACCCGAGAAAATAAGTTCAAGATCTTGTGTGATCACTAAGTATAAATCTGGAAAACATTCCACTTTGATATTTCGTAGAATTGATTCTTGATTATTCATTAGAATATCGTAGAAACTTTGAAAGCGTTGTACTCTTTCATTATTGAATTATTGTGATTGTATAGAATACGAGAAAACTTGTTATTGAATAACGATTTGATCAGCCATTTCAAAGTTCCCCGAACTTTGATTTTATTCTATCAAAATAGATAGACTGTTGTTTTGAATTCTTATACATTTATTGTATGTCTTAACTTGCGGGGCAAATTAGTTGCTCACCCTTGCTAAATAAAATTTTTCAGCTAAGGATGAAGTTGCAGGAGGTGCTGCAAAGGACAAAGGCAAAGGCGTTGTAATAAATTAGTTATGATTAGCATATTTATTATGTTGTATTGTAAACCCTTTTTTGTATATCTAAAGGGTATGTTTGTAAAGTTAAGTTTAGAAAACCTCGGGGATGTATTATTAAACTCTGATAAAAAACTTATGAAAGTTACTATCTATATATATTATGGGTAGTTAAATGTTATTTATATTGTGGATCGTGAACACCAAACCCGGGGGTCAGGTAACCCGGATTTGGGGGTGTCACAGAAACTGCATAGCTTGACCACTGATGTACCCCAAGCCATTTTGGGCACTTAAGTTCTGAGGTGCATTTGCATGATGTCTTTCCAAATTGTATTCAAACTTATCTCCTCATAATCTGAATGGTTGAGTAATTGTCCAGTTCTTCCAAGCTTCTCATGAGCTAGAGTATCCTTTGGTAAGACTGCGATCATCGAGTATGCTTCTATGATCGCTGAGGTTACACTATGATCATGGAGTTCTCTTCAACCTCTACTCTAAGATCGTTGACTTTCTTGGTCCTTGAGATGAACTTTACTAAGCATTCCTTCTGGGTCAAGGTAGCTCAGGAAGGTCCAACCTCTTAGAGTGAGCTAAGGGTCAGGTTTGTCCCTGAGGCGCTTTCCAGATGAAATACTTTTACAAGTAATTTCCACTGATCTCTCATTTGACCTTTTCTGCTGGGGAGGTCCTCTATCAACTTTAGACAATTGCATTTGCTGTAATCGTGGTGTCCTCCTGCTCTTACACTACGATTGGATGTTTGATCGTAGGCACTCCATGATTTTGAGTTGGGTGGCTGATAGGTTATCAGTAGTACGTTTTGAGACGTTCCTACTGACTATGGATCTTCATTTGGTTCATCAGCCACAAAGTTTTGGGACTCTGTAGCTAGTACATTGCTTCATAGTGTATTTCTGATGTCTTAGAGCTGCTGTACTGTTGGCAGGTTACTGTCTTCTCAAAGAGACGTAAATTCTTCCTTTTCATGTGTAGCAGAAGTCAGCCTTGCATATCTCATTCTGGCTGAAGTCATTAAATCTTCTTATATCATAGAAATGAGTATCTTTAGGGTTGATCATTCTACGAACCTTTGACAACACTACGAACGTAGTCTTCTTTGTTAGCTTGTACTTGAGGAGTTCTGCTCCCGTAATGAGTTCCTCATGTTTGATGCTTGATGATCCTCTATGGTGAGCTTCCTTGAGAATTCTTCTCATATGATACACTTTGCATGATTGAGCATATATGAGCTTTTTCATCTTTGGTTGAATGGCCTGCTTCCTTATAAGGATCAACAACTATGTGAGCTTCATTCAGATTAGCTCAGCAGGTCTTCAAGGATAGACTTTGACATATAATAATTGTGACAACCCGAGAATTTGGGCAATTTATTAAAATCTTAAATGATTGATTTAAGGTCAAATAATAGACCTAGACAGAAAATAAGTGAATGCGTTTGATGTTATTGGGATTGAATTTTGAGAATTTCAAAATTCGGTGAAGGATTTAGGTGAATTATTCAGGATTAAGGATTTATGTGAATTTGTTTTGTGTTTATAGTTATGTTTGTGTTCAGAATGTGGTTAAGGGTGAAGGGTTGACCAGATAAACGATATCTGTAACAAACCCTAATTATATATTAAGAACGTCAACGTTCAGTTAGAAAACCCTAACGCCTGAAAAGAAACCCTAGAAAACGATTCTGCAAACCCTAATTTCAGTTCTGAGAATCCAAAACCCTAATTCGGTGAATGGAACCCTAAATTGGGAACGTAATGGCATAAGTGTAAATAATTAAAATATTAATTAGGGTAAAGCTTAATTGATTAGCAAACCCTAATTTCGCATTTAGAAAACCCTAATTTCGGGATTTGAAATCCTAATTTTATAATTAGGTAAAACGAAAGTGTTAATTTAATACTTTTAATGTTAATTAGGATATATTAATTCTAATTTTCAAGATTTAGTAATTAGAAAACTCTAATCTAATTACGAATATTTAATTTTTTTTTGGAAAATTATTTTCTATTAGAAACCCTAATTCGTGGGCTATGAACCCTAATGACGATTTTGACCTTAATTGCTTAATTAGCAATGTTAATTAGGAAATATAAATCCTAATTGTCAAGTTATTAGAAACCCTAATCTAATTAGGAAATCTAACTTCTAATTTAGAAAATTTATTTTTCTATTAGAAACCTTAATTAGTGGTTTATAAACCCTAATGACCATTTTGACCCTAATTGCTTAATTAGCGATTTTAATTAGGAAATACTAATCCTAATTAGCAAGATTGAATTTATGATTAGGAAATCTTAATTATAAACATAGAATCCTAATTATAATTTAGAAATATTAAATTTCTATTTTTGAAAATCTAAATTTGGAAAATGTTAGAAACTAATTTGCTAAATTTTTAAGGGTCAAACCCTAAACCCTAAATGGTAAAACTCCAAACCCTAAATTAGCCAAACCCTAAGACATAAGGGTTTGGCCAATGTCCAAAATGCCATTAAAATTAATTGTTAAATGACTATTTTGCCCTTTGTTCAATAATTGAAGGAAACTTGCAAATCTTGCTTTATCTTGGTTGTTCACCAACCCTAGCTCTAACCTAGCCTAGCCATATTAGTGTATCTCAGCAATTCCAGCCGAATTATTGCAGATCATAGCAACATGTTATCATATATATTGATTTAAAGAGAGATAAAGTACACTAACTTGGTCAATTTTCTCTCAAACAACCAACCAAGTCTCTCTCTCTAGAACCACGAAATATGATAGTAAATTAGTCCCTAATCAAGTCCCTACTACTTCCATAACAAATCAGGAACCCCAGATTCAAGATCAAAGCATGGATGAGGTATAAAACCTAATTTTAGTAAATCTTGTGTTTTGATGTTAGTTGTTGGTTAGATATGTGTTAGAAGGTGCCTTTTAGAGATCTGGGTTGTTGGATCATGGATCCATAACAATTAGATGAACGAAATTAGCATTTTGAAAAATCTGGAAATATGGAAAAATGTCGACTGACAAGCAAATGTCAGGTCTCCTAGATCTGTCTCTGTTAATTCTTTTGGGTGTTTTATGTTATACATCTATAGTATGCCATGTGGTCTTTGATCTCCAACTTTAAGCAAGTCCAGATCTTGTCTAGATCAAAAGTTATGAACGGTCAAACCTAGTTGACCGATCACAGAAACTGATTTCTGGGCAGCCCAAAAATCTCAGTAACCCCTGACAAAGTTTTTGCAGGCGCTAGATCTTGTAGCCTGTTAGTGTTTATGCCATGTTTTATGTTGGGTACTGTAGCCTGCCATGAATACTACATTCTGAAGACTTTAGTTCATCCAGATCATTAACAGAATCGTGTATAATCTTAGTCAAACTAGCATTGACCACCAGCATTTGTAGAAATCTGGAAAAACCCAGATTCTTATGAACTTGTTTTCTATCAGAACTTTGACCATGATTAATTTCTCTGTGTTATGTTATGAGACTGATTTGGTGTATGATACTTGTACCTTGACACTAGAACTTCATGTTTGAGCCATCAAACTACATAAACCAAAAAACAGAACCTATGTTAAATTGAGGTTGAATATGGTAACTCGAATATGTTAAACTCTGACAAGCCGAAGAACAGCGTTGTCAGAGATTTTGGAGACTTAAATCTCTCTGATCTGAAGTTATTTAGCCACGAAACTTGTTATGTAGTTGTATTATTACATAAATACTACAACATGAAATCAATTTCAAGTCCAGAAAACATTTAGATCATAGATCTATAGCCGGTCAAACCTACCCACCCGAACTCTGACTATGAAGCTCAAGAACACTCAAGAACACCTATAGTGACAGAAAGTGTCGCTATAGCCCTTTAGTGACAGTTTATTTTCTATTTTCCGGAAAATGAATTAAAAATTAGAAAAAAATGGTTTTTAATTATTAAAAATACAAAATAAATTCTGAAAAATTATTTTAAATTTTGAAAAATAGTTTTTAACTATTTTAAGTATATTTTGAAAATATTTAACACTTTTGGAATATAAATGGTATTTATTTATTTAATTATAATATTAAATAAATTATTTAAAAATAGTTTTAATTCATGAAAAATCATGAAAAATAATATTATGGTATAAGAAAATATTTCAAGTTATTTTCAATGACTTTTAATATTTTGTGATGAAATTAATTAATTAATCAATATTAATGATAATTAGTTTATTTAATAGATATATTAAATAAATTTTGGAAAAATAGAATAAATGATTTAAAAATCATATAAAAATGATTTAAGTGTTATAAAAATATTTTAAGTTATAAAAAAATAACTTTTGATATTTTGGCATGAAAATATTAATATTTTAATATTAATAGCAATTATCGGATAATGGATTAAAGTGTTGGAAAAAAAATATAAAAATAATTTTTAAAGTATTAAAAATACTTTGTGATATTATAATTATATTATAATATTATGTAATAATTTTCATTAATATTTTATATTAATGAATATTAATGATTAAAGAATTATGTGGTATTTAATTCATTTAAATACGATTTTAAGGATTGAAATTTTTTGATAAATGATATTAATTATCTAAAAATTATTATAAGTCAATGAAAATTATTTTTACTACTTAGAAAATTATCTGGGATAATTGTTAAGTGGTTAAGCAGAGTTTAATCGAACTTAAACTCGAGTGTTGACTGACTAGACCGTCGGGATGTTAAAATTATGTCGGGTTCAATTCAGACTGCAATAGTTTGACTTGATACCTAGTCTTATGTGTGTTATAGACTGATAGGCTTATGTGCTATGTGTTTAGGTTATTCTATAAATATAACAGTATTATACTGTGATGATATTATTCTAATATTGGAGATCTATATTATTAATATTAGGTCTTCGGATAAAGCATTATTAATTGCGTTGCGGTAATCAACGGTCAGGCAAGTTTCTTTTTACTAAACTCTAATAAGAGTATGTTATTCAAGCTTATGGTTAATCATTGCTGATTGCCATGAAAATTGTACTCTGTACATCTTGCATGTATAAGTAAGGTATGAAAGGCTGATCACCTTCATTACCAGTTGGTTCAGAAATATTTGTTCATGTTTAAAACTTGTTCAGTCAACAGTTTGTTCGTGCTATTTCTCAATTATATTGATGAATTATAGCCAGCTTATTATTCATACTATTTAATCATGATATATCGTTATATTATTGTATATAAACTTGCTGGGCAACTTTCATGCTCACCCTTACTATATCATGATAAAACATTGCAGATAATGCGAATGCGTTCGGATACAGGAAAAGTTTAAGGCCAAGTTCAGCTTGGGATAAAACGTGCGACTATTTTGTAATAGTATAATTTGATAAATATTGTTGTGCGATAAATAGTTTATGATTTGTGTATAAGTTAAGGTTACTCGACCTTGGGGAAAATAGTGTGTAATGTAATGTATAAATAATTTATGTTTATATCTTTCGTAAATAGTTATAGAAATAGTATACCGGATCCGCGGTGATTTGGGACCTGGATTTGGGGCTACTACAATAATTTTATCAGAATCATTTCTGAACAGTCTTAAGCCTTCTGCTGGTTGAATCTTTCTTTGACTGATGTCTTCTGCTTCATCATTCCTTAGTGTGGTCAGATAGAACAAGTACATGCAGGTTAGATATATTTTTATTTCGGTACCCATAGTTAAATGGGTCCTGCCTGGTTAGTTTCAAAATCCCTATTCTTCATATATTAGAATTATCATCATATTGATTACCAACCATCATATTCATGCATGAAACTAATTTAGATATGACATATTGAGATGCATGATGATGAGTGTGTGTAAGATTTGCCATTTTAATAAAATATTATTTTCCTTTTATGGTTTCATCATTTGCTTGGTTATGTTCACAGAGTTTAAATGTTCACAGAGTAAGAATCAATACTATTACTTATTTGTATCTGGTTGATTCCAGTTTCTACTAATCTTTAAGATAGTCTTGTAGAACTGATCATACTCTGTGTATTATCGAACACTTAGAACATAGGCTTGTACATACGTACTAACCCTTCAGCAAAGATTACTCCACATAAGATTAATTTAGCCTTTGATATGCTTATGACCGATTTCAGATTTCTTTCAAGATGTTATCTTCAACCTAAAACTTGGATGGAGAGAAAGTTTGTAAGCATTTGAGTTTTTAATCTCAGTGTACTTTCTCTCTTCACCTTTTAGGTAGATTATGGTTTCTTGACAGGATACTGTTATAGTTCATAAGGAGGTGCACCATGATGTACACAGTTATATTAGTGCGAAACCATACCTTTCTGCTGTCAGTTTCTTAACAGTCAATTATCTTCGATATACTGACGTCAGGCATTGATGTGCATAGTTTCTCATTTGCTCCCGACAACTTATTGCTCTAGTTGACCTTCAATCAATCAGTTGTGGATTTGAAGATGCAAGCTAAAGGAATCTCAGCATCTTTAGTTCTTTGACATCCTTGAGTTCACAAGGTTTACATCCCACTATTGGTTGGCTAGACACATGTTTGAGAAGTTCTTCTTTCTTTTCTGGATAAGCATTTCTTAGCATGTATAGTCTTTTAATCTTTTCTGACTGATGGATGGTTGACTCTTTTCTGTTGATGTCTCTTGTGCTTCCTAGCCTGGTTTTCAGACTATAAGATTGACCGAGGGTAAGGATTGGTCTTGTTGATATGGCAAGCAAGAACATGGACCAATCTGAGCAGCTTTAGATGTATATAAACATTTAACCGTACACAATATTTCTAACGTGTGAGCTCATGTACATATAACAAGTGACTTACTACTAAACTAAGTTTAGAACAATGTATGCGCCTAGGATCAGACTCAAAGTGATAATCTTTTGAATATAACGTGAGAACTTGCTTTGATACCAATTGTTAGTTCCCAGTAGGCACAATATAGATCTAGAAGGGGGGGGGGGGTTGAATAGATCCTTTTTAATTTTAAATACTTCTCATTTATTTTGTATTGCTAATGATTTAGCATATGACAAATATAAGAATCTTTTCAAGCACAATGGAATAAGTAAAAGATCCCCTTCATTGATATATTCATAATCATACATACATTATTCTTAGAGTTAGTTCGGTTGTAAGTAGTTAAAACATACATAGCAGTTATAGCAGTTAATGTACATAATGTAAATGACAAAAAGTAAAAGACACAAGGGATTTTAAGTGGTTCAGAGACTCAAGCTTCTAATCCACTCTTCTGCTTTTAACTAACAAGATTTCCACTAAGGAAGGTCAGCACCCTGGATCACTAAGATTCCTTCAAGGCCAGCAGCCTTGGAACTTCAGTTCACTAAGAACTCTTCAAGGCCAGCAGCCTTGGAACTTCTCTAGTTTCGTAGGAACTCTTCAAGCCCAGCAGGCTTGGAACTTCATTTAGTCCCTCTGGACAAGGACCTCTCAGGCCCTGGCTTTTTTTCTTGTTGTTTATTGTTGTTGTTGGTGCTGAGCTGCTAAGATGTCTTTAAGCTTGATCATATTTTGTAATTAGCAGCTTGGTGTGGTCCTCTTTGCATTCTGCTTCGAGTCTGGACCACATCTTCTTTGGTGAAACTGATCTTCTTCTGTTCTGCTCATCTTCATATAGTATCAGTTGTGCACCATCACCATTTCGCGAACCCTTCTTAACATGTTGGCATTCATGGTTCTGCACTTGTTCTGGTTCAGCTTTAGGTTCATGGTGAATCGTAGAGTGGCTCTCAGGATCTTCCTTGTGCTTTGCCACTCTTCTGAATGCTATCTTCTTGTCCTTCTCGTCTCTTAGCTTAGATGCCAATTCAAGTGGCATTCTCATCTTTGTTGAGTGAAGCTTTGGTCTGTTCAAGTCCTTTTTCAAAGCTGTTTCACTTTCACCTTTGTAGTCTCACTGCCACTAAGACTTGTTCTATTAAGCTCCGGTGGAACTCGTAGAGTCAACGTTAGCATCCTATCAACTCAACGATTCTGCAACATAGAAATCATCAGTAACTATTGATCTTTGAAGCTCTGTTGATTTATACTCCTTCCCAATCTTCTCGTTGGAAAGTTGCCGTTGAAAGCTCTTTGATTTGCTTCGCAGATCTCGAGTTATTTGTTATAGACTGCAGATGTGACATGACATCTCCTTTTCTGACTTTCTGACACTGCAGTCTACTGTTTCACTTACTCCGTCAGAGATGTCACTATGATGTCTTGGGCAGGTCGACGACTTTATTTCCTCCTTCTAATTTCTTGATCAGAGGTTGTCCTTTTGCATCGATGCTCTCAATAAGCTCTTGTCCGAATACCAACCTTTAGATTGAACCATTGCCAATGCTTCAATTATTGGATGATTGAACTCTACGATTCTGATGTATGCTTTCTTGAGCCTGATCGTAGGGTCTTCTTGACTGTTTCTCATTGTCATGTAGAGACAACACTACAATCTTTGAAGAGTGTTCCTTTGATCTTCAGTGTAGAACACCTCTGCCTTCTATTGTGCAGTGCTTCAACACTTTTGTTTTCTTCGACTGCTCTCAGATACTAATGGGTTGACTCCTTGCTCTGGCCTCTTCTGAATAACAAGACACTTCAAATTTGTGGCGTGTCCAGCTCGCTTTCTCCTTGTAATCTCCTGTTCACTTATCATCAATGGACTGACCCAATGCTTAATCACTTTAGCCTTGTTCTTCAGAAGCTGGCCAGTATCTCTGTGTATACTCCATCAGTTCTTTCTTTGTTTGATAAACACTACGATCCTGATTGCTTCCAAGATCGTTGTCTTCTGTTTACTTGACATGTAAAGTCCCCGAATCCGGATACTTGAAACCCGAACTCGGTACTTCACGATACCATTTCTATGAGCGGAATAATACTAATAATAATAACAATAATATAAAACTTAACTTAAATTTACATATACTTCAGAGTCTTTCTCCCAAGTACGTAACCTTTAGTCATTCATTACATGATATTAGATATTTAAATATTATAGTCTTCATAATCTAACACTATTACAAACAGTACCACAAATCTTATTTGGTTAACTTTCCCATTCCCTTGTTTCGGCATGAGCCTTCTGGTCCTTCACACTTAACTGAAAAAATTTTAATTAAACAAGGATGATCATTTGAGTGCCCAGCAAGTATTTATATATATATATATAAGTTGAAAGAATTTAAATATTTTTTTATAATATTCTTCTACAACCAATCAATAATTGTGAAGTAATCTGTATCAATAATAATAACATAACAACCCTCTTTCAAATTTTTGAAACTACGTATTAACTATACATGGGTTTCTATGACATACTATGAACATTGTTTTCATTTTCGAAAAGGTTTGAACAGAAATCCATCTGTAAACCGTCATGACTTACGGGCACGGAGGGTGATCTGCCCCGTTGTACCCTGTATTGATCAATACTACATATATAAGAACGATGTTATCGTTCACTCTGTCCGCCTTGGGCGCATAAAAATTTACCCATTATCGGGATGTTTATACCTGTCGGGTTTTCATAACAAAGGTCTTATCTTATTCAACAATAATATATAATTCAACATATATGTATATCAAAGGTGTATCAACATGTGATTAAATACAATGATTATCCAAGTGGGGACACTTGTATAATCATTTCTAGAAATTAACGAACAGAATATATATTCGAATTATCATATACTAACATGTTGATAATCAAAGGGTGTATATAATATAGGTTTAACAATCTGTACATTAATAATAATAATTCTGAACTTCTCACTTCTGTCCATTGCATAAAGAAAATGCAAAGTTAGGATACTTGCCTGATGCGCTGCTTACAATTATGCAACTTAGATTTATCTTTTCTATCACGACCTATCAATAATCAGATCATTTTACTGATTAGTATATCATAACGTAACACATAACACTGCCTATTGCAGTCAGCACATTCCTAGTCACATAGTCACATAACCTTAATAACCATTGAATCACAAATAAATAGTTAACTAGCTAAATTATCTAAGTCCAGATCAATTTCTGAACCATGTCGGTCTGCCGATAGCTTTATCGGTAAAAATCGAGTCTAAGACTCTATCTCAAAGTTCAACATTCATAAATATCAGTCATATAATTTTTAAATGACTTATAATAATTTTTAAATAATTATTATCATTCATCATAATTTTTGAAATATCAGAATCATTATTAAATGATTTAAATATCAAACAATTCTATTATCATTATCATTTAATCAATATTAAATCATTAATGAAACCATTGTCAAAATATTAAAGTTATTTATAATAACTCAAAATATTTTTAAAACATTTATATTACCCTTAATTGATTTTTAAACATCTAAAATCATTATTAAATAATTACCATTAATATTTAAATATTAATGAACTATTTATCCAAATATTAAAAGTCATTAATTATAACTTAAAATATTTTTAAATCATTAATATCCTTTTTAAATGATTTTTAAAATAAAACCATTTTTAAACTATTTATTTAATATAACTATTAAATAAATTTAATACCATTAATAATTAAATAAATATCATTAATATTAAATTATTAATGAAATTATACTTTAAATATTAAAAGTTATATTTTATAACTTAAAATATCTTTAAACATTTTATTTTAATTTAAAATGATTTTTATAATAATAAAATCATTTTTAAACTAATTTATTTAATATAAATATTAAAAAACTTTAATATCATTAATAATCATTAATTAATTAAATTTACCTTTAAATATTAAAAGTTATATTTTATAACTTAAAATATTTTTAAATACCTTATCATTATTTAAAATGATTTTTAATATAATAAAATCATTTATAATTCATTTAATAAATAAATTAGTTATCATTAATATTAATTTATTAATGAGAATTATCAAAAAATATTAAAAATTATAAAAAAAATAACTTAAAATATTTTATTATATCATAATATAATTTTAAATGATTTTTCAAATATTAAAATCATTTTTAAATAATTTATTTAATATTATAATTAAATAAATTACATATTTTTAATATTCCAAAAATATTAAATATTTATGAAATATATTTAAAATAATTAAAAACTAATTTTCATAATTTAAAATAATTTTTAATAATTTATTTTATATTTTTAATAATTAAAAACTATTTTTTTCTATTTATTTATTAATTTCCGGAAAATAATTTACTATCTGTCGCTAAAGATGACCTATAGCGACAGAACCGTCGCTATAGGTGTTCTTGGTGTTCTTCAAGCAACCCAGAAATTCATCGACAGTCTGCAAGGTGTAACGTTTGACCAACAATTTCTCTATGCTCCTAAAGTATTATGATCAACCTAAAGTGTTTGGAGTGTAATATAAGTGCAACACTAAAATTAGAAATCGATAACATGTATAAAACACACCTCGGCTGATAGATCTAAGCTCTCAAATTTATTGTCAGAGCTGTTCTTCATTTCTGGGTTTTCCAGAAATGAAGAACAGTTTATACTGCCTTCTTTCGATCATCATAACTTGCTTCACAATTGAAGTATTTGTGATTTAAAGCTTGAAGGTTTTAGAACACATGTAATTCTAGATATCCAATACATAAAATCATAACAACAACAACAAAACCGCGAGATCTAGTCTGGTCAAACTAGGTCAGTCGTCATGTTCTTATGTTTTCTGGGTTACCCAGAAAACAGAAAACATGATCGTCTTAACTAGTTTGACCGGCCATAATTTTTAACCTGTTTACTATATATGTGACATTAAGGCATGATTCTGTAGTATAACAAACATACTACAACTTAGACTCAAGATTCGTAACAGATCATCAAAGTACTGTCAGATATAATGCGTAGAATATCTTGTCAGACGCTTAAAACAATTTATGGGTTACCCAGAATTCAGCCGGTCATGCCCGGTCAACGGGTTTTGACCATTTATAAAATGAAATCCATACATCAGTGAACCTTGATTCTTATACCAGAGGAAATATCTCATACTAAACTACAAAATCAAACACTTAAACAACAAAAACACGTAACATACCAAGATCTATGATGACTGACATTTGACTGTCAGACTCAAAATTAAAAAATTCCAGATTTTCAAAAACACCAATTTCGTGTATTTAAATGTTATGGATCTATCAAATACCAGCCCAGATCATCATTATATACTATAACCAACATGTTTAACACATCAAACATAAAATCTAACAACAGAAAATTGGACAGATTTTTGGGCTAGGGTTTATACCTTTTATGATCAATTGATGATTCTAGGCTTCTGATTTGTGGTTGGATTTCGTGGGGGCTTGAATAAGGGACTATAAAGTTTGATATTTTTGGAGGTTTGGGGCTTAAGAGAATTAGTAGAGTGTTTGTGCAATTTTTAGTAAACAACCCACTTTCTCTCTCCTTCAATCTATATATATAATGTGTTGGATGCATGAATGCTGAGATATGTTGCTGGTTGCTGAGATTGCAAGTCACAAGGAGTTGGTAGATTAGGTATGAGTTGGTAAACAACTCACACACTTGTCAAAACTCAATAATTCAAGAGTGTAAAATGGTCTTTTTGCTTTGAAATTTAAGGGCACAATTGTAAACTTTGCAAACCCTTAGGGTTTGCACCCTAAGGTTTAGTACATAACATTTGTAGTATTTCCATTTTTAGGGTTTGTTCAAAAATAAAATTAAATAAATTTTTGTTTCTAAAATTTTGAAAAATTAAAATTATTAATTAGGTAAGTTAGTAATTATATTATACATGAACATTAGGGTTTTGTACCACTAATCATAATTAACCTTGCCAAAATACCAATTAGGGTTTAGGGTTTTGATAATTAGGGTTAAATAATTATAATTAGGGTTTTCTAATTATCAAATTAGGGTTCTAGGTTTTAGGGTTTAAATTTACTAATTAGGTTTACCTTAATTAGCAGTTAAAGTCTATCGTACGTGTTATTAAACACATTAACACAATTTTTGACTGACTACGAACTCCAATTTAGATTTCAAATTAGGGTTTTCTAATATTTAGAAAATATAAATATAAACTAGGGTTTTAAATTTAATATTTAGGGTTTCCTAATTTGCATAACACACAACATATATATATATATATATATATATATATATATATATATATATATATATATATATATATATATATATATCATATAACACAGTTATATAATTTTCTTAAATTTTCCATTTACATTGATAAACGTGGTTAAATCAATTAATGCTAGGGTTTGAGTCAATATATACCATAATTGACCAACCCTCAATAATACGTACATACAGTACATATTCATAGCACTGAAAAATCAAAATATAATTAATATTATATTAGTATTCTCATACCTTGACAATAATCCAAAATTAGGGTTTGGATTCCATATCTGATTTATCCTTTCTATTTAACCTTAATAATTAAGGTAAAATAATTAATTTAATAATCTGTACTAAAATTTATATAATAAAATAATTATTATAATTATTCTAAAAATCACTCCATATATTATTTAGATAATATATGATTATATTTTTATGGAAAATAATTAATAAAAACATTTCAATCTTAAAATTAATTATTATAAGAATATACTTTATAATAATCAATAATTCTAAAATAAATTTACTTGTAAATATTCATGTAATAAATATATTTTTATTTACCACATAAAAACATATACAAATTATCTTGTACAAATCCTCATCCTTAAAATAAAAAAAAAATTATACGCAAAATTTTTTATTTATTTATATAGAAAATATCGGGTTGTCACATTCACCCTCCCTTATAAAGATTCCGTCCCCGGAATCACAACTTTAAAACCTACACATATCCGGGTATATAACATACAAACTTTTCACAAGTAGATCTCGATCATCTTTGATCGAACTGATATTTAACTAATAACATAAAGCTTGTCTTTCTGATTAAACGGAAATTTGATTTCTAAAAGAACTCAAATTCCTCCTTCAAATTTCTTTATAAAATAATTTACTATAAATAGAAAATTATAAATATGCAATTAAAAGTTATTCGAATATTACCTGGAACTGCACTGCCAGCTGCCCCCGTGTCTTGAACCGTCATATTGAAGACCCTTGCTGTTGAATTTGTTGATTTGTTCGATGATGTCGGTCCTGCGATTGCTAATGTTCCACTACCCTTACCAGTATTCACACTACCAGCCTCTACTCTCCTGTTCGGACAATCCTTAACCCTATGCTCCAATGATCCACAAATAAAACAACCACTGTTCATTTTAGGATTGGGGAAGTTGGGAGAGATGTGACCCTCCTACCCACAATTATAACACACAAATTTTCCTTTTAAACATTTTCCGGAGTGGTTCTTTCCACACGTTTTGCACTGAATTGCTTGCTTCTTAACTCCTTCTTACTTCACCTGCACGTTTCCAAAGTAGTTTCCCTTCCTCTTTCCATCAACACTCTTGCTTCCATTATTAGTTCTCACCTTCTCAGCTCCCTCGACCTTGCCCTTGTTCTTCTTCTCCTTATTGTAGAGGCTTATAGCCTTACTTCCCTCTTCCGCAATTATCGCCTTCTCCATGAGTACTGCAAATGTTGGAATCTGCAACACTGCCACCTTGTTATAGAGCCAAGGTTTTAATTCCAGCTCAAATCTCCTTGCCTTCCTAGCCTCCGTATCAACTTGATGCGGAGCAAACCTAGCTAACTCATTGAATTTTGCGGCATATTCCGCCACAGTCATATCTCCTTGCTTCAACTCCAGAAATTTTACCTCCATTCTAGACTGCATACTAGCTGAAAAATAATTCTAGAAAAATAAAGTCTTAAATCTATCCCATGTTACCACACCTGCTCCTGCCCTCACCTGATTCGCTTCCCACCAGAAATTTGCCTCACCCTTCATCATGTAGGTGGCAAAAGAGGTCTTTTGCCCCTCAGCTTTCGTAGCTATTATAAACGCCTTCTCAATTTCCTTAACCCAAGTTTGGGCTTCTACAGGGTCAGTCGTACCTTTAAATTCAGGCGGTCCTACAGCCTTAAAATCTTTAAAATTCGTCAAGTGATTATCCGGCTGGTTTCCTTGTTGCATAGCCTAAGCTACCATATTCGCAAAATGCTGCATCGGGTCTGCTTGTTGTTGTCCTTCAACATTGTTGGCAAATTCCTCTACCCTTTGATTCTGAGTTTGACGTCTTGGCGGCATTATCTGATTAAGTAAAAACCATAAATTAACTTACATTCTAAACTTTATCATATAAGTTTAAACTTATTAAACTTGTTTCATAACTCAAACTTTGATTCATATTCATTCATTGCTTTCAAAATATCTTACATATCATAGTACAAAGTGCTTTAAACATTAGTTATCCCTTTGTGACAACAAAAGTTGGGATTTACTTCACCGCTTGTACAAAAGTTTTAGCATAATGCATTACACAGACACACTAAACACACATATTCTATTAAACATGCTTACACAACAGAACCTACACTACCTATTTACTAAGTCTTCTTTCTTGGACAGCTCCTTGCCTGATGATCTTCTTTTCCACAAACAAAACACGCTCCCCGTTTATAGTCAGGACAATACAAAGTAGTATGCCCTTCATAACCGCAAAGATAACATATTCTTTTCCATTTCTTCTTCCCAGGTTTTCCTAAATCATGGTCTTCTACCTTCCTTTTTCCCTTATCTCTCGGAGCTGCTCACGAAGTGTTGCTTGAGGCTCCCATCTGATTAATTTTGAGTTTAAGTTTATCCTGCTCTTCTATTGTTTCTATAAACGCTTGACGCAATTGACTGTTAAGCAGTTTTTCTGTCTTCCACAACCCTTTTAGAGAAGAAACCTTGTTCCTCAAATCTTGCATTTCCATTGATGCTTGATCAGCTTCAGCTTTAGGGTCTGAATCACTATCTGTCAAATCCTTTATTTCCGGATCTGGTACTATTTTTCCACGATAACCACCTCGTCCGAGTTGGTTTCATTGTGAGCTTCTATTTCCGCTATTGGCTTTGATATTAGCTCCTTCTTTACGATCCGTGGGTATCCTAATCCTTTTTCACCTGACATCTACACACAACAATTATCCTGATTATCATATAATATATACACATAACACATAAAGGTTTTATATAAGTTATCTTTTAGTTTGTTTGACGATGAATTTATCCAATCCATCTTTCTTTAAACTCTATATGAGTTATTTATATTTTCAACGTTTCCCTCTGTTCTAAGGTTATAGCCTAAGGTCTATCCCACCTAAGGTTTCTAACCCTATAGCTCTGACACCATTATGTAAAGTCCCCGAATCCGGATACTTGAAACCCAAACTCGGTACTTCACGATACCATTTCTATGAGCGGAATAATACTAATAATAATAACAATAATATAAAACTTAACTTAAATTTACATATACATCAGAGTCTTTCTCCCAAGTACGTAACCTTTAGTCATTTATTACATGATATTAGATATTTAAATATCATAGTCTTCATAATCTAACACTATTACAAACAGTACCACAAATCTTATTTGGTTAGCTTTCCCTTTCCCTTGTTTCGGCATGAGCCTTCTGGTCCTACACACTTAACTAAAAATATTTAAATTAAACAAGGATGAACATTTGAGTGCCCAACAAGTATTTATATATATATATATAAGTTGAAAGAATTTAAATGTTTTCTTTATAATATTCTCCTACAACCAATCAATAGTTGTGAAGTAATCTGTACCAATAATAATAACATAACAACCCTCTTTCAAATTTTTAAAACTACATATTGACTATACATGGGTTTCTGTGACATACTATGAACATTGTTTTCATTTTCGAAAAGGTTTGAACAGAAATTCATCTGTAAACCATCATGACTTACGGGCACGGAGGGTGATAAGCCCCGTTGTACCCTGTATTGATCAATACTACATATACAAGAACAATGTTATCGTTCACTCTGTCCGCCTTGGGCGCATAAAAATTTTCCCATTATCGGGATGTTCATACCTGTCGGGTTTTCATAACAAAGGTCTTATCTTATTCAACAATAATATATAATTCAACATATATGTATATCAAAGGTGTATCAACATGTGATTAAATACAATGATTATCCAAGTGGGGACACCTGTATAATCATTTCTAGAAATTAACGAACAGAATATATATTCGAATTATCTTATACTAACATGTTGATAATCAAAGGGTGTATATAATATAGGTTTAACAATCTGTACATTAATAATAATAATTCTGAACTTCTCACTTCTGTCCATTGCATAAAGAAAATGCAAAGTTAGGATACTTGCCTGATGCACTGCTTACAATTATGCAACTTAGATTTATCTTTTCTATCACGACCTATCATTAATCAGATCATTTTACTGATTAGTATATCATAACGTAACACATAACACTGCCTATTGCAGTCAGCACATTCCTAGTCACATAATCACATAACCTTAATAACCATTGAATCACAAATAAATAGTTAACCAGCTAAATTATCTAAGTCCAGATCAATTTCTGAACCATGTCGGTCTGCCGATAGCTTTATCGGTAATAATCGAGTCTAAGACTCTATCTCAAAGTTCAACATTCGTAAATATCAGTCATATAATTTTTAAATGACTTATAATAATTTTTAAATAATTATTATCATTTATCATAATTTTTGAAATATCAGAATCATTATTAAATGATTTAAATATCAAACAATTCTATTATCATTATCATTTAATCAATATTAAATCATTAATGAAACCATTGTCAAAATATTAAATTTATTTATAATAACTCAAAATATTTTTAAAACATTTATATTACCCTTAATTGATTTTTAAACATCTAAAATCATTATTAAATAATTATCATTAATATTTAAATATTAATTAACTATTTATCCAAATATTAAAAGTCATAAATTATAACTTAAAATATTTTTAAATCATTAATATCCTTTTTAAATGATTTTTAAATAAATAAAACTATTTTTAAACTATTTATTTAATATAACTATTAAATAAATTTAATACCATTAATCATTAAATAAATATCATTAATATTAAATTATTAATGAAATTATTCTTTAAATATTAAAAGTTATATTTTATAACTTAAAATATCTTTAAACATTTTATTTTCATTTAAAATGATTTTTATAATAATAAAATCATTTTAAAAATAATTTATTTAATATAAATATTAAAAAACTTTAATATCATTAATAATCATTAATTACTTAAATTTACCTTTAAATATTAAAAGTTATATTTTATAACTTAAAATATTTTTAAATACCTTATCATTATTTAAAATGATTTTTAATATAATAAAATCATTTTTAATTCATTTAAGAAATAACTTAATTATCATTAATATTAATTTATTAATGAGAATTATCAAATAATATTAAAAGTTATAAAAAAATAACTTAAAATATTTTATTATATCATAATATAATTTTAAATGATTTTTCAAATGTTAAAATCATTTTTAAATAATTTATTTAATATTATAATAAAATAAATTAAATACTTTTAATATTCCAAAAATATTAATTATTTATGAAATATATTTAAAATAATTAAAAATTAATTTTCAGAATTTAAAATAATTTTTAATAATTTATTTTGTATTTTTAATAATTAAAAACTATTTTTTTCTATTTATTTATTAATTTCCAGAAAATAATTTACTATCTGTCGCTAAAGACCACCTATAACGACAGAACCGTCGCTATAGGTGTTCTTGGTGTTCTTCAAGCAACCCAGAAATTCATCGACAGTGTGCAAGGTGTAACGTTCGACCAACAATTTCTCTATGCTCCTAAAGTATTCTTATCAACCTAAAGTGTTTGGAGTGTAATATAAGTGCAACACTAAAATTAGAAATCGATAACATGTATAAAACACACCTTGGCTGATAGATCTAAGCTCTCAAATTTATTGTCAGAGCTGTTCTTCATTTCTGGGTTTTCCAGAAATGAAGAACAGTTTATACTGCCTTCTTTCGATCATCATAACTTGCTTCACAATTGAAGTATTTGTGATTTAAAGCTTGAAGGTTTTTAGAACACATGTAATTCTAGATATCCAATACATAAAATCATAACAACAACAACAAAACCGCGAGATCTAGTCTGGTCAAACTAGGTCAGTCGTCATGTTCTTATGTTTTCTGGGTTACCCAGAAAACAGAAAACATGATCTTCTTAACTAGTTTGACCGACCATAATTTTTAACCTGTTTACTATATATGTGACATTAAGGCATGATTCTGTAGTATAACAAACATACTACAACCTAGACTCAAAATTCATAACAGATCATCAAAGTACTGTCAGATATAATGCGTAGAATATCTTGTCAGACGCTTAAAACTACTTTCTAGGTTACCCAGAATTCAGCCGGTCATGCCCGGTCAACGGGTTTTGACTATTTATAAAATGAAATCCATACATCATTGAACCTTGATTCTTATACCAGAGGAAATATCTCATACTAAACTACAAAATCAAACACTTAAACAACAAAAACACGTAACATACCAAGATCTATGATGACTGACATTTGACTGTCAGACTCAAAATTAAAAAATTCCAGATTTTCGAAAACACCAATTTCGTGTATTTAAATGTTATGGATCTATCAAATACCAGCCCAGATCATCATTATATACTATAACCAACATGTTTAACACATCAAACATAAAATCTAACAACAGAAAATTGGACAGATTTTTGGGCTAGGGTTTATACCTTTTATGATCAATTGATGATTCTAGGCTTCTGATTTGTGGTTGGATTTCGTGGGGCTTGAATAAGGGACTATAAAGCTTGATATTTTCGAAGGTTTGGGGCTTAAGAGAATTAGTAGAGTGTTTGTGCAATTTTTAGTAAACAACCCACTTTCTCTCTCCTTCAATCTATATATATAATGTGTTGGATGCATGAATGCTGAGATATGTTGCTGGTTGCTGAGATTACAAGTCACAAGGAGTTGGTAGATTAGGTATGAGTTGGTAAACAACTCACATACTTGTCAAAACTCAATAATTCAAGAGGGTAAAATGGTCTTTTTGCTTGGAAATTTAAGGGCACAATTGTAAACTTTGCAAACCCTTAGGGTTTGACCCTTAGGGTTTAATCCTAAAGTTTAGTACATAGCATTTGTAGTATTTCCATTTTTAGGGTTTGCTCAAAAATAAAATTAACTAAATTTTTGTTTCTAAAATTTTGAAAAATTAAAATTGTTAATTAGGTAAGTTAGTAATTATATTATACATGAACATTAGGGTTTTGTACCACTAATCATAATTAACCTTGCCAAAATACCAATTAGAGTTTAGGGTTTTGATAATTAGGGTTAAATAATTATAATTAGGGTTTTCTAATTATCAAATTAGGGTTCTAGGTTTTAGGGTTTAAATTTACTAATTAGGTTTACCTTAATTAGCAATTAAAGTCTATCGTACGTGTTATTAAACACAGTAACACAATTTCTGACTGACCACGAACTCCAATTTAGATTTTAAATTAGGCTTTTCTAATATTTAGAAAATATAAATATAAACTAGGGTTTTAAATTTAATATTTAGGGTTTCCTAATTTGCATAACACACAACATATATATATATATATATATATATATATATATATATATATATATATATATATATATATATATATCATATAACACAGTTATATAATTTTCTTAAATTTTCTATTTACATTGATAAACGTGGTTAAATCAATTAATGCTAGGGTTTGAGTCAATATATACCATAATTGACCAACCCTCAATAATACGTACATACAGTACATATTCATAGCACTGAAAAATCAAAATATAATTAATATTATATTAGTATTCTCATACCTTGACAATAATCCAAAATTAGGGTTTTGGATTCCATATCTGATTTATCCTTTCTATTTAACCTTAATAATTAAGGTAAAATAATTAATTTAATAATATGTACTAAAATTTATATAATAAAATAATTATTATAATTATTCTAAAAATCACTCCATATATTATTTAGATAATATATGATTATATTTTCATGGAAAATAATTAATAAAAACATTTCAATCTTAAAATTAATTATTATAAGAATATACTTTATAATAATCAATAATTCTAAAATAAATTTACTTGTAAATATTCATGTAATAAATATATTTTTATTTACCACATAAATACATATACACATTATCTTGTACAAATCCTCATCCTAAAAATAAAAAAAATTTATACGTAAAATTTCTTATTTATTTATATAGAAAATATCAGGTTGTCACATGACAGCTACTGCACTTGCTGACTTTCCTTAGTCAGTTACTGAAGTCTTCTTCTAATCAACCTGTGGAAGACTTCATCTTGAATGGCTTCCCAACTTAATCTGAATGCTGATTGGGTTGGTGCTTGGATCTTTTGATATCTTGAATGCCATTCGTTGAGTGCTCTCGGGTTTCCTTTAGGTGAGATGTAACATTCTAGAATTTTAATTGTAATATTAAATATTTATTGTATTATATTTAAATATTTAATGGATGTGTTTATCGTTGAATAAATATTTGTTTAATTGATTTGATTTGATTTAGTCAATTATTTGTTAAATAAATAATTAATGAGTTAAGGAAATTATTATTATATTGATATTTCAATTTGATGGTTAATTATTTGTATTGAGTTGTGTGATTAAATGATTTATTTAATTAATTATTATTTGAATTAATTAAATTAAGTATGAAAGTTTGATTACATATAGTGTGACAAATAACTATAGTATAAGGAGTTATTAAAATAAATTAAAGTAGTTTTAATCTAGTTTTACCCAAACAATGCTTAAGGATATAAACTCTTTAATTTTAAATGATTTTTCAAACAAAGCCCTATGGCTTTTGGATTTTCTTTTTAATTTTAAATTAAATAAATAAAATATAATATATTTATAATATATACGTTAGTTTTGTAACTGATATGTTATTAAGTTTTGCGTATTAAGGATTAACAATTTTATTTTTACGCAATATAGCTATCAGTTGTTTTTTTTACGCATTCTAGTTACTGAGAAAAGAGAGAAGAACATTCAGAGAGAATTGAGAGAGAGTTGAGAGGAAACATGAGGATTTCATAGCAATTCCAGTGGTGTTAGTAGAGATTATCAAGCTAATTGAAGGTATTGTTCATAGCTTTAACATTATATATATATATATATATATATATATATATATATATATATATATTGTGACGCCCCCAAATTCGGGTATCTTCTAACCCGACAGATGGTGCTCCACTGTACTAACATCCATACAATCATTCCATTGAAATACAAAAAATGAAAGTAATTACTATCTCCTTATTACAATCAAAGTATAATCCTTCCCAGGTTCATAAACCGGTTACATCGTTCATTGTTCATAATGTATAATACATACAAACTTACTAAACTATTACACAATGCCTAAGCATCCATCTTAGCTTTGCTCTTATCATTCTTGGCATTCACAGTACGTTCATCTTTAACTGCAGTTATATAATTCAAGCAAGAAGTGAGCATGACAGCTCATCAAGTTTAATCAAGGATAACAGGAATACCACATTCATGAATTATATAACAATTCTAACATAACTGAACTATAGTTATGAAGTATCCTGAATCAATAATACTTTAACAAGTTCATAACATCAATTCCCAAAGTACAGAATAAATTAGTAATTCTGAACCGGTCGATAGACCATGAACAGTAATTTCAATTTTCAAACTTGAAAAGGAGTCCACAGCACTAAGGCCATTCATCCGTATAACTTACGAGCACTTCGTGGTGATCAACCTATAGTACTCTATGTTGATCAACACTACATTCATTAAACTTATTTACGTTTAATATTTTTGGCAAACTCGCGTGCCCATCGTATAATCGATGAAAAATACTTTTGTTTGTTCATAGACAAACCTTACCTTCACGTCCGTACCAATTACTTGGCATAGGATAGCGTTAACATGTCTATATAGAATGATATGTATGATAATCAATCTATATATTTCGAATAGTCTAGCCGAGTTAAAATCTGGCATCGACCCTTTCTTTAAAACAAATCTTGCAATTAAGTTCAATGAATCACATAAAACTTGGCTAACATGGAAGCTAGACAAGCGTTAAGAAAACTTGCCTTTCAGCATCTTCAAATAACTTACTCGACTGACCACAACCTTTACAGAATCTATATGATATGTTCACATAGCACACTATAATTAGCTATCAAATAACTATTCATATTGTTCCTACAAGCTTCTTTCTCTTCTATGTCTGTGTTAACTTAATATCTTTATTAAAGTCAACATGAATTATTACCCTTCGTCTTGGTGTATCACTCTATTGACGTTTATTAACCGGACTCAAACATCGTTGTAAAGGTACCAACTTTGTTCGTTGTACATATCTTGTTAACATGCATTACATTCCTAAGTTTCATACTCTATACCTTAGTATAGGTAATATAGGATTAGTCTTAGTACATTATTGAGTATATAAACTCAACTCAAGTAGGTCTCTAAACAACTGAAGCTTAAAACCTAACTTGTCAACCTTTTTCTACTGTCGGCGCTGCGGCGCGTCATCCTTTGTATTTTAGTGGCGCTGCGGCGCGAGTTAGCAGGGTACTCGGCTGAGTCTGGCGCTGCGGAGCCACCACTTTGTACTGGTTTTGGCACTGCGGCGCCGAGTCTGTGCACCAGTTGACCAAACCAGTTTTGGTTTTCTAACGAAACTCCCGGCTTCCTAATTTGTACATCCTTTATGTGTTTATATAAGAATTCAACACTTTCGAATCTGTTAACTCATAATTCACTATTGATTTCATTTTATATTCGTTCGTAAACGTGAATGAGCGTTCAATGCTTGTTTTCTTCGTTCTAAGTCGGCATCCGACGATTCTTGAACCCACAAATCTTAATTACCCTATCTCACATGTTGACATTGAAAACTAAAATTTTCAAGTCTCAAGATAACTTTCGACAACCATTCCGGAAATTTCTACGTTTTCGACGTTTAACGTCTATTTCCGTAAAATTCGCCATAACTTCGTTACAAATGTTCTCTAAGCCAAATCACATGGAATACTCCATAGATTTCATATCTACATCCTAACCAAACAAGATGCATATACTAATGTATTGATGGAGCTCAATTGTTTATCAACAATCGATCTCAACTATCAGTATTTCTATGGTTCAAAACTATATTAAACCTTATTATTTTTATAATCTCATGACTTATAGAGATTGAATCTATGGTAAGTCATCTTCAAAATCTCACTCATGACATATACCACCCCTTCATGATTATCTAAAATGAAAGAAAATCTAAAAGAGATGGAGATGAGAAACAAGAAGTATTACCTCAAGAACTCTTAAGAAATCTTTTAGAAAAATAGAAGTTAAAGCTTCCGAGTGTATGCTTGCAAGGATAGCTCTCTTTCTCTCTCAAATAATCTAGGTTGGAAATTTGAAAAACTCACAAATGAATCAACCTAGCTTCTTATTTATAGGAAATTAGAATGGAGGGCATAATGGTCAAAGAACCATCACCTCCTTACTATTCATGTGTGGTCACCAAGTAAAACACTTGGTGATCAAGCCTTATGCTTGGCTTCCACACCAAGGTGGCCGGCCCACCTCCTTTTTGTGACATCCCATGGGTTTCCCGAACTGTTTTACCCATTCGGTGACCCACCGGTTCGAGCCACGGTTCGATTTTATTGAATTGGGCTTAACTAAATTAACATTGGTCCTTGGTCATCTAAATGATTGGATTAATTAATAATCCAACTCAAATGAATTTGTCATTAAGTCTTAACTTAATTCTATAATACGAATCGTGTTACATACGTACCATTTACGTATTATCTCCGTATACTACTCGTACAATAATCGTATTGTACTTCATATTTACTCAACGTATTATTCATAGATAATAAATAGTATCACCCAAGGCATAACACTCGCCTTAACCCTAACGCCATTCCTTCTACGCATATTATTTCCTCCTCGGAAATCAATATACTCAACCCTTAGATTTTAAGTCCGCAGGCAAAAACTGCATTTTCCATAAATAAAATATTATCAGATATTCCAATTCATCACGATATTCTATCATTACACGTTTCCCAGAATTTCAAAATAATTCCCCGATCAGAAACGGATGAATAGTGTTTTTACAAAAATTTCTCGGAAAACAATTATTATCGTCTTGGAAATTCCAAACAACTATTTCTAACACGTAGCCAGAATACTAACCACGTCAGCACATTCTAGGTCATAGAACGACCTTCACATAGCTTACTCACAAAGAAATCAATTAAATTCATTTAATTCACATAATCAAATAAAAATTTAATTGTTAAAATTTGATTTTCTCGGGCGTTACATTCTCTCCCCCTTATAAGGATTCTGTCCCCAGAATCTTAGCTTATAATTACATAAACAATTGAGGAAAATCTTCCTTCATTTTACTTTCGAGCTCCCACGTTGCTTCTTCAGCATTGTGGTTTCTCCATAACATTATCACTGAAGGTATTACCTTATTTCTTAAAACTTGTTCCTTCCTATCAATAATTTGAATTGGAAGTTCCTCATAGGACAAGTCATTCTCTATCTGAATAGATTCATATTCTATCACGTGTTTATAGTCCAGTTTATAAGGACGCAACACTGACACATGAAACACATTATGAATGCGTTCCATCTCTAGAGGTAAGGCTACTACATAAGCTACCTCCCCTATCATTTTTAAAATCTCAAAAGGTCCTACAAACCTTGGACTTAACTTCCCTTTCTTTCCAAAATGTATATTCCCTTTCCAAGGCGATACTTTCAGAAAAACAAAAGATCCTACATCAAATTCTCTATTCTCTCTGTGAGGATCTGCATACTTCCTTTGCCGGTCTTGAGCCGCAACTAATCGAGTATGTATTAACTCTACCATGTCCGACGTTTGCTGAACCATCTCAGGTCCCAACATCCGACGTTCACCCACCTCATCCCAACACAATGGAGTTCGACACTTCCTTCCATACAATGCTTCGTAAGGCGGCATGCCTATACTAGCGTGAAAACTGTTGTTGTAAGAAAATTCCACCAACGGTAGATATTCGTCCCAACTCCCTTTGAAATCCATAACACAAGATCTTAACATATCTTCAAGCGTTTGAATTTTTCGCTCACTCTGACCATCCGTCTGAGGATGATACGCCGTACTCAATCTTAACTGTGTTCCCATTTACTCTTGTAAACTTCTCTAAAAGTTTGATGTGAATCGTGGATCACGATCTGACACAATCGAAACAGGCACTCCATGTCTGGAAATAATTTCCTTGACATATAGCTTAGCTAACTGATCTAGGTTATACCTAACTCCTATTGGTAGAAAATGAGCCAATTTCGTCAATCGATCCACTATCACCCAAATAGCATCGTATTCTTTTCTTGTTGGTGGAAGTCCCACCACAAAGTCCATCGTGATGTGCTCCCACTTCCACTCTAGAATTTCTAGCGGTTGTAATAACCCGCTCGGTTATTGATGTTTAACCTTAACTTTTTGACAAGCTAAACACTTACTAACATATTCTGCTATCTCCCTCTTCATATTCGGCCACCAAAAGTTCTGACGAAGGTCTTGATACATCTTCGTACTACCGGGATGTATCGAGTACCTTGAACTATGGGCCTCCATCATAATTCCTTCTTTTAATTCGGGATCATTAGGAACCCAAATTATTCCCTCAAAACGAAGTATTCCCTCCTTATCGAGGTTATACTCAGTTTTTCCTTTGTCTTCTTTTCTTTTCTGCATCTGCTTGCACTCCTCATTGCTCAATTGTACTCCCCTAACCCGCTCCACTATGGTAGGTTGGGTTTCCATGAAAAATAACATCTCTACCGCTTCATCCTGTAACTTAACTTCTAGCTCCTTTTTTGCCATCGCTGTTACCAACTCATTTTGAGTTGTTAATGTTGATAATTTCTCTCTACCCTTCCTACTTAGCGCATCGGCTACTACATTTACTTTCCCCAGATGATATAAAATATCACAATCATAATCTTTTATTAAATCTAACCACCTTCTCTATCTCATGTTCAACTCCTTCTGTGTGAATATATATTTCAGACTTTTGTGGTCCGTGTATATCTCACATTTCTCACCATAAAGATAATGTCTCCATATCTTTAGGGCAAAAACTATAGCTGCCAATTCCAGGTCATGAGTATGATAGACCTTCTCATAATCCTTCAATTGACGTGACGCATATGCAATGACCTTGCCATGATGCATGAGCACACAACCCAGTACTTTATGCGAAGCATTGCTATACACTACAAAATTCCCTGTATCGTCTGGTAAGGACAATATCGGTGCCTCACTTAACCTCTTCTTTAACTCTTGAAAATTGTTCTCACATGTTTCAGTCCACACATACTTCATTGACTTTCTTGTCAGATTTGTTAACGGAGTAGCTAATTTAGAAAAGTCTGGATCTACGGAAATGCCATCCTTATCAATAACATGCCCTAGAAACTGCACCTTCTCAAGTCAAAATTCACACTTTGTGAATTTCGCATACAACTTTTCCTTCCGTAGTGTCTCCAACACTATTCTTAAATGTTCCGAATGATCTTCTGGCGTCTTTGAATAGACTAGAATATCATCAATGAACACTACGACAAACTTGTCCAAATATTGTTTGAACACTCTGTTCATCATATCCATAAATGCGGCTGGCGCATTAGTCAATCGAAACGAAATTACCAGAAACTCGTAATGACCATAACGAGTTGTGAATATCGTTTTAAGTACATCATCATTCCTCACCTTTAACTGATGATACCCCGTGCACAAGTCTATTTTAGAAAAATACTTTGTCCCTTTCAATTGATCAAATAGATCATCGATCCTAGGCAAAGGGTATCTATTCTTAATCTTTAACTTCTTCAACTCTCTATAGTCGATACAAAGTCTTAACGACCCATCCTTCTTCTTTACAAACAACACTGGTGCTCCCCAAGGAGACACACTTAGTTGAATGTACTTTCTGTCCAATAGTTCTTGTAATTGAACCATTAACTCCTTTATTTCGATTGGCGCCATTCGATATGGTGCCCTTGAAACTGGTGCCATTCCCAGTAATTGTGACAACCCGATATTTTCTATATAAATAAATAAGAAATTTTGTGTATAATTTTTTTTATATATTAAGGATGAGGATTTGTACAAGATATTGTGTATATGTATTTATGTGGTAAATATAAAATATATTTATTACATGAAAAATTGTAAATGATTTTATTTAGAATCATGGTTTATTATCAATTATAATTTTATAATAATTAATTCCATATTGGAAAAGTTTTTATCAATTATTTTCTATGAAAATAAAATTTACTATTATTTAAATAATCTATGAAATTATTTTAGAATATTTATAACAATTATTTTATTAAATGAAGTTTATTCAGTTAATTAAGTTATTTATGTAAGGTAAATCAGATATAGAATCCAAGGTTAATGTGTGAAACTATTTTATTATATTACGACAAACCCTAATAGAATTTTTACCAACCCTAATCTTGGTCTTGGATAACGAATAATAATAACATTATGAATTGAATATACGAGAGCTGATAATAATTGATCAATTGTGTTATAGTATTTGAAAACCCTAGTTTCACTGTATAAGATTTAATACTGTTATATATCTGTGTTAGATGATATAAATTTATGTGTTACTTTAAAGTGTATTAAATTAGAAAACCTCAATTATAATTGTATTTTCTAATTATTAGAAAACCCTAATTGTGTTTTTAGAAATCCTAGTTAATTGATTTGATAAACCCTAAATTGCTAAGATTAGCTAGATTAAATATACTAGTGTTATTAAACCCTAATACTTTGTCCAAATCATTTTTGTTCCATAAAAATTAATAATAAAATGACTTTTATGCCCTTTTTGCACATGTGCTAGTAGATGGAGTGTGAATCTTGCTATGATTTGAGTTGGTCACCAACTCTTGATATTTTCCAGATTTCCAGCAACATGTGGCAGCAAGCAAACTCAGCAAATCATTCCTTAGCCATGGTATATAAGATTAAGAAAGAGAAAAATTGCTCATTTGGCTAGTTTATTCACCAACACCCCACTTAGACTTTTTCTTTCTAAAACCAACGAGCTTCAGTGCTAAAATAGTCCCATAAATCAAGCCCCACGAATTTCCATATCAAATCAGTAGCTTAGATCGAGATCAAACCCAAGAAAGGTATAAAACTTAAGCTAGAAAATCTGTCCATATTTTGTGTTTAGATTTTGTGTTTAAGTGTTGTAATATGTTAGTTTTAGTATCTAGTGATGATCTAGGTTGCTAGATGTTAGATCCATAACATCTAGACGCTCAGAATTGAAGATCTACAATGTCCGGAAATAGCTTTATTCTGTGGCCTGACAATGAATGTCAGTGGCCACAGATCCTTGCTCGATGATGTTTTGTGTTGTTTTTAAGTTGTTAATAGTAGTCCTGTATGTTGTCTTTAATTTGCAAAAAGAATCAAGATCAAATTTGTTATAGATCAAAAGTTATTTAAGGTCAAAACACGTTGACCGAAATTGACTGGCTGAGTTCTGGGTAACCCAGAAACGGTTTAAAAATCTGTTTTAATAATATTTTAAAAATGGTTTTATTTATCTAAAAATCATTTAAAAAGGATATAAGTGAATTAAAAATATTTTAAGTTGTAATTCATAACTTTTAATATTTGAATAATGATAAATTAATATTTTAATAGAATTGTTTGACATTAAAATCATTTAATAATGATTCTGATATTTCAAAAATTATGATAAATGGTAATAATTGTGTTAAAATTATTATGAGGTCATGAAAAATAGTGTGACTGTTGTTTAAGCTATCTATTTAAATATTTCGATATAGAATAGAGTCTTAGACTCGATTATTATCTTATAAGGCTGTCGATACGTCGACATGTTTCAGAAATTGATCTAAACTTAGATAGGATTGACTTGTAAATTGTTTAATTGTGATATAATGGTCGTTAAGTTATGTGACAACGTGATTAGGAATGTGCTTACTGCTATAAGCAGTATTATGTGTTATGATACAATGTTCTAATCGAATGATTGATTTGCTTAATGATAGGTTGTGATAAAAAGGGTAGAATTAAGTTAAGAATTTGTAACAGCGCATCAGGCAAGTACCCTACCTTTGCATTTTCTTTATGCATTGGATATATGTAAGAATGTTTCAAATTTATATTATATACGCCTATTGATTATCAACATGTTAGTATATGATAATTCATATATGTATTCTATTCGTTAATTTCTATAAATGATTATACAAGTGTCCCCACTTGGATAATCATAGTATTTAATCGCATGTTGATGCTTCTTTAATATATATATATATATATATATATATATATATATATATATATATATATATATATATATATGTTGAATTATAAACTATTGTCGGATAATGTAAAACCTTTGGCTTGGAACCTTGACAAATATGAACATCCCTTATCAGGGAAAATTTTTATGCGCCTAAGGCGGATCATGTAAATGGTAACACCATTTTTGTAATGTAGTATTGATCAATGCAGGGCACAACGGGCTGATCACCCCCGTGTTCGTAAGTTATGACGGTTCACAGATGAATTTTCTATTAAACCTTTTCAAAAATGAAAATAATGTTCATACTATGTCATATAAAACCTTTGTATAGTCTGTACGTAGTTTTAAAAATTTGAAATAGTTATGTAGTTATTGTTGATATAGATTACTTCACAACTGTTGTCATGTTGTAGAAGAATAGTATATAGAAAACATTTAAATGATTTCAGTTCATATATATATATATATATATTGTTAATACTTGCTGGGCACTCAAATGCTCATCCTTGCTAATTTAAATGTTTTCAGTTAAGATCGAACAACCTGAAGGTTCTGTCAAAAACAAAGGGAAAGGGAAGATAGCTGGTTGACTGAAGTTCTTATTATTTGTAATATTTAAGACTATGAAGACTATGATATATGTTATTATTAATATGACTGTTAATGTATGTTTAAAGGTTACGTACCTGGGAAGTGAACTCTGATGATTAAGTATTGTAAAATGTTTGTTCATATATTATTGTTATTATTATTAGTAGATTCCGCTCATAGAAATGATATCGTGAAGTACCGAGTTCGGGTTTCAAGTATCTGGGTTCGGGGACTTTACAGGATGGTATCAGAGCTGTAGGTTATAAACATTAGGAATGCGAAGTCTAGGATTATAACCTTAGTAGAAAACTTTTATAGAATGAGTTAGTTAGGGGAAGGTTAATGAGATTCAACAAGTATTATAGTACTGAATAAAATATGTTTTCATTTTATCAATGAATATATTTTATTGTGGTACTAATGTTGTTGTTGATTATTTATTGTGATCGTAGGATGGCTGACGAGGGTTCAAATAGTTACTCGGTGAACCAAGAGTCAAGGGACTCTAGTAGTGAGTCCATGGAGCTTGAAATGATAGGGGATTTGTTGGCTAGAAATGTTGAGCTAGAAAACAGGGTTGAGCATGTGGAGGCAAAGAACTAGAACCTTCAGATTTCAGAGCAACAGTATAGGGACGCCGCTTATCAAGCACAGGCAGAGATAACTGAGTTACAAAGAAGGTTGAAGCAGAAAGAGATACAGATAGGACAGATGAAATTTGAGATGGAGGCGAAAGATGCAAAAATAGATACCTTGGAGAAATTTTTAGATAATGCCTTTAGGAAGTTTGACACGGAGTGGATGGAGCTGTACTCCAGTGGTGAGAGCAAGCGTTGATTTGTATTCATGTTAGATATAAGTCCCACTTTTGTGTTTCTATTAGGGACTGTTTAGTTGTTGTAAATCCTTATGCCTTGTTGAATGCATGGGATAGTAGTAGACCCCAATCTATAGTTTAGTAAAGGGTATGTGGTCGTGAATCCTCACTTTTGTCCATTAGAGGATAGTTGGTGGTAAGCAGTTTATGTCCTAAGCGTTTATAGAAGTATGTAAGATGTTTAGTCGGTCTGTATTTAAACCATGGTATATGGATATATAAATGGCTCATATAGAGTTTATAAAGAAATAAAAGATAACATAAATAAAACTATTACTTGTTGCATGTATATACTAATCAGGATAATTTATGTGTGTAGATGTCTGGAGAAAAAGGTCTGCTATATGCCTATAACACGAAGAAGCATCAAACCCATATACCAGAGCTAATATCGCAGCCAATAGCTGAAATAGGAGCTCGCAATGAAACCAACTCGGATGAGGTGGTTATCGTGGAAAATGTAGCACCAGATCCAGAAATGGTAGAGCTGACAGATAGTGATTCAGATCCCAAAATTGAAGTCGGACAAGCATCAATGGAAGTACAGAATTTGAGGAACCAGATTTCTTCTCTGGAAAAGTTATGGGAAATAGAGAAGCTGCTGAATAGCCAGTTACGTCAGGTATTAATAGAAACGATGGAAGGGCAGGATAAACTAAAAATTCAAATTGATCAGATGGGGGCTTCAAGAAACACTTCGTGTGCAGCTCCAAGAGATAAGGGAAAGAGAAAAATAGAAGACCATAACGTAGGAAGATCTAGTAAGAAGAAGTGGAAAAGAATATGTTATCTATGCAGCTATGAGGGACATACTACTCAGTATTGTCCTAATTATGAACGGGGAGCATGTTTTGTTTGTGGAAGGAAAGATCATCAGGCAAAGAGTTGTCCAAGAAAAAGAGCTTATTAACTAGATATTATAGATTCTGTTGTGAAGGCTTGTTTAATGTAATATGTGTGTTTAATATGTCTGTGTTATGTAATATTTTAAAACTTTTGCGTTAGTAAGGTTGTAAATCCCGATTTCTGTAATCACCAAGGGATGAATGATGTTTTAAGAAGTTATGTTATGCTATGTAAATTATCTATTAAAGTAATATGAATCTAAGTTTGAGTTATGTTTAAAAAGTATAAACTCGTATGATAAAGTGTAGAATATAAGTTAATTTATGGTTTTTACTTAATCAGAAAATGCCGCTAAGACGTCAAACTCGAAACCAAAGGGCAGAAGGATCTGTCAACAACGTTGAGGGACAGCAACCAGTAGACCCGATACACCATTTTGCAAATATAATAGCTCAGACCATGCAACAAGGAATACCAGCAGCAGGGAATCAACCGGGTAATCACTTAGCAAATTTCAAAGATTTTAAAGCTGTAGGACCACCGGAATTTAAAGGTACAACTGATCCTATAGAAGATCAAACCCGGATTAAAGAAATTGAGAAGGCGTTTGTAATAGCTAGAGTAGATGAGGGGCAGAAGACGGTTTTTGCCACTTATATGATGAAGGGTGAGGCGAACTTCTGGTGGGAAGCGAATCAGACGAGAGCGGGAGAGGGTGTAGTGGCTTGGCAAAGGTTTAAAACCTTATTTTTCGAGAATTACTTTTCTTCTAGTATGCAGGCTAGGATGGAGGTAAAATATTTATAGTTGAAACAAGGAGATATGTCAGTTGCGGATTACGCCGCTAAATTTAATGAGTTAGCTAGATTTGCTCCGCATCAAGTTGATACGGAGGCTAGGAAGGCGAGAAGATTCGAGTTAGGATTGAAACCCTGGATGTATAACAAAGTGGCAGTGTTGCAGATTCCTACATTTGCAGCACTTATGGAAAAGGCGATAATTGCTGAGGAAGGGAGTGAGATCATGAGTCTCTATAACAAGGAGAGGAAGAACAAAAGCAAGGTTGAGGCAGCTGGGAAGGGGAAAATTAATAGTGCTAGTAAGGGAGGAAACGAAAAGAGAAAGGTGAACTATTTAGAAAACGTACAGGTGAAACAAGAGGGTGTGAAAAAGCAGGCAGTTCAATGGAAAACTAGTGGGAAGAACCATTCAGGTGTGTGTTTGAAGGGGAAACTTGTGTGTTTCAAATGCGGGCAGGAGGGCCACATCTCTCCTAATTGCCCAAATCCTAGAAAATATAGTGGCTGTTTTGTTTGAGGTTCAATGGAACACAAGGTGAAGGAATGTCCGAAGAAGAGGGAAGAAACTGGTAGTGTTCATACTGGCAGGGGTAGTGGAACGTTAGCAATCACAGGACCAACAACATCCAGCAAGCCAACAAAGTCAACATCAAGGGTCTTCAACATGACGGTTCAAGACACGGTGGCAGCTGGCAATGCAGTTCCAGGTAATATTCAAATAACTTTTATTTGCGTAATTAGAATGTTTCTATTTATAGTAAATTGTTTTATAAAGAAATTTTGAGGGAGGAATTTGAGTTCTTTTAGGAATCAAATTTCAGTTTAATCAGAAAGACAAGCTTTTTGTGATTAGTTAAAGATCAGTTCGATCAAAGTTGATCGAGATCTATTTGCGAAGATGGTGTATGCTATGAACCTAGTTATGTATAGGTTTTAAAGCGGTGATTCCGGGGACGGAATCCTTATAAGGGAGGGTGAATGTGACAACCCGATATTTTCTATATAAATAAATAAGAAATTTTGTGTATAATTTTTTTTATATATTAAGGATGAGGATTTGTACAAGATATTGTGTATATGTATTTATGTGGTAAATATAAAATATATTTATTACATGAAAAATTGTAAATGATTTTATTTAGAATCATGGTTTATTATCAATTATAATTTTATAATAATTAATTCCATATTGGAAAGGTTTTTATCAATTATTTTCTATGAAAATAAAATTTCTATTATTTAAATAATCTATGAAATTATTTTAGAATATTTATAACAATTATTTTATTAAATGAAATTTATTCAGTTAATTAAGTTATTTATGTAAGGTAAATCAGATATAGAATCCAAACCCTAATTTCTGGTTTTTTATCACGAAATAAGAATAATAATATTATATTATTATTTATTAGTATTATAGATGTGTATTACTATGTGAGCAAGGTTAATGTGTGAAACTATTTTATTATATTACGACAAACCCTAATAGAATTTTTACCAACCCTAATCTTGGTCTTGGATAACGAATAATAATAACATTATGAATTGAATGTACGAGAGCTGATAATAATTGATCAATTGTGTTATAGTATTTGAAAACCCTAGTTTCACTGTATAAGATTTAATACTGTTATATATCTGTGTTAGATGATATAAATTTATGTGTTACTTTAAAGTGTATTAAATTAGAAAACCTCAATTATAATTGTATTTTCTAATTATTAGAAAACCCTAATTGTGTTTTTAGAAATCCTAGTTAATTGATTTGATAAACCCTAAATTGCTAAGATTAGCTAGATTAAATATACTAGTGTTATTAAACCCTAATACTTTGTCCAAATCATTTTTGTTCCATAAAAATTAATAATAAAATGACTTTTATGCCCTTTTTGCACATGTGCTAGTAGATGGAGTGTGAATCTTGCTATGATTTGAGTTGGTCACCAACTCTTGATATTTTCCAGATTTCCAGCAACATGTGGCAGTAAGCAAACTCAGTAAATCATTCCTTAGCCATGGTATATAAGATTAAGAAAGAGAAAAATTGCTCATTTGGCTAGTTTATTCACCAACACCCCACTTAGACTTTTTCTCTCTAAAACCAACGAGCTTCAGTGCTAAAATAGTCCCATAAATCAAGCCCCACGAATTTCCATATCAAATCAGTAGCTTAGATCGAGATCAAACCCAAGAAAGGTATAAAACTTAAGCTAGAAAATCTGTCCATATTTTGTGTTTAGATTTTGTGTTTAAGTGTTGTAATATGTTAGTTTTAGTATCTAGTGATGATCTAGGTTGCTAGATGTTAGATCCATAACATCTAGACGCTCAGAATTGAAGATCTACAATGTCCGGAAATAGCTTTATTCTGTGGCCTGACAATGAATGTCAGTGGCCACAGATCCTTGCTCGATGATGTTTTGTGTTGTTTTTAAGTTGTTAATAGTAGTCCTGTATGTTGTCTTTAATTTGCAAAAAGAATCAAGATCAAATCTGTTATAGATCAAAAGTTATTTAAGGTCAAAACACGTTTACCGAAATTGACTGGCTGAGTTCTGGGTAACCCAGAAACGGTTTTCAGTGTCTGACAATATGTTTGGGGCTTCTGATCTTGCTGGTAGTTGTTGTTTTGTTTGATTTGTTGAAGCTAGGTTGTAGTATAGTATATTTACTATAGAATCATGCCTTTAGATTGTTAAAACATTTTCTATACTGAAATTTGTGGCTGGTCAAAGTAGTAGAGAAATCCATATTTACGGTTTTCTGGAAAACCCAGAAAACTTATGAACACAGATTCTGTCAGTGGTTGACCGGCTTGTAATTGTTTGATGTGTTGATGTTTGGGTTATTTTATGTAATGAAAAAGTAGTCCTACATGTGGTCTACACATTAAATCTCTTAGATCTCAAAAACAGTTAACATGTAGCAAGTTACTGGCGATCAAAATTAGTCAGTCGGACTGTTCTTCAATTCTGGGAAACCCAGAAATGAAGAACAGCCTCTGAAAACGAGTTTAGGCGACTAGATCTGACTGGTGTTATGTGTTTTATCCATGATGATTGTTGTATCTTATAGTCTTGTAATTGTACTACACAATCTGACCAAAATCGAGTCCAGAATCACTGCACGCACGGAGTTAATCACGGTCAAACATAGCCTCTCGGGTCTGAGTCTGAGTTCTGGGCTGGTATGAAGAACATGAAGAACACCTATAGCGACGGTTCTGTCGCTATAGGCGGTCTTTAGCGACAGAAATCATTTTATTTTCGGAAATTAATAAAAAAATAGAAAAAAATAGTTTTTAATTATTAAAAATACAAAATAAATTATAAAAAATTATTTTAAATTCTAAAAATTAGTTTTTAATTATTTTAAATATATTTCATAAATATTTAATATTTTTGGAATATTAAAAGTATTTAATTTATTTAATTATAATATTAAATAAATTATTTAAAAATGATTTTTAATATTTGAAAAATCATTTAAAATTATATTATGGTATGGGAAAATAATTTAAGTTATTTTTGATAACTTTTAATATTATTTGATAATTTTCATTAATAAATTAATATTAATGATAATTAAGTTATTTACTAAATGAAGTAAATAAATAAATAAAAAATGATTTTATTATTTTAAAAAAAATCATTTTAAATAATAATAAGATATTTAAGAATATTTTAAGTTATAAAATATAACTTTTAATATTTAAAGGTTAATTTCATTAATTAATGATTAATAATGATATTAAAGTTATTTAATAATTATATTAAATAATTTGGTTTAAAAATGATTTTTATATTATTTTAAATGAAAATAAAGTGTTTAAAGATATTTTAAGTTATAAGATGTAACTTTTAATATTTAAAGGATAAATTTCATTAATAATTTAATATTAATGATATAATAATGATATTAAATTTATTTAATTATTATATTAAATAAATAGTTTTAAAAATGGTTTTATTTATCTAAAAATCATTTAAAAAGGATATAAGTGAATTAAAAATATTTTAAGTTGTAATTCATAACTTTTAATATTTGAATAATGATAAATTAATATTTTAATAGAATTGTTTGACATTAAAATCATTTAATAATGATTCTGATATTTCAAAAATTATGATAAATGGTAATAATTGTGTTAAAATTATTATGAGGTCATGAAAAATAGTGTGACTGTTGTTTAAGCTATCTATTTAAATATTTCGATATAGAATAGAGTCTTAGACTCGATTATTATCTTATAAGGCTGTCGATACGTCGACATGTTTCAAAAATTGATCTGAACTTAGATAGGATTGACTTGTAAATTGTTTAATTGTGATATAATGGTCGTTAAGTTATGTGACAACGTGATTAGGAATGTGCTTACTGCTATAAGCAGTATTATGTGTTATGATACAATGTTCTAATCGAATGATTGATTTGCTTAATGATAGGTTGTGATAAAAAGGGTAGAATTAAGTTAAGAATTTGTAACAGCGCATCAGGCAAGTACCCTACCTTTGCATTTTCTTTATGCATTGGATATATGTAAGAATGTTTCAAATTTATATTATATACGCCTATTGATTATCAACATGTTAGTATATGATAATTCATATATGTATTCTATTCGTTAATTTCTATAAATGATTATACAAGTGTCCCCACTTGGATAATCATAGTATTTAATCGCATGTTGATGCTTCTTTAATATATATATATATATATATATATATATATATATATATATGTTGAATTATAAACTATTGTTGGATAATGTAAAACCTTGGCTTGGAACCCTGACAAATATGAACATCCCTTATCAGGTAAAATTTTTATGCGCCTAAGGCGGATCATGTAAATGGTAACACCATTTTTGTAATGTAGTATTGATCAATGCAGGGCACAACGGGCTGATCACCCCCGTGTTCGTAAGTTATGACGGTTCACAGATGAATTTTCTGTTAAACCTTTTCAAAAATGAAAATAATGTTCATACTATGTCATATAAAACCTTTGTATAGTCTATACGTAGTTTTAAAAATTTGAAATAGTTATGTAGTTATTGTTGATATAGATTACTTCACAACTGTTGTCATGTTGTAGAAGAATAGTATATAGAAAACATTTAAATGATTTCAGTTCATATATATATATATATATATTGTTAATACTTGTTGGGCACACAAATGCTTATCCTTGCTAATTTAAATGTTTTCAATTAAGAGCGAACAAACTGAAGGTTCTGTCAAAAACAAAGGGAAAAGGAAAGGGAAGATAGCTGGTTGACTGAAGTTCTTATTATTTGTAATATTTAAGACTATGAAGACTATGATATATGTTATTATTAATAAGACTGTTAATGTATGTTTAAAGGTTACGTACCTGGGAAGTGAACTCTGATGATTAAGTATTGTAAAATGATTGTTCATATATTATTGTTATTATTATTAGTAGATTCCGCTCATAGAAATGATATCGTGAAGTACCGATTTCGGGTTTCAAGTATCCGGGTTCGGGGACTTTACTGTAATAGATCAATTACAAAATCCACATCCCTGTCCGGTGGAATACCCTGTAACTCCTCCGAAAATACATCCATGAACTCTTTTACAACAGGTATCTGATCCAAGGATGTTCCCACTCTTTGGGTATCCACCACATGGCATAGATAACCTACACACCCTTTTCTCAACATCTTCCTAGTTTGTGTTATAGACAGACAACAAGAGCGTCTCGATGAATTACTACCAAAGAACACTACCTTGGTTTTCTTAGAAAGCCGAAGGTTTACACTTTTACTATGGCAATATATAATCGCTTCATGGTTCACCAACCAATCCATACCAATAATTACGTCGAATTCTTTTAGCCTTATCTGTACCAAATCTACCGATAACTTATTTCCTCTAATTTCCACACAGTAATTCTTATGAATATGTTCAATGGGGATTATCTCTTCGTTTGATACCTTAACGTCTAAAGGTATAGGTAACTTCTCAGGGATTAAACCTAATCGCTTAGCAAATTCACATGCTATAAAAGAACAAGTATCACCCGAGTTAAATAGCACATAAGTATTTATCTCATTGATCGGAATGATACCTGCTACCACATCTATTGATGCAAACGCATCTTGAACAGTCATATTAAACGTACGAGCTGGGGGTCTACCCACTGATGGTGTTGGTCCAGTAATGGCTAATTTACCACTAGTAGAACTCTTATTGCCCACTAAACCCTTCTTCGGGCAATTTCTTGCCATGTGGTCCATTGACCCACAGACAAAACACCCCAGGTTTTTCTTAGGGTTAGGACAGTTGGGTGACAAATGCCCCTCTTGCCCACAATTGTAGCATACTACTTTCCCCTTTAAACAGACTCCCATATGAGATTTTTCGCATGTCTTACATGCTTCTATTCTCCTTTTGGGATCTCCCTACTTTACCCTGGTATTCCCAGGATTAAAACTCTTCCTCTTTGGTAAGTTGCTGCTTCCGCTGGTAACTTTAGCCTTATTACCTCCTTCTAGCTTACTCTTAATCTTCTGCTCTTTATGGTACTGAGACAAAGACTCACCACCACCTTCTGTTATTATCGCCTTCTCCAGAATGGTCCCTTAGGAAGCACTCTAGAAAACTGATATCCTACTGTATAGCCAGGGTTTTATGCCCTGCTCAAATCTGCGCGCCTTCCTTTCCTCTGTATCGACCTGATGTGGAGCAAATTTCACCAATTCGTTAAACTTGGCGGCATATTGGGGAACTATCACATCCCCCTGCTTAAGTTCTAAGAACTTAATTTCCATCTGGTGAGCTTCCCATCAGTAGTTGGCTTCCCCCTTCATCATGTAAGTCGCAAAAGAAGTCTTTTGCGCTTCACCTATGTTTGTTATCACAAGCGCCTTTTTAATCTCCCTAATCCATGTCTGGGCTTCTAGTGGATCCGTCGTTCCTCGGAACTCGGGAGGACCCACACTTTTAAAGTCCTTAAAGGTAGTTGTTCTTGCTACCCCAGGAGCTACAGGAATCCCACCCCCCCACTTGGTTAAATGCAGCCGTTAATAAATTAACGAACTCTTGCATAGGGTTATTAGGACCCCCCCTAATTTTCATTATGAGACTCGACCTCTTGGTTCCGTTGTCTCCTTCTCGGCGGCATAATTCTGATTAAATAAATAAAGCTTCGTTATTATCTATTTAACTACTCGGTTATCATTTTAAATTAACCACAACCATTCATACCACAACAAGCATGTTAAATAAAACTTCATTATATAAATATTCTTTCATAGTCAAAACTATTTACATCATGTTCCCTTTGCCAAAAGCTATTACATACTATCCCGCGATTTCCTTCTACAAAAGTTGGGATTTAAAAAAAGACTACCCTTAGTTATACAAAAGAGGGTTTTACGTCACTACTTATATACCAAAAAGATCTAGCGATCTACAAACACTGTCGAAAGACATTTTCATATTTCTAATTTGCCAGAATCAACACTATATCTCGACTTATGGTATGTCGAGTCTGCCCGGACTCAATAGAATAACAAGCAATTTTTAGCTTGAAATTCTCATGAGCGCATTCATGGATGTATGACATCCTAGCTATTTTCTGGTCTTTCTCAACCATTTTCTGTTGTAGCTCAAGGACCTCATCCTTATAGTTATGAGCCTTATCAGTCATAAGCACTTTTTCATCGTGCTCTGACTCAAAGTCTGCCTCTACAGATTCTTTCGCCTCATATAAGGCAGTTATTTCCTTAATCTGTGCTTCTATTTGAGTACGCAAATGCACATTCCTATCCAACACTGCCAGATACAATGCTCTAGTTGCATCCAGAGATGCTGGCTCCTGAGTAGGTAACACCATGTTAATCGATGTCACCTCCATTTCCTACTCCACATCTAGCATCTCGTTAAGGTATGATGCTAATCCCATAATCTCCTCAGAGTATTCCTCCTCAATGTCTGAGTCTTCTAGTACAACTATCGGTACCTCTGCCACTGGCATTGGTACAATCTCAATGTGACAACCCGATATTTTCTATATAAATAAATAAGAAATTTTGTGTATAATTTTTTTTTATATATTAAGGATGAGGATTTGTACAAGATATTATGTATATGTATTTATGTGGTAAATAAAAATATATTTATTACATGAATGTTTACAAATAATTTTACTTTAGAATTATTGATTATTATAAAGTATATTCTTATAATAATTAATTTAAAGATCGAAATGTTTTTATTAATTATTTTCCATAAAAATATAATTATATATTATTTAAATAATATATGAAATGATTTTAGAATAATTATAATGATTATTTCATTATATGAATTTGTTCAGGAGGTTAAATTAAATATTTTAACTTAATTAAGAATGCTATTTATGCAAGATAAATTAGATATGGAATCCAAAACTTAATTCTGGGTTTTGATCAAGGAATGAGAATAATAATATAATATTATTATTTGTCAGTGTTATAGATATGTATGGTTAGGCGTGCAATGTTAATGTGTGGAACAGTTTTATTATATTACGAACAAACCCTAATAGTATTTTTATAAACCCTATTTCTAGTTCTGGAATAAGGAATAATGATAATAATATTATAATATTATATTTTGATTTTTCAGTGCTATATATATGTACTGTATGTACGTGTTGTTAATGTTTGAATAATTATGATGTATAATGGTGCAGTATTTGAAAACCCTAGTTTTCTGTGGAAAACCCTAATTTCCAATAACTAGAAACCCTAATACAGAAACCTAAATCGGAGGTTTGATTTGTCAAGAATTGTGTTACTGTGATTAATAACATGTGTGATAGACTTTAATTGCTTATTAAAATAAACTAAATTAGTAAATTAAAACCCTAAAATCTAGAACCCTAAATTAATTTCTTGAAACCCTAATTGATTTGAAATCTTAATGCGAAAGTCATTCACGACTTTGAGAATTGGTTAAGTCGTTATGTAATCACGATAATGTGATTAACAACTGGTGATATAAATATTAACCCTAAATAGAGAGAACTTTAATTATTCAAAACCCTAATTATTATTTTTGAATAAACCCTTATTATTTTTCTTCTAAACCCTAAATTGCTTATTGTAAACCCTAATTGCCAGTTTGGAAAATGAGATGCTAATTAGTGTTGCTTAAACTTAATTAGAAAAGTTCTATAATTAAAGATCTAAATTAAATTAGTAAACCCTAATTGGTATTTTTATAAATTAAATTTTAGTTTATTATTTTATTTTATTTTATTGTACAAACCCTAAATCGGAAATCCTAGATTTTGTTTGCTTATAAAACCTAAATTAACACAAACCCTAAACCCTAAGGGTTTGCCAAGTTCCAATTTTTCCATTAAAACGATTTAGTAAAAGACCTAAATACCCTCTTTGCATTATTTAAGGAAACTTGTAAGATTGGGCAACACTTTAGTAGCTCAACAACTCCCAACAACTCCACATGCCCAATATTGACAGCACATCAGCCATCTATCATACCAATTCATTGCATCTAGCTTGTATATATAGATTAACAGAGAGAAAAAAGTTTATTTTATGGCCATTTGATCAACCAATGCTCAACCAAGTCTTTCTCTCTCCTCACCCACTAATTTCATAAGTTCCTCAGTCTCTAAGAACAGCCTCACGAAATCCAACAATAAATCAGAAGCCTAGAATCATCAATTGGTCATAAAAGGTATAAACACTAGCCCAAAAATCTGTCCAATTTTATGTTGTTAGATCTTGTGTTTAAGTGTTAAAACATGTTGATTTTAGTGTCTAGTGATGATCTGGGTTGCTAGATGATAGATCCATAACATCTAGAAGCTCAGATTTGAAGATCTATGAAATCTGGAAATTTTGTTCTTGAGGTCTGACAGCCTAATGTCAGTCCATTTTAATCTTTGGTCGTTTATGATTTGTGTTGTTTTTAAGTTGTTATATGTAGTCTGTAATATGCTCTTTAAGATGCAAAAAGAATCAGAGTCATTGAATGTCTAGATTGCTAGATATGGTCGGTAAAAACCCGTTGACCGGGCATGACCGGTCAAAATCTGGGCAACGAAGAACAACATGAATAGCCTCTGACAATGTTTTGTGAGCTTTATATCTGACAGGTTTTTTGATGTTTTGTTGTTGTTGTTTGGTTAATTTTGTAGCTGGGTAGGTGGACTATAGATCCAGGTTATAAGATCTTTAATATCGTAAACGTATGAAGTTTAATTAATGGTAAAACTTACATGTTTGATCACAGTTAGCATTTCTGGGAAAATTCCTAGAAATTTTTAGGCGAAGCCGACTAACATGGTTTGACCGGATCTTTTCTGGTCATTGTGTTGTTGTTATGATTATGTTTTGTGATATATTTGTAGTGTTACATGAGGGCTAGAACTTAGAAGTCATAGATCACAAAACAGTGCACTGATTGCAAGTTGTGGAAGCCCAAAAGTGGATGGATGAACTGTTCTTCATTTCTGGGTAACCCAAAAAATGAAGAACAGGTCTGACAGCTTCTTTGAGGGCTCAGATCTTCTTTATGTTATGTGTTATGGTCATTTTTCTTGCTGGATATTGTAGTCTTGCATTTCCTCAATCAGATTTGACCAAAAATAAGTCTAGATTCATAACACACACTGATTTACACATGGTCAAAGTAGCAAACACGATCACTGTCTTGAAGTTCTGGGCTTGATCAAGAACACATATAGCGACAGAAAGTGTCGCTATAGCCCTTTAGGGACAATTTTATTTATAATTTCCAGAAATTAATAAAAAATTGATAAAATGGTTTTTAATTATTAAAAATACATAATAAATTCTTAAAAATTATTTTAATGTCTGAAAATTATATTTTAATTATTTTGGGTATATTTTGAAAATATTTAATATTTTTGGAAGGTAAATGGTATTTATTTATATAATTACAATATTAGATAAATTATTTAAAAATAGTTTTATATTAAAAATCATTTTAAATAATAATAAGGTAATTAAGAATATTTTAAGTTATAAAATATAACTTTTAATATTTAATGGTTAATTTCATTAATTAATGATTATTAATGATATTAAAGTTATTTAATATTTATATTAAATAAATTAGTTTAAAAATGATTTTATTATTATAAAAATCATTTTAAATGAAAATAAAGTGTCTAAAAATATTTTAAGTTATAAAATATAACTTTTAATATTTAAAGGATAATTTCATTAATAATTTAATATTAATGATATTTATTTAATGATTAATGATATTAAATTTATTTATTAATTATATTAAATAAATAGTTTAAAAATCGTTTTATCATTTAAAAGGGATATAAATGAATTAAAAATATTTTAAGTTATAATTAATGACTTTTAATATTTAGATAATAGTTCATTAATATTTAAATATTAATGGTAATTATTTAATAATGATTTTAGATGTTTTAAAAATCATTTAAGGGTAATATAAGTACTTTAAAAATATTTTGAGTTATTATAAATAACTTTAATATTTTGGCAATGGTTTCATTAATAGTTTAATATTAATTAAATATTAATGATAATAGAATTGTTTGATATTTAAATCATTTAATAATGATTCTGATATTTCAAAAATTATAGTAAATGATAATAATTCTTTTATAATTATTATAAGGTTATGAAAAATAGTACGATTGTTGTTTAAGTTGTCTATTTGGATATTGAGATACAGAATAGAGTCTTAGACTCTATAATTACCCGATAAAGATGTCGGTGGACTGACATATTTCAGAAATTGATCTGGACTTAGATAATGTGATTAGTTAACTGTTTAATTGCGATTCAATGGTTATTAAGGTTATGTGACAATGTTATTAGGAATGTGTTGATGTTAGTTTGTGATGCCATGAATGTTGAATATGTGTGATAAGATGATTAGGTTATGTGCTGACTGCGAAATGCAGTACTATGTGTTATGGTATATTGTTCTAATCGAACGATTGATTTGATTAATGATAGGTCGTGATAGAAAGATAGAACTAAGTTGAGAATTGTAAGCAGCGCATCAGGCAAGTATCCTACCTTTGCATTTTCTTTATGCATTGGACAAGTGTAAGAATGTTTCAAAGTTATATTATTACTGTACATATTGTTAAGCCTATATTATATACACCCTTTGATTATCAACATGTTAGTATATGATAATTCAGATATATATTTTGTTCGTTAATTTCTATAAATGATTATACAAGTGTCCCCACTTGCATAATCATTGTATTTAATCACATGTTGATACACCTTTGTTATACATATATGTTGAATTATAGATTATTATTGGATAAAATAAAACCTTTTGTCTGGAACCCTGACAAATATGAACATCCCGTTCACAGGAAAACTTTTATGCGCCCAAAGCGTACCAAGTAAATGATAACATCATTCTTGTAATGTAGTATTGATCAATGCAGGGCACAACTGTTAGGTTTGTAATATTCATGAATGCAATCAAATTGCAAAAATAATGCGGAAACGTGTAAAATCAGAGTTTAAAAATTTTACAAACCATAAACCCGGATCACCCTTTATGCACAATTATTAATTAAACGAAAAGATAAAGAATAAAATCATACCCTTGAAGATCCGAGTTTCCTCAGGTACAAGTTCACCTCCAATCCTTTTCGCGTTCAACTTGAATCCACCGGGTTTGGTTCCTTCCTTGGATCAACGTTAGCCACCCATATGTTTGGCCTCTAGAGGTGATCCACCAAGGATGAAGAAGAATTCAAGAAGATGGGTATTTGGTTCAAACCCTAGTTTTCTATCTCTATAGAAAATGCGTACTCTCCAACTATTGGAATTACGTCTGTTGTTAAAAAACCAACAACAACTCTACTGCACCCATAATAAGACTCCTCTTATTTATAGATGTAGGCAACCCTCCTTAACAATTAAGGAATTGTGTTTTATTTTAATTAATTAGGCTCCCTTATCTTATTAGAGATAATTAATTAAACTTTTAATTAATTAGCCTCCTAATCTTATTAGGAATAAATGAGAGTACTTTTATTAATTAATTCGCAAACTCCTTTTGGAATTAAATAATAATAATAGTAATAATAATAATAAGACTCCTCTTATAAATTTATATTTAATATTTCCAAAATATTAAATAATAAATATTAAGCTATTTAATTTATTCTATCACCATAGATTAAATTAAATATACTTAACTTATTATTACGATTATGCCATTTACTTCTTAAATAATTATTCTTCTTTTTATGGTGTGACCCTTTAGGTTCTCCATATTAAACCGGTTGTGAATAAATCAATTAGAACAATTCTAATCTTATTTAAATAAATAAATTAAACTATTAATTTATTTAAACAAATAATATTTATTCTACAATAGGGATAAGCCTCCCTAGCGATTAACGACTTTCCAGATAATATAGATTTCAACATTAATCATAAAAGAACCTTTGAGTAAATAGTTATCGTACAATTCAATCATTCCACCATACAATGTCCCAATTAAATATAAGACATGAAATTTCTGTCAACTCTTATTTTATTTAATTATATGTATTTCGACTCTTAAATGCACAACCCCAAATAATGCAAATTAGAAACTCCTTTCTAATTTCATTCTGCCTTGGCCAAGGACTACTGGGTTGTCATTTATCGAATCACATAGGACATATCTCTTCTTTTACTAGAAGTGGTAGATTATTTATTGATCATACATTATCTCCATGTACAACTTATTATACCCAAGCATACCCTTGGATATACCCTAAGGGTCTTAAGGAATAAGTCAAAGTATAACTCATCATACACAAGATACTATGATGATCTCAAGTCCAAGGATCACTTGTACTACTATCACTACAGGAATTCCTATTGACAGGCAAGTAAAACTCCATTAGGTATTCCTTAGCGAGCCACGTTCAGTGAACTTATTCTCTAATAAGCACCTACATACTTGCTTTAGTGTCTCTACACAAATGATCATGAGATCAATCATCCTCATCCAATGAGCAAGCAACGTATGTACCAATCTATCCGGATTCACTAATCCCCAATTTAGTAATCCAACGATTGGGAACTATTTTAGTTTTAAGCTTTCTATGAATTTAGATCTCATTAGAATGATCATCATCATTATTCTAAAAGCATTGCTTAAAACTATGGGTTTATCACATATTATAAAACAGCATCATGTAGATAATTAAAAGCCTTTAATAAATTAATACTTTTTATTAATAAATGAATAAGATTATTACAAAGTATATGCTTTATCATCAAACATGATTGGCTTGTGTGCATACTACTTTTAATCTCCCACTTGCACTAAAGCCAATCGTCATGGTATCGCATACTCTTCTTCTTTAAGTGACGATCATCCTGCTGTTGGATAAGCTTTAGTTAATGGATATGTAATGTTGTTCTTGAGAGTTCACTATCTCTATAGTGATTTCTCATCTTTCAATGATTCTTATAATCAAATGAAAGTGCCACAACACATGTTTAGATCTAAGATGAGACTTATGAACTATTCCTAGTTCTGTAATGAACTTTCCATCCAAACAATCAACTTGAAGCTTCATTTATAGCTATATACTTTGTCTTTATCACTAAACTAACAACTCTTTGCTGTTTGGAACCTTTCCAATTCACTGCACCACCGTTCAAGGTAACCCTTTACCTTAAAGTGGATTTTCTGTCGTCTTGGTCTGTCTGAAAAACTTGAGTCTGTTAAGCCCTCTAGTTGTAATTCAGGCCCACCATGTATTATGATCACATCCTTAGTGCCGGTTAAGTACTTTGAGATGTTTTTCACTATCTCTAGTGAACTTCTCCAGAATATGACTGATCCACATCAGGTCTCGTACATTGCATTGCATACATGACAGTTACTCATGCGATCTCTCTTTTATGGAGTCTATGGGGACTATTAAGAGAGATACACTCCATGGCTCATCAACATGAGACATCCCATGGAGTTTGCCATGCTAAACAACTTTAACATCAAATGAATATACGTTCTTTGGGTTAAGACGAGCATCCTTTTAAATCTATCTATATAGATTTGCATCCCCAATTAAGATACTCTTCCCAAATCATTTATGGAGGAATGTTTAGACAACTTTATCTTTATTGATTTTAGCATTGGCATGTCATTCCTTATCCGTAGCATATCAACATATAATACTAGAAATGTCACGACGCTCCCACTGACCCTTTTGTACACACTAGGTTCATTCTTGTTTTTGATAAAATTAAACTCTTTTGATTGTCTCATCAAAATGAATGTTCCATTTTGAGAAACTTTCTTCAATTCATTTCTCTGAGTGTCTACAAATCTTACCTCATCGTATGTAACTGGATAATCATCTTCTATGATGCGTACCTCATCATCATCATCCATGATGAATCCATACCTCCTAGGCATCTTCGGTACTATTCCAGATTTACGATTCGGTTGTGGTACAATAGGTCTATCTATAGGTTCCTCTTATTTGACTTGTAGTGTTTTGTGGTTCTTGAACTTTTCAAGATGTATTATCCTCCCACTAGCCCCTTTAATGATAAACATATTTATCTTAGAAGGCAGCGTGTTTCGCAACAAACACCTTTTGCTAAGTAGGATTATAGAACATATACCCTAAATTTACTTTAGGATGTCCCACAAATCTAAACTTGCCAAATCGTGTCCCAAACTTATCCTTTGAAACTGTTTCATATAAGTTGGACAACCCCTTATCTTAACATACTTAAGATTAGGAATCCTCCCTGTCCATAACTTTTATGGAGTCTTGGGGCTGGATTTTGAGGTTACCTTTTCCGTAGATATGCAGCCATTTCTAGGACATGATCCTAAAAAGGATACTGGAATGTCGGTAAAATCATTATGGACCGCACCATGTCCAACAAGGTACGATTTTTCCATTCAGATACATCAATCAATTATTACGTATCAGGATGTGTCCATTATGAGAAAACCATTTGAGATGATCTAGAAACTTATTGCACAAGTATTTATTCCTTGATCTAATCAAAGAATCTTAATACTTTGTCAATTTATTTCACTTCTGAATTCTTTGAACCTTTAAAATAATTTACACTTGTATTTAAACAAATACATACATTCAACTCTTTGAATGATCATCTCCTTTTCTTATATTAGTTTGTTCAATTTGCAAAAAATATATTTTTCACGTAAGTCAAGTATACAAAATCCATTAAGTAATATTTCAGTTCTATACAAAACATTATTATTATAAATAGAACAACAATTATTCTTAAATATAATACCAAAGATTTCATTGTCCAACAATAAAATGGAAATAATGTTTCTAACAAGAACTGGAATACAATAACAACTTACTGACTTAATAGATTTGCCCGTAGGCATTGCTAAACTATAAGTTCCTATGGCTAATGCAGCAACCTTTGCTTCATTTCCCACACATAGGTTTACTTATATTTGTTTAGCTTTCTACTTCTACTTGGTCCCTTCATAAATCTATATTTATGATAACCAAAGTCGGTATCCAATACCCAAGTAGAACCTTGACTTAAAGAAAAATTTATTTCAAATTATGAACAAATTTGTATTTGTAACCGAAACTTCACTAAGCTTCTTTGGTTAGCCTCTGCAAGATGCTTCTTGCAGTTTTCTTCCAGTGTCCAGGCTTATTGCAGTGGAAGCAAACTCCTTTGCTATCCGTATCAGTTTTGTTCTTATTATCCTTTGTTTACGCCTTTCTTTTTACCTTCTTAGAATTGTTCTTCTTTTCAGAAGATCCTTTGGCCCCTACCAATAAGACTTGGTTTTTCTTGGTTGGAAAGTGACTCTCAACATTTTTCAACATGTTAAGCAAATCAGCGAGGCTGATATCTAGCTTGTTCATATGAAAAATTCACAACAATTATGATAGGAGTCCGAAAATGAGTGCAAGATCAAATCTTGGCTCAACTCTCCATCCATGACAAAACCCGTTGTCCTAATTGATCAATCAAATTGATTATGTTAAGGACTTTTATCTGTACTGTAGTGTCATCGGTCATTCTAGATCGGAAGAGCTCTTAGATATCTGATATCTATCAGTCCTACTTTCCTCACCATCAACTACTTGATGTGCAGGAATATAATAGGAGCATTCATAGTTTCATGCTGACGCTGAAGCTCGTTACTCATGGATGCGAGCATGATGCATTGAGCCAACTATGCATCATCTAGCCACTTTCTAAAAGTAGCAATATCTTTCTCAGAGGCATTGTCTGCAACCATTGCAGGGATAGGCGTATTAAGGACATAAGATAGCTTTTCAGCCATTAGAACTATTCTCAATTTCCTTAACCAATCCGTTTAATTCGGTCCGGTTAATTTAGCATCTAATATGTTACGCAGTGATAGAGATTGAGACATTATAAAATTCTGTAAATGAATTTGTAATTAACAATATTTTAACATACATTCTTTTATTAATTAACAAAATAAATTAGGTCTTGTTTTAAATTGGTATCTCCCACTATTTTCTTCAAAATATATTACCCTCACTTATATAGTTCGGCAAAATCTAATTAAAGATTTGCTAGTGAGAATAAGGATCCCATTTCAAATGTATATAGCCTTGTGTGTGCACAACAAACTATATATAAATAAATAGGTAGACAACTCTTGTCAATCACATCAACTATGTAACTCCTTGTATTTTGCCTCTTAAATCATAATGGTCAAGTGTGTGCACATCCGAACTAAAATGATTTAAGTTAAGTCAGACCCAGCATTTCCATATAAGTGAAGAGAAAACTACAGCCCTTGTGTGTGCACAACAAAGCAGTAATGTTCAATTCCTTATAAACATCATATATAATAAAAACAACATCTTAAATATTTAATACTCGCCTTGTGTGTGCACAACAAACTTATATTAAATATTTAATACTCTATTGTTTCTATCATGCTAGAAGGCGACGTTCGATATTTCAAATATCTTTGAACGTTACAACTTAATATAAAATATTTGAGGGGTTTGTTATTAATATGTCTCATCTTGTTTAACGCGCATGCACATATATATATATATAAAATACGCGTCATATTAATTAACATGCGAAGCATGTTTGCATAATATATAATTTATATAATATAAGCATGCACATATAGAATACAATATTCTACCTGGATTGATTATGGACTTTTATTCTAGTTCGGTTCACTAGAGCCACCAAGTGAACCAAAAGGTCAAACCCTAGGGGTGCAAGAATTAATATTTAAATATAACTATTACATTTAAACCCGGGCTCCATTACAAACGGGTCTTCACGCGCTCTTTGCTCCTTGATCTCTAATTCTTCAAAATAATTCTAATTATTCCTATTACAAAACTATTTAAAATAAATAGAAACCTTGATCAGCAGTCAAGGGGAAGTACATAGGAGGGAGATAGAATTTACATTAAGAAAAATTAGAGAAGACGAGGTACACAGATCTCATTTAATAAAACCCATACATTCATGCATCCAACTAAAATAAAATCCAATCACATTGGTCAATAGTCCATAATCAATCCCATTTATTATCATACACATCACCATATGCATCAATAAATAATATTCATCTTATGAATAATAAACATTCAATATATATATTGATATCATTTAATGGGCAAATTTAGTTAGTATAAAATCTAATTTTGAATCAAAATAAACTCCTTTATTTTAATCCAAATTTAAATCAAAATAAAACTATTTTATTTTAATTTATCCAATTTTGAATAAAATAAACTATTTTATTTTAATCAAAATAAACTCCTTTATTTTAATTAATTATGGAATCCAATTCCATGTAAAAAAAAACTCCTTTATTTAAGGAAATACGGATTTTCTTTCCTAGTCACAAATAAACTCCTTTATTTTGAATAATATGAAATCATATTTCATATCTAAATAAATTCCTTTATTTAAGGAAATTAGGATTCTCTTTCCTATTCACAAATAAACTCTTTTATTTTGAATAATATGAAATCTTATTTCATATTTAAATAAACTCCTTTATTTGAGAAAATTAGGATTCTCTTTCCTATTCACAAATAAACTTTTTTATTTTGAATAATATGAAATCTTATTTCATATCTAAATAAACTCTTTTATTTAAGGAAAAACTGATTCTTTTTCCTATTCACAAATAAACTCTTTTATTTTGAATAATAATATGAAATCTTATTTCATATTTAAATAAACTCTTTATTTAAGGAAATTAGGATTCTCTTTCCTATTCACAAATAAACACTTTTATTTTGAATAATATGAAATCTTATTTCATATCTAAATAAACTCCTTTATTTAAGGAAAGATGAAATTCAATTTCAACTCCAATTAGTTATCATGAAATCTAATTCCAACTCGAATTAGTTAGCATGAAATTCTAATTTAAAATTAAAATAAATCTTTTATTTTAAAAATAAAATAAATATTTTATTTTAAAATTAAAATAAATTTTTATTTTAATTATAAAATTATTAAGAATATTAATATATATATATATATATATATATATATATATATATATATATATATATTACCCGTATTCTTAATATATATATCACATATATAGTTGCATGAATCCTGGTAGAAATCATATATCATATATACAATATATATGATATATAATACGGTAGAATCCCTTCCTTATTTTATTTCTAATTAGTTATCCCACGTGGTGACAATCATAATATTGATAAGTATACATCACGTGAACAATACTTCCATTACCGACTTACTGTAAATCATGAACTGGCAATCCGGAAAGAAAAAAAAAGTGTGGTGATCCGAAATATATGCTGCAGTTTCGCGAATAACAACAGATTTTCGAATTTTTTTTTTAAATACATTTTATACAATAAATTATGCCCAATTAAATTGTTCTAAACATATATCAATATACATATCAAATTAAAATAATTAATAATTCGCATAAAGGTTTGGCTCTGATGCCACTGTTAGGTTTGTAATATTCATGAACGCAATCAAATTGCAAAAATAATGCGGAAACGTGTAAAATCAGAGTTTAAAAATTTTACAAACCATAAACCCGGATCACCCTTTATGCACAATTATTAATTAAACGAAAAGATAAAGAATAAAATCATACCCTTGAAGATCTGAGCTTCTTCAGATACAAGTTCACCTCCAATCCTTTTCGCGTTCAACTTGAATCCACCGAGTTTGGTTCCTTCCTTGGATCAACGTTAGCCACCCATATGTTTGGCCTCTAGAGGTAATCCACCAAGGATGAAGAAGAATTCAAGAAGATGGGTATTTGGTTCAAACCCTAGTTTTCTATCTCTATAGAAAATGCGTACTCTCCAACTATTGGAATTACGTCTGTTGTTAAAAAACCAACAACAACTCTACTGCACCCATAATAAGACTCCTCTTATTTATAGATGTACGCAACCCTCCTTAACAATTAAGGAATTGTGTTTTATTTTAATTAATTAAATTCCTTTAATTAATTAGGCTCCCTAATCTTATTAGAGATAATTAATTAAACTTTTAATTAATTAGCCTCCTAATCTTATTAGGAATAAATGAGAGTACTTTTATTAATTAATTCCCAAACTCCTTTTGGAATTAAATAATAATAATAGTAATAATAATAAGACTCCTCTTATTAATTTATATTTAATATTTCCAAAATATTAAATAATAAATATTAAGCTATTTAATTTATTCTATCACCATAGATTAAATTAAATATACTTAACTTATTATTATGATTATGCCATTTACTTCTTAAATAATTATTCTTCCTTTTATGGTGTGACCCTTTAGGTTCTCCATATTAAACCGGTTGTGAATAAACCAATTAGAACAATTCTAGTCTTATTTAAATAAATAAATTAAACTATTAATTTTTTTAAATAAATAATATTTATTCTACAAAAGGGATAAGTCTCCCTAGCGATTAACGACTTTCCAGATAATATAGATTTCAACATTAATCATAAAAGAACCTTTGAGTAAATATTTATCGTACAATTCAATCCTTCCACCATACAATGTCCCAATTAAATATAAGACATGAAATTTCTGTCAAGTCTTATTTTATTTAATTATATGTATTTCGACTCTTAAATGCACAACCCCAAATAATGCAAATTAGAAACTCCTTTCTAATTTCATTCTGCCTTGGCCAAGGACTACTGGGTTGTCATTTATCGAATCACATAGGACATATCTCTTCTTTTACTAGAAGTGGTAAATTATTTATTGATCATACATTATCTCCATGTACAACTTATTATACCCAAGCATACCCTTGGATATACCCTAAGGGTCTTAAGGAATAAGTCAAAGTATAACTCATCATACACAAGATACTATGATGATCTCAAGTCCAAGGATCACTTGTACTACTATCACTACAGGAATTCCTATTGACAGGCAAGTTAAACTCCATTAGGTATTCCTTAGCGAGCCACGTTCAGTGAACTTATTCTCTAATAAGCACCTACATACTTGCTTTAGTGTCTCCACACATATGATCATGAGATCAATCATCCTCATCCAATGAGCAAGCAACGTATGTACCAATCTATCCGGATTCACTAATCCCCAATTTAGTAATCCAACGATTGGGAACTATTTTAGTTTTAAGCTTTCTAAGAATTTAGATCTCATTAGAATGATCATCATCATTATTCTAAAAGCATTGCTTAAAACTATGGGTTTATCACATATTATAAAACAGCATCATGTAGATAATTAAAAGCCTTTAATAAATTAATACTTTTTATTAATAAATGAATAAGATTGTTACAAAGTATATGCTTTATCATCAAACATGATTGGCTTGTGTGCATACTACTTTCAATAACGGGCTGATCACCCCCGTGTCCGTAAGTTATGACGGTTTGCAGATGAAGTTTTGATAAACCTTTTCGAAAATAAAAACAATGTTCATAAAATTTCACTTAAACCCTATTTATATCCAGTACGTAGTTTCAAAAATTTGAAAGAGGGTTGTTATGTTATTAATATCGGTTCAGAATAATTCACAACTATTGACTTGTTGTAGATAGATATTATAAAGAAAATATTTAAATTCTTTCAGCTTATATATATATATATATATAATACTTACTGGGCACTCAAATGCTCATCCTTGCTTAATTTAAATGTTTTCAGATAAGTGTGAACAATCAGAAGGATCGGTCAAGAACAAGTGAAAAAGAAAGCAAACAGATTAGGTTTACGGTGTCATATAGTAAAGGTTGCGTACTTGGGATTAAACTCTGATAAAGGTAAGATAAGTTTATAATTTATATTAGTGTTATTATTATTAGTAATATTTCTGCTCATAGAAATGGTATCGTGAAGTACCGAGTTCGGGTTTCAAGTATCCGGGTTCGGGGACTTTACATTTGGTATCAGAGCTATAGGGTTAGAAACCTTAGGTGGGTTAGACCTTAGGCTATAACCTTAGAACAGAGGGAAACGTTGAAAATACAAATAACTCATATAGAGTTAGTTGGTTGGTATGATTCAAAGATGAATCTCGGTGAGTTGTTAAGCCACAGAGTTTTCTAACTCTGATAATAAAGTTAAACAGTAATGGTGAATAGATCGAGTCTAAAAGACTGGAAGTGCAGGGAAAGGAGATTGTAAAACAAAACAATTAAGACATAAAATTGAATCATAATATATACGATGAGATCACCCTGTGATCTGATAAAATTATAACAGCCAGAAAGAATCAATCTTATGATTGGAAAGTTTAAAGCAAGATTGTTGTGTGAATGATACAGATTCAAGAAAGGGTTATAAATACGGATTAAATGAAATTCGAATGGAAAAAGGGGGTTAAGATTAGGTGGGGATTTCAATGAGAACTCATGTCGATAGCTGAGTTGTATGATTCCTTGTATAGGCGGGGAATTGTACTTGGTGTAAAAACTACTTAGTATCTGAAACTGATAATCATTTAAATGTTTGTGTCGCGCTATTTGCTATATGAATGTTAAGAGAGTGATTCTATTCTCATGTGTATAAAAAATAGATAGGTCATAGGTTGAGAACATAGGGTTAAGTACGAGTTCTTAAAACTCATACTTACGTGACATTCTCGACTCATAGTTATATGAAATGTTTATGAATCCCTCAGAGAATGGACGCCAAAGGTCTGACTAGGGTAAGTTCGTAAACTCATATGACTGTGACAAGTTTATGGACTCATAAGTGTGGTTTGACGAACTGGGTATAGTTAATTGTGAATGGATTATTGAGGATGATGGGAATAGATAAGATACTAAATAGTTAATGCATTAGCTGAATAGGTATGTGGCATATGTGATAAGTATGTTTGTGTAATGAAATATTTTTAATTTTTGTGTTGGACAAAGTTGTAAATCCAGACTTTTGAAGTCACAAAGGGATAGCGAATGTTTAAAATAAAATGTGCTATGACATGTCAAGTGTTATGAATATGAGTCTCTGTAGGATTAATGGGATAAATTGGTATAAAGATAGTAGATATTTATTTGGTCACTGGTTATTACAATAGACCGAGTTTTCAAAATCTAATATTTTGAGTACATGATTATTTGAATAGAAAGTTTTGCGTTATATGTTAAGCGTTTACGATAAGACTTAGTATGTAAGAATAATTTATGAAAATGTTGTCAAGACAAAAATGAAATCAAAGGATAGAAGAATCTGTCAACAAAGCTGAAGGACAACCAGACTTGATACAGAAACTTGTGAATATGGACGATCAAGTTGTGCAGAACGGAATACCAGCCGTGAAAGATCAACCAGATAATCGAATATCTAACGTTAAAGACTTCAAGGTGGTCCTATCGCCAGAATTCAAAGGTACAAATGACCATGTAGAAGCCCAAACTTGGGTTAAGGAAATTAAAAAGGTGCTCGTAATAGTTAGGGTAGCTAAGGGGGCAAAAGACCGTTTTTGCCACCTACATGATGAAGGATGAGGCAAAATTTTTGGTAGAATGCAAATTAGACGAGGGCAGGAGCAGGTGTGGTAGCATGGGATAGGTTTAAGACTTTATTTTTCGAATTTTTTTTTTGCTAGTATACAGGCTAGAATGGAGGTGAAATTTCTGGAATTGAAGCAAGGAGATATGTAAGTTGCGGAATATGTCCGTGAAATTTAATGAATTGGCTAGGTTTGCTCCGCATCAAGTTGATACGGAGGCTAGAAAAACACGAAGGTTTGAGCTGGGATTACAACCCTAGCTCTACAACAAGGTGGAAGTGTTGCAGATTCCTACAATTGCAGCACTCATGGGAAAAGCGATTATTGCTGAGGGGAGCGAGGCCATGAGCCTCTAAAACAAGGTAAGAAGGAACAAGGGTAAGATTGAGGGAGCTGAAAAGGTAGGAATTAATAGTGGAAGTAAGGGTGAAAATGAAAAGAGGAAAGCGCAAAACTTTGGGAGTGTGCAGGTGAAGCAAGAAGGTGTGAAGGAGAAGCAGGTGGTGTAATATGCAAAACTGGGGAAAGAACCACTCTGGGAATGCTTGAAAGGGAAGTTTGTATGCTGTAAAGTGAGGACAGGAGGAATATATCTCTCCCAACTGTCCCAATCCAAGAAGGTATAGTGAATGTGTTATGTGCGAATCAATGGAAAATAAGGTGGGAGACTGTTCAAGAGGGAGAATGGAGGAAAGGAATGCGAATATGGGGAAAAGGCAGCAGGACATTGGCGACAACGGGACCAACAACAACGAACGAATCAACAGAACCAGCTGCAAGCGTCTTCAACATGACATTCAAGATATCGTGGCAGCCGGGGATGCAACTCCAGGTATTACTTGAACCAATATTATTTTCCTAAATATTGATTTCTTATATATAGTAAGTTATTTTTATAAATTATTTTTGAAGGAGAAATTTGAGTTTCCTTAGAAATCAAATTTTCGTTTAATTAGAAAGATAAGCTTTAAGTAAATAGTTAAAGATCAGTTCGATCAAAGGTGATCGAGATCTACTTGCGAAGATTTCGTACGCTATGTACCCTGGTATGTATAGGTTTTAAAATGGTGATTCCAGGGATGGAATCTTTATAAGGGAGGGTGAATGTGACAACCCGATATTTTCTATATAAATAAATAAGAAATTTTGTGTATAAATTTTTTTATATATATTAAGGATGAGGATTTGTACAAGATATTATGTATATGTATTTATGTGGTAAATAAAAATATATTTATTACATGAATGTTTACAAATAATTTTACTTTAGAATTATTGATTATTATAAAGTATATTCTTATAATAATTAATTTAAAGATCGAAATGTTTTTATTAATTATTTTCCATGAAAATATAATTATATATTATTTAAATAATATATGAAATGATTTTAGAATAATTATAAATATTATTTCATTATATGAATTTGTTCAGGAGGTTAAATTAAATATTTTAACTTAATTAAGAATGTTATTTATGCAAGATAAATCAGATATGGAATCCAAACCTTAATTCTGGATTTTGATCAAGGAATGAGAATAATAATATAATATTATTATTTGTCAGTGTTATAGATATGTATGGTTAGGTGTGCAATGTTAATGTGTGGAACAGTTTTATTATATTACGAACAAACCCTAATAGTATTTTTATAAACCCTATTTCTAGTTCTGGAATAAGGAATAATGATAATAATATTATAATATTATATTTTGATTTTCCAGTGCTATACATATGTACTGTATGTACGTGTTGTTAATGTTTGATTAATTATGATGTATAATGGTGCAGTATTTGAAAACCCTAGTTTTCTGTGGAAAACCCTAATTTCTAATAACTAGAAACTCTAATACAGAAACCTAAATCGGAGGTTTGATTTGTCAAGAATTGTGTTACTGTGATTAATAACATGTGTGATAGACTTTAATTGCTTATTAAAATAAACTTAATTAGTAAATTAAAACCCTAAAATCTAGAACCCTAAATTAATTTCTTGAAACCCTAATTGATTTGAAATCTTAATGCGAAAGTCATTCACGACTTTGAGAATTGGTTAAGTCGCTATGTAATCACGATAATGTGATTAACAACTGGTGATATAGATATTAACCCTAAATAGAGAGAACTTTAATTATTCAAAACCCTAATTATTATTTTTGAATAAACCCTTATTATTTTTCTTCTAAACCCTAAATTGCTTATTGTAAACCCTAATTACAAGTTTGGAAAATGAGATGCTAATTAGTGTTGCTTAACCCTAATTAGAAAAGTGCTATAATTAAAGATCTAAATTAAATTAGTAAACCCTAATTGGTATTTTTATAAACTAAAATTTTAGTTTATTATTTTATTTTATTTTATTGTACAAACCCTAAATTGGAAATCCTAGATTTTGTTTGCTTATAAAACCTAAATTAGCACAAACCCTAAACCCTAAGGGTTTGTCAAGTTCCAATTTTGCCATTAAAACGATTTAGTAAAAGACCTAAATACCCTCTTTGCATTATTTAAGGAAACTTGTAAGATTGGGCAACACTTTAGTAGCTCAACAACTCCCAACAACTCCACATGCCCAATATTGACAGCACATCAGCCATCTATCATACCAATTCATTGCATCTATCTTGTATATATAGATTAACAGAGAGAAAAAAGTTTATTTTATGGCCATTTGATCAACCAATGCTCAACCAAGTCTTTCTTTCTCCTCACCCACGAATTTCATAAGTTCCTCAGTCTCTAAGAATAGCCCCACGAAATCCAACAATAAATCAGAAGCCTAGAATCATCAATTGGTCATAAAAGGTATAAACACTAGCCCAAAAATCTGTCCAATTTTATGTTGTTAGATCTTGTGTTTAAGTGTTAAAACATGTTCATTTTAGTGTCTAGTGATGATCTGGATTGCTAGATGATAGATCCATAACATCTAGAAGCTCAGATTTGAAGATCTATGAAATCTGGAAATTTTGTTCTTGAGGTCTGACAGCCTAATGTCAGTCCATTTTAATCTTTGGTCGTTTATGATTTGTGTTGTTTTTAAGTTGTTATATGTAGTCTGTAATATGCTCTTTAAGATGCAAAAAGAATCAGAGTCATTGAATGTCTAGATTGCTAGATATGGTCGGTAAAAACCCGTTGACCGGGCATGACCGGTCAAAATCTGGGCAACAAAGAACAACATGAATAGCCTCTGACAATGTTTTGTGAGCTTTATATCTGACAGGTTTTTTGATGTTTTATTGTTGTTGTTTGGTTAATTTTGTAGCTGGGTAGGTGGACTATAGATCCAGGTGTTAAGATCTTTAATATCGTAAACGTATGAAGTTTAATTAATGGTCAAACTTACATGTTTGATCACAGTTAGCATTTCTGGTAAAATTCCTAGAAATTTTTAGGCGAAGCCGACTAACAAGGTTTGACCGGATCTTTTCTGCTCATTGTGTTGTTGTTATGATTATGTTTTGTGATATATTTGTAGTGTTACATGAGGGCTAGAACTTAGAAGTCATAGATCACAAGAACAGTGCACTGATTGCAAGTTGTGGAAGCCCAAAAGTGAATGGATGAACTGTTCTTCATTTCTGGGTAACCCAAAAAATGAAGAACAGGTCTGACAGCTTCTTTGAGGGCTCAGATCTTCTTTATGTTATGTGTTATGATCATTTTTCTTGCTGGATATTGTAGTCTTGCATTTCCTCTATCAGATCTGATTACACATGGTCAAAGTAGCACACACGATCACTGTCTTGAAGTTCCGGGCTTGATCAAAAACACCTATAGCGACAGAAAGTGTCGCTATAGCACTTTAGCGACAGTTTTATTTATAATTTTTGAAAATTAATAAAAAATTGATAAAAATGGTTTTTAATTATTAAAAATACATAATAAATTCTTAAAAATTATTTTACTGTCTGAAAATTATATTTTAATTATTTTGGGTATATTTTGAAAATATTTAATATTTTTGGAAGGTAAATGGTATTTATTTATTTAGTTACAATATTAGAAAAATTATTTAAAAATAGTTTTAATTCATGAAAAATCATGAAAAATTATATTATTGTGTTAAAAAATAATTTTGGGTTATTTTTGATAACTTTTAATATTTTTTGATAATTTTCATTAATAAATTAATATTAATGATAGTTAAGTTATTTATTAAATGAATTAAATAAATGAATTAAAAATGATTTTATTATATTAAAAATCATTTTAAATAATAATAAGGTATTTAAGAATATTTTAAGTTATAAAATATAACTTTTAAAATTTAATGGTTAATTTCATTAATTAATGATTATTAATGATATTAAAGTTATTTAATATTTATATTAAATAAATTAGTTAAAAAATGATTTTATTATTATAAAAATCATTTTAAATGAAAATAAAGTGTCTAAAAATATTTTAAGTTATAAAATATAACTTTTAATATTTAAAGGATAATTTTATTAATAATTTAATATTAATGATATTTATTTAATGATTAATGATTTTAAATTTATTTAATAATTATATTAAATAAATAGTTTAAAAATGATTTTATCATTTAAAAGGGATATAAATGAATTAAAAATATTTTAAGTTATAATTAATGACTTTTAATATTTTAATAATAGTTCATTAATATTTAAATATTAATGGTAATTATTTAATAATGATTTTAGATGTTTTAAAAATCATTTAAGGGTAATATAAGTACTTTAAAAATATTTTGAGTTATTATAAATAACTTTAATATTTTAGCAATGGTTTCATTAATAGTTTAATATTAATTAAATATTAATGATAATAGAATTGTTTGATATTTAAATCATTTAATAATGATTCTGATATTTCAAAAATTATAGTAAATGTTAATAATTCTTTTATAATTATTATAAGGTTATAAAAAATAGTACGATTGTTGTTTAAGTTGTCTATTTGGATATTGAGATACAGAATAGAGTCTTAGACTCGATAATTACCCGATAAAGATGTTGGTAGACTGACATATTTCAGAAATTGATCTGGACTTAGATAATGTGATTGGTTAACTGTTTAATTGCGATTCAATGGTTATTAAGGTTATGTGACAATGTGATTAGGAATGTGTTGATGTTAGTTTGTGATGCCATGATTGTTGAATGTGTGATAAGATGATTAGGTTATGTGCTGACTGCGAAATGCAGTACTATGTGTTATGGTATATTGTTCTAATCGAACGATTGATTTGATTAATGATAGGCCGTGATAGAAAGATAGAACTAAGTTGAGAATTATAAGCAGCGCATCAGACAAGTATCCTACCTTTGCATTTTCTTTATGCATTGGACAAGTGTAAGAATCTTTCAAAGTTATATTATTACTGTACAAATTGTTATGCCTATATTATATACACCCTTTGATTATCAACATGTTTGTATATGATAATTCAGATATATATTCTGTTCGTTAATTTCTATAAATGATTATACAAGTGTCCCCACTTGCATAATCATTATATTTTATCACATGTTGATACACCTTTGTTATACATATATGTTGAATTATAGATTATTATTATTGGATAAAATAAAACCTTTTGTCTGGAACCCTGACAAATATGAACATCCCGTTCATGGGAAAACTTTTATGCGCCCAAGGTGGACCAAGTAAATGATAACATCATTCTTGTAATGTAGTATTGATCAATGCAGGGCACAACGGGCTGATCACCCCCGTGTCCGTAAGTTATGACGGTTTGCAGATGAAGTTCTGCTAAACCTTTTCGAAAATAAAAATAATGTTCATAAAATGTCACTTAAACCCTATTTATAGCCAGTACGTAGTTTCAAAAATTTGAAAGAGGGTTTTAATGTTATTAATATCGGTTCAGAATAATTCACAACTATTGACTTGTTGTAGATATATATTATAAAGAAAACATTTAAATTCTTTCAGCTTATATATATATATATATATAATACTTGACGGGCACTCAAATGCTCATCCTTGCTTAATTTAAATGTTTTTAGATAAGTGTGAACAATCAGAAGGATCGGTCAAGAACAAGTGAAAAAGAAAGCAAACAGATTAGGTTTACGGTGTCATATAGTAAAGGTTGCGTACTTGGGATTAAACTCTTATAAAGGTAAGATAAGGTTATAATTTATATTAGTGTTATTATTATTAGTAATATTTCCGCTCATAGAAATGGTATCGTGAAGTACCGAGTTCGGGTTTCAAGTATCCGGGTTCGGGGACTTTACACTCAACTTGGTTAACTGAGTCCTCACTTATCATTTCCACGTTTCTAAACATCAAGCTATCGACTGACATCTACAAACACATAATACATTGATTAGTACATAATACACAATAGTATAAGCACAAATCACATTTAATATCTTTAAGATAAATTTTCATCTTTTAATTCTTTCGATACTGAGTTATCTCAATATATTCTTAACTCAATGGACTTGAATTTCATTCCTCAGACTTTACCTTCCTTACGAGGTTATTAGCCTAAAGTTTCCCCCCCCCCCCTTAAGTTTTATAACCTAAGGCTTTGATACCAACCTGTGACGCCCCCAAATTTGGGTATCTTCCAACCCGACATATGGTGCTCCACTGTACTAACATCGATACAATCATTGCATTGAAATACAACAAAATGAAAGTAATTACTATCTCCTTATTATAATCAAAGTATAATCCTTCACAGGTTCATAAACCGGTTACATCGTTCATTGTTCATAATGTATAATACATACAAACTTACTAAACTATTACACAATGCCTAAGCATCCATCTTAGCTTTGCCCTTATGATTCTTGGCATTCACAGTACGTTCATCTTTAACTGCAGTTATATAATTCAAGCAAGAAGTGAGCATGACAGCTCAGCATGTTTAATCAAGGATAACATGAATACCACATTCATGAATTATACAACAATTCCAACATAACTGAACAATAGTTATGAAGTATTCTGAATCAATAATACTTTAACAGTTCATAACATCAATTCCCAAAGTATAGAATAGATTAGGAATTCTGAACCGATCGATAGACCATGAACAGTAATTTTAGTTTTCATACTTAAAAAGGAGTCCACAGCACTAAGGCCATTCATCCGTATAACTTAGAAGCACTTCTAGGTGATCAGCCTATAGTACTCTATGTTTATCAACACTACATTCATTAAACTTATTTACGTTTAATATTTTTGGCAAACTCGTGTGCCCATCATATAATCGATGAAAAATACTTTTGTTTGTTCATAGACAAACCTTACCTTCACGTTCGTACCAATTACTTGGCATAGGATATCATTAACATGTCTATATAGAATGATATGAATGATAATCAATATATATATTACGGATAGTCTAGCCGAGTTAAAATATGGCATCGACCCTTTCTTTAAAACAAATCTTGCAATTCAGTTCAACGAATCACATAAAACTTGACTAACATGGAAGTTAGACAAGAGTTAAGAAAACTTGCCTTTCAGCATCTTCAAATAACTTACTCGACTGACCACAGCCTTTACAAAATCTATATGATATGTTCACATAGCACACTGTAATTAGCTGTCAAACAACTATTCACATCGTTCCTATAAGCTTCTTTTTCTTCTATGTCCGTGTTAACTTAATATCTTTATTAAAGTCAACATGACTTATTACCCTTCGTCCCAGTGTATCACTCTATTGACGTTTATTAACCGGACTCAAACATCATTGATAAGGTACCAACTTTGTTCGTTGTACATATATTGTTAACATGCATTACATTCCTAAGTTTCATACTCTATACCTTAGTATAGGTAATATAGGATTAGTCTTAGTACATTTATTGAGTATATAAACTCAACTCAAGTAGGTCTCTAAACAACCGAAGCTTAAAACCTAACTTGTCAACTTTTTTCTACTTTGCCGCCGCTGCGGCGCGGCATCCTTTGTATTTTAGTGGCACTGCGGTGCGAGTTAGAAGGGTACTCGGCCGAGTCTGGCGCTGTAGCGCCACCACTTTGTACTGGTTTTGGCGCTGCGACGCCGAGTCTGTGCACTAGTTGACCAAACCAGTTTTGGTTTTCTAACAAAACTCCCGGCTTCCTAATTTGTTCATTTTACATCCGAATTGACCCATTTGAATTCCTACAAGTAAGGAATTACATCCTTTACGTGTTCATATAAGAATTCAACACTTTTAAATCCGTTAACTCATAATTCACTATTGAGTTTATTTTATATACGTTTGTAAACGTTAATGAGCGTTCAATACTCGTTTTCTTTGTTCTAAGTCGGAATCCGACGATTCTCAAATCCACAACTCTTAATTATCCTATCTCATGTGTTGACATTGAAAACTAATGTTTTCAAGTCTCACGACAACTTTTGACTACCATTCCAGAAATTTCTACGTTTTCGACGTTTAACGTCTATTTTTGTAAAATTCACCATAACTTCGTTACAAATGTTCTCTAAGCCAAATCACATGGAATACTCCATGGATTTCATATCTACATCCTAACCAAACAAGATACATAAACCAACGTATTGATGGAGCTTAATTATTTATCAACAATCGATCTCAACTATCAATATTTCCATGGTTCAAAACTATATTAAACCTTATTATTTTTATAATCTCATGACTTATAGAGATTGAATCTATGGTAAGTAATCTTCAAAACCTCACTCATGACATATACCACCCCTTCACGATTCTCTAAAATGAAAGAAAATCTAAAAGAGATGGAGATGAGAAACAAGAATTATTACCTCAAGAACTCTTAAGAAATCTTTTGGAAAAATAGAAGTTAAAGCTTCCAAGTGTATGCTTACAAGGATAACTCTCTTTCTCTCTCAAATAATCTAGGTTGGCAATTTGAAAAACTCACAAATGAATCAACCTAGCTTCTTATTTATAGGAAATTTGAATGGAGGGCATAATGGTCAAAGAACCATCACCTCCTTACTATCATATGTGGTCACCAAGTAAAACACTTGGTGACCAAGCCTTATGCTTTGCTTCCACACCAAGGTGACCGGTCCACCTCCTTTTTGTGACATCCCATGGGTTGCCCCATGGGTTTTACCCATTCGGTGACCCACCGGTTCGACCCACGGTTCTGTTTTAATGAATTGGGCTTAACTAAATTAACATTGGGCCTTGGTCATCTAAATGATTGGATTAATTAATAATCCAACTCAAATGAATTAGTCATTAAGTCTTAACTTAATTCTATAATACGAATCGTATCACATACGTACCATTTACGTATTATCTCCGTATACTACTCGTACAATAATCATATTATACTTCGTATTTTCTCAACATATTATTCATAGATAATAAATAGTATCACCCAAGGCATAACACTCGCCTTAACCCTAACATCATTCCTTCTACGCATATTATTTCTTCCTCAGAAATCAATATACTCAACCCTTAGGTTTTAAGTCCGCAGGCGAAAACTGCATTTTCCATAAATAAAATATTATCAGATATTCCAACTCATCACGATATTCTATCATTACGCATTTCCCGGAATTTCAAAATAATTCCCCGATCAGAAACGGATGAATAGTGTTTTTACAAAAATTTCTCGGAAAACAATTATTATCGTCTTGGAAATTCCAAACAACTATTTCTAACATGTAGCCAGAATACTAACCACGTTAGCACAATCTAGGTCATAGAACGACCTTCACATATCTTACTCACAAAGAAATCAATTAAATTCATTTAATTCACATAATCAAATAAAAATTTAATTGTCAAAAAAATTCAATTTTCTTGGGTGTTACATTCTCTGCCCCTTATAAGGATTTTGTCCCCAGAATCTTAGCTTATAATTACATAAACAAATGAGGAAAATCTTCCTTCATTTTACTTTCGAGCTCCCACGTTGCTTCTTCAGCATTGTGGTTTCTCCATAACACCTTCACTGAAGGTATTACCTTAAAACTTGTTCCTTCCTATCTATAATTTGAATTGGAAGTTCCTCATAGGACAAGTCCTTCTCTATCTGAATAGATTCATATTCTATCACGTGTTTATAGTCCGGTTTATAAGGACGCAACACTGACACATGAAACACATTATGAATACGTTCCATCTTTGGAGGTAAGGCTACTACATAAGCTACCTCCCCTATCCTTTTTAAAATCTCAAAAGGTCCTACAAACCTTTGACTTAACTTCCCTTTCTTTCCAAAACGTATCTTCCATTTCCAAGGCGATACTTTCAGAAAAACAAAAGATCCTACATCGAATTCTCTATTCTCTTTGTGAGGATCTTTATACTTCCTTTGCCGGTCTTGAGCCGCAACTAATCGAGTACGTATTAACTCTACCATGTCCGCTGTTTGCTGAACCATCTCAGGTCCCAACATCCGACGTTCACCCACCTCATCCCAACACAATGGAGTTCGGCACTTCCTTCCATACAACGCTTCGTAAGGCGGCATGTCTATACTAGCGTGAAAACTGTTGTTGTACAAAAATTCCACTGACGGTAGATATTTGTCCCAACTCCCTTTGAAATCCAAAATGCAAGATCTTAACTGTGATAACCCGAGATTTCGAATAATTAAAATTTTACGAATAATTTTTTTTTATTTATTATTAACATTGACTGTTAATAAGGTACTGTGTATCTGTGATACGAATTTTGAAAATTAGTCAATTTGTGTATTGACTGAGAAAATAGAGTAGAGTTGTGCTTAACAACTTTAGAAACCCTAACCCTAATTTTCGGATAGGGATTCGGTAGAAAATATAACTAAAAAAATTATATTTTTAAGAATGTGTTTGTTTTATATGAGCTTAATGATCAATAATTGATCGGATAGGTTTTAATATTATTAAACCACCCTGATAAGAGATTAGAAACCCTAATCTCAGTTGTAGAAAACCCTAATGTGGTGTAGAAAACCCTAATTTTTAAAAATCGGGGATTTGTAAAACCTTAAATTAGGAACCCTAATCCTAATTGGTAGACTTAATAGATTCATTAAACACAAATATGAGATTAGAAACCCTAATCTCCGGATTAGAAACCCTAGCGTATTATAAAAAACCCTAATTTTAGTTTAGAAAATTTATTGTTCTAATTAAACCCTAAATTTGCAAATTATGGAAATTAGAATTTTTAGACCTAAAGGGGTACAGAACCTAAACCCTAGATTGTCCAAACCCTAAACCCTAAGGGTTTCATCAAGTTCAAATTCTAGAAGAAAGTGGAAATGGCCATAATACCCTTTATGGGATTTTTATTTGATAACTTGCAAAATTGGCCATTCCCTTTATTAGGTCACCAACTCTTTACCAACTATTGACTTTGTGACTTCAAAATCTCAGCCACATTCAGCTCCAAGCCGGATTTGGACAGATCCAAGCAACTTAAGAGGTTATATATAAGATTTAGAGAGAGAAAATCAAGAAAAGTTAGCCATTTTGCATTTAGCTCTTACCAACTCTCTCTCCTTCACAAACCCACGAATTATAAAAGTAGATCAGTCCTAGAATCAATGCATAGATCGACCAATAACAGATTGGAGGATCAAGATCAAGATTTAAGCTAAAAGGTATAAACCTATTTTAATTTTTTGATCTTTGTTGCTTGGAAAAATTTCGTGTTTATGTGTTTAGATTAATGCTAGAGGGTGTTTTAAGTTGTGATATGATGATCCATGATGGATCCATAACATTAAAATGAGTAAAAATTACGTTTTTCGAAAACTGTTCTTGAGCAGTTTCTGTACTCTGAAAAGTAATGTCAGGACCTACAGATCTTTGCTCGTTTGTTGTTTTTGTTGTTTTAAACTTGAAATTGGTAGCCAGGTAGTAGGTCTTTAATCTGTAGTTGGTATTACTGCTAAATGATGTATGGATCGGGAGTTATTAACGGTCAAACCCCGTTGACCGGGATTGACCGAGTGAATTTCTGGGCAGCCCAGAACGTTGAAATCAGGGTCTGACAATGTTTTTCAAGGTTTGTATCTGTCAGATGTTGTGTTGTTTAATGTTTTGTTTATGACCAAGTTGTAGTCTGCTAGATCTACTACAATAATATGTCCTTAAATCGTTTAAGCTATCATCGTAGCGATTTGAGTGGTTAGTCAAACTAGCTTACTCGTCATGATTATCTGTTTTCTGGAATTTCCAGAAAACGCATGAACACGATTTCTGTCAGAGTTTGACCGGATTGTATCTTGTAGATCTGTTGTTGTTAAACTGATGTGTTGCTTTGTGAGTGTTCTATGACATACGGTCTATAATGGTAAACCTTTAAATCACATAAAACACGATCAGAACATGGATTAAAATGAAGTTGAAAGTAGCAACTCGGTACTGATTAAGCCCAGAAAAACCCAGAATGGGTCTGACAGCTTCTTTGAAGCTCTAGATCTAGTCGTGTTGTTGTTGTTTGATCTAAGTGTGAGTTGCATGTTGTAGTGTTACATTTTGGCTATACGATCACACTTCAAACAAGTCCAGAAACAATTTGAGCCGAGAATTATGGCCGGTCAAACAAGGCAGGTTGAGCTGCCGGCTGTCAGTGTTCTTGAGCTCAAGAAAACCTACAGCGACGCTTTGTGTCGCTAAAGGCCTATAGCGACGGTTTTAATTAAATTATTTTCAGAATTTCCGAAAATTATTTAAAAAATAGAAATAAATTCTAAAAATTACCAAAAATGGTTTTAAAAATTATTTTAAATTATAAAAAATAATTTTTGACCAATTGGAATATTTTTCTTTAATATTTATAATTATTTAAATATTAAAGGTATTTAATTTATTTAATTAGTGTATTAAATAAATTAGAGGAAAAATGATTTAATATTATGAAAAATCATTTTAAATAAGAATAATGTATTTAAAAATATTTTGAGTTATAAAATGTAACTTTTAATATTTTTGGAGAATTTTCATTAATAATTTAATATTAATGAAACTAGATTTATTTGATTATTAAATTAAATAAATAAGTGAAAAATAATTTTAATGATTTAAAAATCATTTTAATTGAGAATAAAGTGTAAGAAAATATTTTAAAATATAAAATATAATTTTCAATATTTTTGGAGAATTTTCATTAATAAATTAATATTAATGATATTGGATTTATTTAATTATTATATTAAATAAATGAATTAAAAATTATTTTATTGATTTAAAAATCATTTAAAAATGAGAAAAATGGTTTAAAAATATTTTAAGTTATAATTAATGACTTTTAATATTTGGATAATAATTTCATTAATATTTATATATTAATGGTACTGATTTAAAAATGATTTTAATTACTTTACAAATCATTTAAGTAGAATATTGATGATTTAAAAATATTTGAAGTTATTGATGATAACTTTAATATTTTGGAATGTATGTTATTATTAAATATTAATAATGATAAGATTATTTGATAATTAAATCATTTAAAAATGATTTAAGTGTTTGAAAAATTATTATAAATTATAATAATTGTTTGATAATTATTAAAAGCTTCCGAAAAATATTATTAATGATAATTGACTTATCTAAATTAATATTGAAGCTTAGAGACCAAGTTTAATGGACAATAATTGTGTTAATTGTCAGATAGGGTGATCAGAACACCGAGAATGGACTGAAGTCTAACCAGACTGAACTAGTTTGACTTGTTAAGTGTTTATATATGTTATAAACACTAATGTGACTATGTGGTAATGTGTTTAGGAGAATTTTGACTGTGAATACAGTGCTGTGTGATATAAATGTTTGTGCTAATTGTGAGACCTACATTATTGGTTATAGGTCTTTCGAAATCAGATAAGTATATTATGTAGCTGTAATCAGCGGAAGAGGCAAGTTCCCTAACTCAACCTTGAGTTATTTCATTCCAATATTATTGGTGGTTAATTATTGTTGATTAAGCCACGTCCAGGGATTTATTGTTGAAATTAAATTTTTGAATTAGATAATATATATTCGTAGAATTACTGTTGTTGGATATTCATATCTGTAGAAGTTAGAATTGATAATACAGATAATACCTGTTTATTGTCGAATTATGTTGAGAAATGTCTTAGCCAATTATTCTGGTTAGACAAACATTTGTAAAAACTTGTTAGGTTTGAGAAGAGAAGAAAATAGAATTTGAAATCCTAGTATTTCGTTGTAAAATCAAACTTTTGATTCCAAGACTGAGAAGAACAACCTTTTATATAAAGGGAACATTTTGCTGGTCGTGAATTCGACCTTTGCGCGCGTTTTGAGTATTATGCATAATATAGGGTACAAAGAGTTGGCCGGCTCTGAGTACTTGCAGAGGGGTATGATTTAATCTTTATGGTTATCTGATACACCTGAGTATTTATCAAAGTAAATCTTTGATATCTACCCGAGAAAATAAAGTTCAAGATCTTGTGTGATCACTCAATATAAATCTGGAGAAATATTTCATTCGTAGAATTGATTCTAAATTATTCACTAGAATATTGTAGAAACTTTGAAAGCGTTGTACTCTTTCATTAGTGAATTATTATGTTGTATAGAATACGAGAAAATTTGTTATTGAATAACAATTTGTTCAGCTATTTCAAAGTTCCCCGAACTTTGGTTTCATTCTATCAAAATAGATAGTCTGTTGTTTTGAATCCTTATACATTTATTGTATGTATTAACTTGCGGGGCAAATTAGTTGCTCACCCTTGCTAAATAAAATTTTTCAGCTAGGGGCGAAGTTGCAGGAGGTGCTGTGAAGCAGGACAAGGGAAAAGGCGTAGTTATAAATTAATTGTGTTGAATATATTTATTATGTTATATTGTAAACCCTTTTTGTATATCTAAAGGGTATGTTTGTAAAGTTAAGGTTAGAGAACCTGGGTAATGTATTGAGAAACTCTGATAAAAATTTATGTAAGATACTATCTATATATATTATGGGTAGTTAAATGTTATTTATATTGTGGATCGTGAACACCAAGCTCGGGAGTCAGGTAACCCGGATTTGGGGGTGTCACAGGTTGGTATCAGAGCTGTAGTGACCAAGGTGTCACCAGCTAGTAGTGGAGCTGTAGGTTATAAACCTTAAGTGGGGTGGGGAAAAACCCTAGGATTATAACCATAAGCGAGATAGAGAATACTCATTCAGAGTACTAAGTGAGGGATTGCAGAAGCGTATCGTTAGTGAGAAGTGTGGACACATAGTGTGAGAATGTTGTACTAGTAAAGTACTAATCAAGTTGTTTGAAACTGATTGTAGGATGTCTAAAGAAGGTGAAAAGAGTGCGGAGATGCTAGCGGCTGTTGCACCAGTGCCAGTAGCCGGGGTGCCAGCACAAAGCGAATCGGTTGAGAAGTTGGGAGAAGATGAACCAATGGTTAATCTGGGGAGTAATCATGACGATTATCCCGAGATGTATCTGAGTGGAGATGAGGAGGCCGAGTCTGAGCCAGCTAAGGTGGATTTAAAGAATAAGATCAAAGTTGGAGAACAAGATCAGCTATCTGTGGAAGTCCAGGAACTCCGAAGCAAGGTATTTCTCTTGGAGGAGTTGTGGAAGACGGAGCGGGCATTGCGTGAAATGACCGAAGAACGGAATGAGCTGAAGGCGCAAGTGGAGAGGATGAAGACTGAAGGTGGAGGATCGTTTGAGGGAACAATCAAGCAGCAGAAGGACAAGAAAAAGAGGAAGAGGGACAACGACAGCCCTAATTCTGGAAATTCGAACCCAAAGAAGAAGCAAGATTGTATCAAGTGTGGAAAGACTCACGCTGGAGAATGCATGATGTGGAAGAATGTATGCTTCAACTGCAAGCAGGAAGGATATATCTCTTTGCATTGTCCTAAGCAAAATTTGAGGAAGTGTTTTTCATGTGGGCAAACGGGTCACGGATTCAACAAGTGTCCCAGCAAGAAGAAGACTGGTGAAGGAAGTGGTCGGTAGACAATTAGATATATGTAATAGTATCTATTTGATAGAAGTTTCTGATATTAAGATATGTAATATCAAGAACGGTGTTTGAACATATGTAAATATATGTGTGTATGAATAAAATCTTTATTTTCTATATGAATATAAGATTAAAATGAAATTGTGTGTTCTTAAAACTCATACTTATGTGACATTCTTGAGTCATAGTTATATGAAATGTTTATGAACCCCTCAGCGAACGGACGCCAAAGGTCAGACTAGGGTAAGTTCGTAAACTCATATAATTGTGGCCAGGTTATGAACTCATAAGTGTGGTTTTATGAACTGGAAATAGTAATGTGAAATTGGAGAATGTTAACTTTTTGTGTAAAGTTGGAGAATTGCAACTTTTGTAAAGTTGGGTATGATTAATCCTAAAATAATTTTAAAAGGATAATAATATGTGTTAAGTACTAAATGTACTATGTGCTATTTGAATAAATATGCGATTACTTGAGAATTATGTGTTGAATTCTTATTGTGTTAAGAATTTGTGTAGGATAAGATTATTAATATAAGATTTTTATTTAAATCAGATCATGCCGCCAAGATGACATAATCGAAACCAAAGAGAAGAACAATCAGTGAATAACGAAGAAGGTCAAGTGGACCCGATGCAGAATTTTGTGGACATGATGGCCCAAGCTATGGAAAATAGGGCTCAAGCCAGAGGAAGACCAAGTAATCTGCCAGCCGACGGATTGGCTAATTTTAAAGATTTTAAAGCGGTAGGACCGCCGGAATTCAAGGGGACTACGGATCCGATCGAAGCCCAAACTTGGGTGAAAGAGATGGAGAAAGCGTTCGTGATTGCGCGTGTGGCGGAAGAACAAAAGACAGCGTTCGCAACATATCTAATGAAGGGAGAAGCCAATTATTGGTGGGAGACGAACCAAGCAAGAGTTGGTGCAGCGGTGGTGACGTGGACACGATTTAAAGAATTGTTCTTTGAGAACTACTTCTCACCGAGTATGCAAGCTCGGATGGAAGTTAAGTTCTTGGAACTTAAGCAGGAGAATTTGTCTGTTTCGGAGTATGCTGCTAAATTCAACAAATTGGCGCGATTTGTACCTCATCAGGTGGATACAGAAGCAAGAAAAGCAAGAAGATTCGAAAACGGATTGAAGCCGGGGATTTACAACAAAGTAGCGGTGCTACAAATCAATACTTTTGCTGCTCTACTGGAGAAAGTTTTAATTGCTGAAGGAGGAAGCGAGGCTGCATCTCGTTTTCATCAGGAGAAGAAGAAGAATACCAATGAAGGTGGAAGTAGTGGTGGTAGTAACCCAAACAAGAGGAAGTGGAGTGAGAATACCCAATCGGGTAATAAAACTGAAGGAAATAAGAAAGGAGGAGGGCCGTGTGCAAATTGTGGGAAGAACCATGCTGGAGTGTGTTTGAAGAAGAAAGGAGTTTGTTACAACTGTGGTCAAGAGGGGCACATGTCACCTAATTGTCCCAACCCAAAGAAGATACAAGGTTGTTTTGCCTGTGGATCAACTGATCATCTGGTGCGAAATTGTCCGAAGAAGAATGCGGAAAAAGAAAGTGCCAACAAGGGACCTGGTGGTGGAACCTTGGCGATTCGAGGACCTGCACAGCCAGGAAGACCAACAGCCCGTACATTCAACATGACGGCGCTAGACGCAGTGGCTACTCAGGAGGTAGTAGCAGGTAACGATTTCGTTTAGAAATAAAATTACGCGAGTATTATGATTTAGATAATTCTGTGAACTGTTATCTTTTATAGATTTAAGTCACAGGTTAGAATTTGAAACACAAATTAATATTGTGTTGATAACAACGAATTGATGATACAACTTTAAAAGATTGTAGAGAATAAGAAAGCGGTGATTCCGAGGACGGAATCCTTTTAAGGAGGGGTGAATGTGATAACCCGAGATTTCGAATAATTAAAATTTTACGAATAATTTTTTTTATTTATTATTAACATTGATTGTTAATAAGGTACTGTGTATCTGTGATACGAATTTTGAAAATTAGTCAATTTGTGTATTGACTGAGAAAATAGAGTAGAGTTGTGCTTAACAACTTTAGAAACCCTAACCCTAATTTTCGGATAGGGATTCGGTAGAAAATATAACTAAAATAATTATATTGTTAAGAATGTGTTTGTTTTATATGAGCTTAATGATCAATAATTGATCGGATATGTTTTAATATTATTAAACCCTGATAAGAGATTAGAAACCCTAATCTCAGTTGTAGAAAACCCTAATGTGGTGTAGAAAACCCTAATTTTTAAAAATTGGGGATTTGTAAAACCTTAAATTAGGAACCCTAATCCTAATTGGTAGACTTAATGGATTCATTAAACACAAATATGAGATTAGAAACCCTAATCTCTGGATTAGAAACCCTAGCGTATTATAGAAAACCCTAATTTTAGTTTAGAAAATTTATTGTTCTAATTAAACTCTAAATTTGCAAATTATGGAAATTAGAATTTTTAGACCTAAAGGGGTACAAAACCTAAACCCTAGATTGTCCAAACCCTAAACCCTAAGGGTTTCATCAAGTTCAAATTCTAGAAGAAAGTGGAAATGACCATAATACCCTTTATGGGATTTTTATTTGATAACTTGCAAAATTGGCCATTCCCTTTATTAGGTCACCAACTCTTTACCAACTATTGACTTTGTGACTTCAAAATCTCAGCCACATTCAGCTCCCAGCCGGATTTGGACAGATCCAAGTAACTTAAGAGGTTATATATAAGATTTAGAGAGAGAAAATCAAGAAAAGTTAGCCATTTTGCATTTAGCTCTTACCAACTCTCTCTCCTTCACAAACCCACAAATTATAAAAGTAGATCAGTCCTAGAATCAATGCATAGATCGACCAATAACAGATTGGAGGATCAAGATCAAGATTTAAGCTAGAAGGTATAACCCTATTTTAATTTTTTGATCTTTGTTGCTTGGAAAAATTTCGTGTTTATGTGTTTAGATTAATGCTAGAGGGTGTTTTAAGTTGTGATATGATGATCCATGATGGATCCATAGCATTGAAATGAGTAAAAATTACGTTTTTTGAAAACTGTTCTTGAGCAGTTTCTGTACTCTGACAAGTAATGTCAGGACCTACAGATCTTTGTTCGTTTGTTGTTTTTGTTGTTTTAAACTTGATATTGGTAGCCTGGTAGTAGGTCTTTAATCTTTAGTTGGTATTACTGCTAAATGATGTCTGGATCGGGAGTTATTAACGGTCAAAACCCGTTGACTGAGATTGACCGAGTGAATTTCTGGGCAGCCCAGAACGTTGAAATCAGGGTCTGACAATGTTTTTCAAGGTCTGTATCTGTCAGATGTTGTGTTGTTTAATGTTTTGTTTATGACCAAGTTGTAGTCTGCTAGATCTACTACAATAATATGTCCTTAAATCGTTTAAGCCATCATCGTAGCGATTTGAGTGGTTAGTCAAACTAGCTTACTCGTCATGATTATCTGTTTTCTGGAATTTCCAGAAAATGCATGAACACGATTTCTGTCAGAGTTTGACCGGATTGTATCTTGTAGATCTGTTGTTGTTAAACTGATGTGTTGCTTTGTGAGTGTTCTATGACATACGGTATATAATGGTAAACCTTTAAATCACATAAAACACGATCAGAACATGGATTAAAATGAAGTTGAATGTAGCAACTCAGTACTGATTAAGCCCAGAAAAACCCAGAATGGGTCTGACAGCTTCTTTGAAGCTCTAGATCTTGCCGTGTTGTTGTTGTTTGATCTAAGTGTGAGTTGCATGTTGTAGTGTTACATTTTGGCTATACGATCACACTTCAAACAAGTACAGAAACAATTTGAGCTGAAAATTATGGCCGGTCAAACAAGGCAGGTTGAGCTGCCGGCTGTCAGTGTTCTTGAGCTCAAGAACACCTATAGCGACGCTTTGTGTCGCTAAAGGCCTATAGCGATGGTTTTAATTAAATTATTTTCAGAATTTCCAAAAATTATTTATAAAATAGAAATAAATTCTAAAAATTACCAAAAATGGTTTTAAAAATTATTTTAAATTATGAAAAATAATTTTTGACCAATTGGAATATTTTTCTTTAGTATTTATAATTATTTAAATATTAAAGGTATTTAATTTATTTAATTAGTGTATTAAATAAATTAGGGGAAAAATGATTTAATATTATGAAAAATCATTTTAAATAAGAATAATGTATTTAAAAATATTTTGAGTTATAAAATGTAAATTTTAATATTTTTGGAGAATTTTCATTAATAATTTAATATTAATGAAACTAGATTTATTTGATTATTAAATTAAATAAATAAGTGAAAAATAATTTTAATGATTTAAAAATCATTTTAATTGAGAATAAAGTGTTAGAAAATATTTTAAAATATAAAATATAATTTTCAATATTTTTGGAGAATTTTCATTAATAAATTAATATTAATGATATTTGATTTATTTAATTATTATATTAAATAAATGAATTAAAAATGATTTTATTGATTTAAAAATCATTTAAAAATGAGAAAAATGGTTTAAAAATATTTTAAGTTATAATTAATGACTTTTAATATTTGGATAATAATTTCATTAATATTTATATATTAATGGTAATGATTTAAAAATGATTTTAATTACTTTACAAATCATTTAAGTAGAATATTGATGATTTAAAAATATTTGAAGTTATTGATGATAACTTTAATATTTTGGAATGTATGTTATTATTAAATATTAATAATGATAAGATTATTTGATAATTAAATCATTTAAAAATGATTTAAGTGTTTGAAAAATTATTATAAATTATAATAATTGTTTGATAATTATTAAAAGCTTCCGAAAAATATCATTAATGATAATTGACTTATCTAAATTAATATTGAAGCTTAGAGACCAAGTTTAATGGACAATAATTGTGTTAATTGTCGGATAGGGTGATCAGAACACCGAGAATGGACTGAAGTCCAACCAGACTGAACTAGTTTGACTTGTTAAGTGTTTATATATGTTATAAACACTAATGTGACTATGTGGTAATGTGTTTAGGAGAATTTTGACTGTGAATACAGTGCTGTGTGATATAAATGTTTGTGCTAATTGTGAGACCTACATTATTGGTTATAGGTCTTTCAAAATCAGATAAGTATATTGTGTAGCTGTAATCAGCGGAAGAGGCAAGTTCCCTAACTCAACCTTGAGTTATTTCATTCAAATATTATTGGTGGTTAATTATTGTTGATTAAGCCACGTCCAGGGATTTATTGTTGAAATTAAATTTTCGAATTAGATAATATATATTCGTAGAATTACTGTTGTTGGATATTCATATCTGTAGAAGTTAGAATTGATAATACAGATAATACCTGTTTATTGTCGAATTATGTTGAGAAATGTCTTAGCCAATTATTCTGGTTAGACAAACATTTGTAAAATCTTGTTAGGTTTGAGAAGAGAAGCAAATAGAATTTGAAATCCTAGTATTTCGTTGTAAAATCAAACTTTTGATTCCAAGACTGAGAAGAACAACCTTTTATATAAAGGGAATATTTTGCTGGTCGTGAATTCGACCTTTGCGCGCGTTTTGAGTATTATGCATAATATAGGGTACAAAGAGTTGGCCGGCTCTGAGTACTTGTAGAGGGGTATGATTTAATCTTTATGGTTATCTGATACACCTGAGTATTTATCAAAGTAAATCTTTGATATCTACCCGAGAAAATAAAGTTCAAGATCTTGTGTGATCACTCAGTATAAATCTGGAGAAATATTTCATTCGTAGAATTGATTCTAAATTATTCACTAGAATATTGTAGAAACTTTGAAAGCGTTGTACTCTTTCATTAGTGAATTATTATGTTGTATAGAATACGAGAAAATTTGTTATTGAATAACGATTTGTTCAGCTATTTCAAAGTTCCCCGAACTTTGGTTTCATTCTATCAAAATAGATAGTCTGTTGTTTTGAATCCTTATACATTTATTGTATGTATTAACTTGCGGGGCAAATTAGTTGCTCACCCTTGCTAAATAAAATTTTTCAGCTAGGGGCGAAGTTGCAGGAGGTGCTGTGAAGCAAGACAAGGGAAAAGGCGTAGTTATAAATTAATTGTGTTGAATTTATTTATTATGTTATATTGTAAACCCTTTTTGTATATTTAAAGGGTATGTTTGTAAAGTTAAGGTTAGAGAACTTGGGTAATGTATTGAGAAACTCTGATAAAAATTTATGTAAGATACTATCTATATATATTATGGGTAGTTAAATGTTATTTATATTGTGGATCGTGAACACCAAACTAGGGAGTCAGGTAACCCGGATTTGGGGGTGTCACATTAACATATCTTCAAGCGTTTGAATTGTTCGCTCACTCTGACCATCTGTCTGAGGATGTTACGCCGTACTCAATCTTAACTGCGTTCCCATTTGCTCTTGTAAACTTCTCCAAATGTTCGATGTGAATCGTGTATCACGATCTGACACAATCGAAATAGGCACTCCATATCTGGAAATAATTTCCTTGACATATAGCTTAGCTAACTGATCTAGGTTATACCTAACTCCTATTGGTAGAAAATGAGTCAATTTTGTCAATCGATCCACTATCACCTAAATAACATCGTATCCTTTTCTTGTTGTTGGAAGTTCCACCACAAAGTCCATCGTGATGAGCACCCACTTCCACTCTGGAATTTATAGCGGTTGTAACAACCCGCTCGGTCGTTGATGTGACGCCCCCAAAATTAGGTATACGTTACCCATCTTGGGTCGCCACTTACATGGTACATAAATTCAAATACAACTTAATAATACAACTGTCGTGTACAATACGATAAAACATAAAATGTGAGTTTGAATACAAATATTGTCTACTAGAGATTATACAAACTCAAAAGGAGTACTTATTACAATTATTATTACACTATTTCACAGAATAGTGAGGACTACTAATGCTATCATCTGGTCCGTCACTCCGTTCCCCAACTAGTCCCTGCTACGTTCTCATTTCCTGAAGAGAACAATAAAAGTAAAAGGGTGAGCTCAACTAGCCTAGTAGAAAATATTATGACTAAGATAATGCAGAATATATTATCGTTAGCCTTCAACAGTGTTAAACTGATACAATATAACAACCATCAAGTTTAACTGCAACGAAACAAGCAATCCATTAAAAGAGTCAAGTAGAGAATAAAATCTACTATCTTTTATGATTCAGAAGGTTTTTCATCATTTTTATCGCTCGGACTCAGCTTAATAAATATTCCACATCAATTAATCACCCCTGCACTACGGCCAAGGATATTCTTTAGTATCACAACCACAATTATCCATGCACTACGGGCCAAGAATATTTGTGTATTCAATAATGGTCATGATCATGCCAACAACTGTCCATCAATGCTCTACAGGCCAATGAGAATTTTTTCCACATCATTTGTAACATTACTGTCATGATTACACCGAATAATCCCTGGTCATAATCATACCAAGTCCATCTATGCACTATAGGCCACAGATCAACAAAATATAAACATGAGGATAATGACAATGATATAAGAATTCAATAAAACAAGTTCAAGAATTAATTTATCTAGGAACTAATAACGTCCAAATTATCAACATGATACTGTTTTGTAGAGTAAAATTCAAGAATGCTCAGAAGAATATTTCCAAAAAAAGATACTGGATGAAGCGCAAATATCAAGGATATTCCACTAATTTCATTTAGTATAGAAGTCAAAACTTTAACCAACTAAGTATAACAAGGAATGGAATAACAAAAGAAATCACCATGCATGCGATAGACCACACAGGCAGGTTATTCTAATAGAATAATAAATAACGGAATCAGGTCCGGCATAAAACACACATACAGGATATTCCAACAGAATAATAAAGACAGAATCAGATCCGGCGTAAAACGCACAGACATGATATTCCAACAGAATAATAAAGACGGAACTAGGTTCGGTGTAGAACGAACATATAAGATGTTCCAACAGAATGATAAATAATGGAACCAGGTCCGGCGTAGAACGCACAGACAGGATGTTCCAACAGAATGATAAATAATAGAATAACAGAAGAATTTCACCAGGTATGCGGTACTTCGCATAGACAGGTTATTCCAACATAATAACAAAGAATGGAATAACAGAAGTTCTCTTCATGAATACGAAAGAAAGAAATAATACTCTTTACCTTGGAAAAAGTGGATACTGGAATAGTGACGTAGCAGATTTCTCTTCTTCTTTCTCTCTATAATTTCTCTCTATAATAATCTCTCTAAAGCTTTTGTTAATTGGTGAGAAATAAAGGAAGAATGAGCTTCTATTTATAGGAAAATATAGTTTCGATAATTGCACGTTTTGGGGCTCGAAAATTACAGTACAATACCTCCAACTTTTCTTTCATTTTTAATTTAGTCCTACAAGTATTATCAATCTTGCACCAACTCCCCTAATAGTAAATAATGTGAATCAATAGTTCAATCATGTGAATCAATAGTATAATCATGTTAAAAATACGAATTTCAGTATAGTACCTCCATCTATACCTCCATTTTTTATTTAGTCATGCAAGTATTATCAATCTTGCACTAACTCTCCTAATAGTAAATAATGTGATTCAATAGTACACATATGTGAACAAATAGTTATATAAGCATGTGAATTAGTAGCAATTAATTGCTCATTTATCCGATAAATTACCCGATTTATCAATATAACCCCTAGACATTAATTATCATTGGAATAAATGTAGATTTTCACTAACACAAACAATTCCATCATAATGAAACTATTTATATCAAAAATATAAATTTTGAAATTTCGAAGTTTGACTTTTCCCGAAAAAGTCAACTATTGACTTTTTGACCAAATAGTGAATCCCGGAAAATTTTGCGTTTATAGACTATTTTTATTAATTTCGTCGTTCCGGACTCAAATATCACGTCTGCGTCTCCAAATTCAACTCCGAACAACATTCATTATTAATATTATAACTCACAATATTTATCAACCAGGTCGTTCCCAGGAAAGAGGGGGCTTTCTAATAAGGATTGCTCCCTATTGACGCGTAATTAGGTGACCAAACCTCTCCTTGACAGAACTTCTAGACATTGTAAATATTGAAATTTATAATATGAATAACTTTGTCATCTCAAGTATTGATTTAATAAAAAAACATTTTATGCAGATGATACTGTGACAATAATTGAATCAATAATATGATAGATATGATGCAGCAATTACTGTAGCAATAATTGAGTATAACTGAGTGACTTCTCACGTAAGCATCAATAATCAATACCGTGTGCTACTATTCAACCACGCATATTACTGTACTTTTAACACTGGGTGTTTCAATAGTTAACGATAAAACTTCCGCCGTTATTTTCATAAAGTATTTTTGTCATTTTCTCAATCCGATAATAATTACGTTGTGGGGGTCACCAATGATTGTGCCGTTGTACGAATATTCCCTGTAAAAACGAATATTCCCCGACCAATCGAATATTATATAAAAACTTGCGTACTTTGCAAAATTTGTAAATATTACCCACAACTATAACATTATATCAAATCCACACCATAATATTCAAATATATATTTCGAGAAAATTTAATCTTTATTCAAAATGTTGGGGTCTTACAACCTCCCCTTCTTCTGAAATTTTGTCCTCAAAATTAAGGTGCGTACCTGGTATGTCGAAGAGGTAAGGATATCTCTATTTCATCTCAGATTCTAACTCCCAGGTCATTTCTTCCACATCGTGGTTTCTCCACAAAACTTTGACTTGAGGTATAACCTTGGAGCGTAGAATATGATCCTTTTTATTCAAGATTTTAACATGTAACTCTTCATACGTTAAATCTTCCTCTATCTCGTCTGGTTCTAATTCAATAATGTGGTTCAGGTCTTTCACATATTTACGTAACATAGATATTTGAAAAATGTTATGAACATGAGACATACATGGCGGTAAAGCGAGTCTATACGCCACAGTTCCTACTCGATTGAGGATTAAAAATGGGCCAATGAATCGAGGGTTGAACTTTCCTCTCTTTCCAAATCTCGTAACTCCCTTCCATGGAGCAACACGTAATAACACATGACCTCCAATATCGAATTCGACGTCCTTTCGATGAAGATCAGTATAACTCTTTTGTCGATCTTTTGAGGTTTTTATACGTTGTCGGATCATTTGAATCTTTTTCATAGTCATATGTACCAACTCCGGTCCCAACAACGTTTCTTCACCCACCTCATCCTAGCATACTGGAGAACGACACTTTCTTCAATAAAACGCCTCAAATGGAGCCATGCCAATACTTGCTTGATAACTGTTGTTATAGGAAAACTCCACCAATGGTAGGAACTTATCCCAACTTCCCTTGAAGTTAAGGACACAGAGTCTTAATAGATCTTCAAGAGTTTGAATGGTCCTCTCTGACTGCCTGTCCGTCTGAGGATGATATGCCGAGCTAAATCGTAAATCTGTTCCCATAGGTTTTTGCAAACTAACCCAAAATCTTGAAGTGAATCTTGGGTCTCAATCAGAAACTATGGATACTGGCATTCCATGAAGTCTTACAATCTCATTTATGTATATACGAGCAAGACGTTCAAGTGTATAAGTTTCTCGTATAGGTAAGAAATGAGCAGACTTGGTCAATCTATCAACAATGACCCAAATTGCATCTATGCCTTGAGAAACCTTGGGAAGACCAGTAACAAAATCCATAGTAATGTATTCCCACTTCCATTCTGGAATTTTAAGTGGTTGCAATGGACCTTTTGGTACTTGATGGTCCGCCTTAACTCGTTGACAAGTTAAACACATTGAGATAAACTCTGCTATCTCTCTCTTCATATTGCTCCACAAAATTTGTATGTCGAAGATCACGATACATTTTGGTACTCCCAAGATGGATTACAAACGGTGTGTTGTGCGCCTCCATAATGATTTTATACTTTAAATCAGGGTTGTTAGGAACACAAAGTCTGGAGTTGACTTGAAGTATTCCTTCCTCATCGATTCTTGCTTCCGACATAGCACCTTCTTGCACTTTCTTCTTCATACGCATTAGCTCCAGGTCTTAGCTTGAGCAGCTTTAACTTTATCGATTAAAGTCGGTTCTACTCGTATGTTTGCCATCATCATGTGGGTCCCTGGAGTCTTTATCTCTAACTCCATCCTTTGCAAGTCATACAAAATGGGCCTTTGCGTTGACAATATTGCACTCGTACCCGCATATGATCTTCTACTCAGTGCGTCAGCTACCACGTTCGCCTTTCCAGGATGGTATTGGATGGTATGATCATAATCTTTCAATAGTTCAAGCCAACATTGTTGTCACATGTTGAGTTCCTTTTGAGTGAAGAAATATTTGAGGCTTTTATGATCCGTAAAGATCTCCACTTTTTCTCCATACAAGTAATGCCTCCAAATTTTAAGTGCGAAGACAATAGCTGCCAACTCTAGATCATGAGTAGGATAATTCCTCTCATATTCTTTGAGTTGTCTTGAGGCATAGGCTATGACTTTCCCATGTTCCATGAGCACATATCCTAACCCTTTTCCCGAAGCATCACTGTAGATGACAAATCCCTCCGAACTAGATGGTATTATCAGAACAGGTGCTCAAATGAGTCTCCTTTTGAGTTATTGAAAACTCTTCTCACATTCCTCGCTCCAACCGAACTTTGTATCTTTTCGAGTCAGCTGAGTTAAGGGAGTAGCGATTCGAGAAAATCCTTCCGCGAATCTCTGATAATAACCAGCTAAACCGAGAAAGCTACGTACTTTGGTCACTGATTTGGGTTTATCCTAGCTTTGAATAGCTTCAATCTTTGCCGGGTCAACGGATATTCCATGACTTGATACTATGTGCCCAAGGAATGCTACTTCCTCAAGCCAGAACTCGCATTTCTTTAACTTGGCATAGAGCATATATTCACGAAGCTTTTGGAGTATCAGCCTTAAGTGTTGCTCATGATATTCATGGCTTTTGGAATAAATAAGGATGTCATCAATAAAGATAACCACAAAGTGATCCAAATATTCCTTGAATACTCGGTTCATCATATCCATGAAGGCAACAGGAGCATTAGTCAATCCAAAAGACATGACCAAGAATTCATAATGCCCGTACCGAGTTCTGAAGGCAGTCTTTGGAATATCCTCAGTTTTAACCTTCAGCTGATGATATCCATAACGAAGATCGATCTTTGAAAAAAATTGTGCTCTTTGTAACTGATCAAACAGGTCATCAATACGTGGCAATGGGTACCTATTTTTGATGGTGACATGATTCAACTCCCGATAATCAATACAAAGTCGCATACTCCCATCTTTCTTCTTCACGAATAGAACAGGAGCACCCCAAAGAGACGTATTAGGACGAATGAAACCAATGTCTAACAATTCCTGCAATTGGGTCTTTAACTCCTGAAGTTCAATAAGAGCCATTCGATATGGGGCTTTGGAAAATGGGTTTTTTACCAGGTTCAAGGTCGATACAAAATTCAACTTCACGCTTTGGGCGTAGGCCAGAAAGTTCTTCAGGGAATACGTCAGGAAATTTATTAACAATAGAAATATCCTTCAAATCTGATGTATTTTTGTTTAAATCCGTGACATGAGCTAAGAAAGATTGACATCCGTTTTTCAATAAACGAATAGCTTTGTGGCTTGAGATGACCATGATTGATTTTAATGGTTTGGTCGCTTGAATTCGCATAATAGGTTTATTAGGAATATGAAAGCTAACAACCTTACGAAAACAATCAATTTTATAATGATGAGTAGTTAACCAATCAATCCATAGAATCACGTCAAATGCAAGTATTTTAAAGGAGATAAGATCAACAGGTAACGTGCGGTTACCAATTTGAATCAAACAAGACTTATAAACAGTGGATGTAATGAAGGTTTCTCCTAATGGAGTTTCAATAGATAAGTCAATGTCTAATTTCTCTGGAGTCAAATTTAAACGTTGAGCGCAATTAGAAGAAATAAAAGAATGGGTAGAACCGGTATCAAATAAGGTATAGACTTCACTAGAGTTTATGATAAGCTTACCCGTGATGACCTCGTTCTGGTTCCTTGCTTTTTGGGAGGTCACAACAAATGCTCTCCCTTGCACCACCGACTTTGAATTTTCTGGGACGGCCTTTGGTGCCTCCATCCTAGCTGAACTTGTCTTCGGTGAACGACAAAATCGGGCTAGGTGACCTTCTCTTCCACAATTATAACATGCTTTAGATGGCATCGCGCAGTTTGGACTGATATATCCCTCCCCTCCGCATTTGAAGCATATGATAGGTGGTCGTTCTCCTTCCTTAACCACGGTTGCTGGTGCTGATGTCTTTCCATCATTGTTGAATCTCCTTTTCTTGAAATGTCCATTTTTACTGTCTTGGCCATGATTACCACCGAAGTGGTTACCATTTCTGGCATGTTGATTCCCTCCACGTTTGTTGTCATCGCTTCGATGACTGATACCACTGATATTTTCATACTGCCGGATGCTTTCTCTTGGTTACATTGACTCATTACCGCGCTCCAATAACTGAGCCCTATTTACAACATCTGAGTACAAACACAGTTTATGAGAAATAAGATATTGACGTATCTCCGGTTTCAAACCTCTTAAAAACATTCGTGTCATTCGCTCCTCATTATCGACCAAATGGGATGCAAATCGGGATAACTCCATAAATTTAGCCTCTTATTGCGACACGGTCATATTGTTTTGTTCCAACTTGATAAACTCCACCTGCTTCATATGACGAATACTTTTGGTAAAGTACTTGTCGTTGAACAGATCTTGGAACTTATCCCAAGACATCTTGAGTGCGTCAGGCTGGGTACATTTTACTGATTCCCACCAGTAATCTGCTTCTTCATGCAACATAAAGGTGGCGAAGGGAACCTTTTGCTCCTTGGAGCATCCCAAGACATCAAATATCTTGGTGATTTGCTTTATCCATGATTTCGCCTTAAGTGGTTTTGGCTCTTCAATAAACTCCGGTGGTCCCAGCTCCTTGAACTATTTAGAGGTGACCGTCTGAGAGTTTCTTGTGTTTACACCTATATTGTTAACAGGAGCCACTATCGCCTGATGTTGCCTCAGAACATTTCATCGTTCATCATTTGGTTTGTGTTGTTGTTTGAATGAGGATTGTCGCCTTCCTGATGCACGTTGTCCTGGTTATTGATTTATGGAGACTCAATGGTCTCCTGTGCTCTATTGATGTTCTCAACATTCTCGGATGCCATTTTCAAACACTGCCACAAAACAAGGGTTAATTGACATACAACATATTATCACTATACTCTGACCGACCAATCAAATACCAAATAAACTTAGGTAGGTCATACTAGTGAAGTAATTCCCCGTCTCTCCCCTCCTAGTTCTAGTCTCACATCTTAGCCATGGATCATATTCCTAAGCTTTGATACCAACTGTGACGCCCCCAAAATTAGGTATACGTCACCCATCTTGGGTCGCCACTTACAAGGTACATAAATTCAAATACAACTTAATAATACAACTGTCGTGTACAATATGACAAAACATAAACTGTGAGTTTGAATACAAATATTATCTACTAGAGATTATACAAACTCAAAAGGAGTCCTTATTACAATTTTTATTACACTATTTCACAGAATAGTGAGGACTACTAATGCTATCATCTGGTCCGTCATTCCGTTCCCCGACTAGTCCCTGCTACGTTCTCATTTCTTGAAGAGAACAATAAAAGTAAAAGGGTGAGCTCAACTAGCCCAGTAGGAAATATTATAACTAAGATAATGCAGAATATATTATCGTTAGCCTTCAACAGTGTTAAACTGATACAATATAACAACCATCAAGTTTAACTGCAACGGAATAAGCAATCCATTAAAAGAGTCAAGTAGAGAATAAAATCTACTATCTTTTATGATTTAGAAGGGTTTTTATCACTTTTATCGCTGTGACTCAACTTAATAAATAATCCACATCATCGAATCACCCATGCACTACGGCCAAGGATATTCTTTAGTATCACGACCACAATTATCCATGCACTACGGGCCAAGAATATTTATGTATTCAATAATGGTCATGATCATGCCAACAACTGTCCATCAATGCTCTACGGGCCAATGAGGACTTTTTCCACATCATTTGTAACATTATGGTCATGATTACACCGAATAATCCCTGGTCATAATCATAACAAGTCCATCTATGCACTATAGGCCACATATGACTTTCAAAAAAATATAAACATGAGGATGATGACAATGATATAAGAATTCAATAAAACAAGTTCAAGAATTAATTTATCCAGGAACTAATAACGTCCAAATTATCAACATGATACTGTTTTGTAGAGTAAAATTCAAGAATGCTCAGAAGAATATTTCCATGAAAAGATACTGGATGAAGCGCAAATATTAAGGATATTCCACTAATTTCATTGAGTATAGAAGTCAAAACTTTAACCAACTAAGTATAACAAGGAATGGAATAACAAAAGAAATCACCATGCATGCGATAGACCGCATAGGCAGGTTATTCCAATAGAATAATAAATAACGGAATCAGGTTCGGCATAAAACGCATTGACAAGATATTCCAACAGAATAATAAAGAAGGAATCAGGTCCGACGTAAAACGCACAGACAGAATATTCCAACAGAATAATAAAGACGAAATCAGGTCCGGCGTAAAACGCACAGACAAGATATTCCAACAGAATAATAAAGACAGAACCAGGTCTGGCGTAGAACGCACAGACAGGATGTTCCAAAAGAATGATAAATAATGGAACCAGGTCTGGCATAGAACGCACATACAGGATGTTCCAACAGAATGATAAAAAATAGAATAATAGAATAATAGAAGAATTTCACCAGCTATGCGGTACTTCGCATAGACAGGTTATTCCAACATAATAACAAAGAATGGAATAACAGAAGTTCTCTTCATGAAGACGAAAGAAAGAAATAATACTCCCTACCTTGGAAAAACTGGATACTGGAATAGTGAGGTAGCGGATTTCTCTTCTTCTTTCTCTCTATAATTTCTCTCTATAATAATCGCTCTAAAGCTTTTGTGAATTGGTGAGAAATGAAGGAAGAATGAGCTTCTATTTATAGGAAAATATAGTTTCGATAATTGCACATTTTGGGGCTCAAAAATTATAGTACAATACCTCCAACTTTTCTTTCATTTTTAATTTAGTCCTGCAAGTATTATCAATCTTGCACCAACTCCCCTAATAGTATATAATGTGAATCAATAGTATAATCATGTGAAAAATATGAATTTCAGTATAGTACCTCCATCTATACCTCCATATTTTATTTAGTCATGCAAGTATTATCAATCTTGCACTAACTCCCCTAATAGTAAATAATGTTATTCAATAGTACACATATGTGAACAAATAGTTATATAAGCATGTGAATTAGTAGCAATTAATAGCTCATTTATCCGATAAATTATCCGATTTATCAATATAACCCCTAGAGATTAATTATCATTGGAATAAATGTAGATTTTCACTAACACAAACAATTCCATCATAATGAAACTATTTTTTTTTATCAAAAATATAAATTTTGAAATTTCGAAGTTTGACTTTTCCCGAAAAAGTCAACTATTGACTTTTTGACCAAATAGTGAATCCCGGAAAATTTTGTGTTTATAGACTTTTTTATTAATTTCGTCGTTTCGGACTCAAATATCACGTCCGCGTCTCCAAATTCAACTCCGAACAACATTCATTATTAATATTATAACTCACAATATTTATCAACCAGGTCGTTCCCAGGAAAGAGGGGGCTTTCTAATAAGGATTGCTCCCTATTAGCGCATACTTAGGTGACCAAACCTCTCCTTGACAGAACTTCTAGACATTATAAATATTGAAATTTATAATATGAATAACTTTGTCATCTCAAGTATTGATTTAATAAAAAAAAAATTTATGCAGATGATACTGTGACAATAATTGAATCAATAATATGATAGATAAGATGCGGCAATTACTGTAGTAATAATTAAGTATAACTGAGTGACTTCTCATGTAAGCATCAATAATCAATACCGTGTGCTACTATGCAACCACACGTATTACTGTACTTTTAACACCGAGTGTTTCAACAGTTAACGGTAAAACTTCCACCATTATTTTCATAAAGTATTTTTGTCATTTTCTCAATCCGACAATAATTTCGTTGTGGGGGTGCACCAATGATTGTGCCGTTGTAAGAATATTCCCTGTTAAAATGAATATTCCCCGACTAATAGAATATTATATAACAACTTGCGTACTTTGCAAAATTTGTAAATATTACCCACAACTATAACATTATATCAAATCTACACCATAATATTCAAAAATATATTTTGAGAAAATTTAATCTTTATTCAAAAAGTTGGGTTCTTACAGTTGATGTTCAGCAAATTTCTAAACCTATCTTTTATATTGAGCAAGTTTCTAAACCTATCTTTGTACATTGAACAAGTTCTATAATTCTACTTTTATAATTGAGCAAATTTTCTAACTCTACACTTTCGTTGAGCTAGTTTGTTTATTGCTAGACAAGTTTACTTGTCCTATTTCAACTATAATTTCGCAAGATTTTGTATCTAGTTGCTCACGATGATACAAGTTTTCTAAACCCTATTTTGATGTTAAGCAAGTTATCCTTGTCTTTAACTTGTCAAACAGCATTCAAGTTTATATAATATAATATATTGTTGTTGAATAGATATTATTGTTCAAATTGCTATTCGTTATGCATGCTTAGTATTCAATTCTAAATAACCTTGGCCTAATGTTGTTCAAGCAAGGTAATGATAGTTATTCAACATTTATGCTATTAGATTATTCCTAAAGCGTAACTTTAATACACAATGATTTATTCATAGCATAATGTGATTTCATTTTACTCAACTAATCCTTAGTTGATGTTCGTTGAACTCCAAATTACCTTGAAATGTACCCAAACCAAACTTACTTTGGTGCAAACTTGTAATCTAAATACTGAGATGAACAACCCTATTTTTAGGGGTTTACACTTAGCGTTGAAATGGTTGTGCACAATACATTGTACGAAGGATTGATCCCCCTAAGTACGTGGAGTCCTTATAGTCATATGACTATTAAAGTTAAAGTTGAAAGATTACTTATAATCGCGGACATGGTTCGTGGTTATTAGATCCTTAGTAGTGTATTTCAGAATGTTAATAGAACATATCATTCTGTTTTATTGAGCCTATTATTTTACAAATTTTGTAAAGTTATTCATTCTTATTTTAAGTGAGCTTTGTTTGCTCACTCTTGCTTATATAACCATTACAGCTAAGGATGAGAAGGTAGATGTACCTAGCACCAGTAAGGGCAAGCGGAAGATGAACAAGTTTTGAAGACTTGTAATATGTTGACAGTTATTTATCAGACTTTAATTTGATTGATGTAATAAAGTATTTATTTAATTTTCGCATTTGAATGATTGTAATTAAAGGTTAGATAACCTGAGAGATAATGTTTTTATTAATGTAATCATGTATCGGCAGGTTTTATTATTCAATTTTATTATAATTGGGTAGTTAGATATGAATAATTTGATTAAGTGAACACCAAATCTTGAGGTAATGAAGTACCAGGATTTGGGTGTGTCACAAGTTGGTATCAAAGCTTTAGGTTATGAACCTTAGGTGGGAAAAAGCCTTAGGAAGTAACCTTTAAAAAGATAGTGGTGATAAACTCTTATCGAGTTTTAAGGAAGAAGTAATAAAACACTTATGTGCTTATGTGTTTATAACTTATGTGCTCGTGAGTGTCGAGTAGTAATGATTAATAAATGAAACTTAAAATTTTGTTGTCAAGATTACTAATGTCGGAGAATCCAGTCAGGCTAGGGAGGAGGGACCTCAGATGCCTATAGAGGAGAAGCCTCACGACATTCAGGTTGTTTGGGAACGACTACTGCCACGGGAGTCAGCCCCGTTAGTCACAGTGGTTGAAGATGAGGATGATGATGTGGAGACGGATGAGGAGGATCCCGTTGAGTTACCACAGGAGGATCAGGATGATGAGGACGAGGAGGAAGAAACTCCACTAACCTCGATAGCTGCTCGTATGTACGATGAAGTCTACGACCGTAATGTGGAACTTCAAGATATAGTCAAGGAATTACAAGAGATAGTAGTTGAGCAACAGACGACAATGACACAGAAAGACGGCGAGATCCAAGATCGGGAGGAACGACTGACTAATGTTGAGGAGAAGCTAGTATACACAGAAGGTGAGAAAGAACAACTGATCGAGGTGATCGCTGAACTGAAGAACAAACTGAGGGAAGAAGCTACTAAGAGAACAAGAGATGAAGACGCCTACGAGGAAGCTTTTCAACGAACCGGAATAGCAGCAAGAGACGTACAAGCAAAGAGGATGAAGATGGAGGAGATGGATAAAGTATTCAACACCATGATTATTCGAGCTCAAGATCGGGTCATGGGATATCCTATTCAGTTTGAGACACTGCCATCATACGTATTAGATCACAGAACAATGTTCCGGATCACGGAGGAAGAACGTAGTAAGGCTAAGCAGTATCTTAGTAGAACATCGTAGTTGTTATACGATTAATAAATGTTAAATAAATTGTAAATCCCAAGTGTTATGTAACCTATGGGATATGATGATGATGTTGTCCTGAAACTTTTGTAGTTCAGGAAAGTAATGTGCATAGCAGTGATGCTATTGTTTTATATTTTTAAAGAGATTTTGAATAAATAAAAGTTGTTATTTTATTCAAAGTGTTACGTGATTATGTCATTATTTCTTTTGTGGAGGCAAGTTAAGTGAAATTACTTAAAAGTGTTGAATAATAATCCAATGAGTGTATTTTTAACAGAAAATGCCTGCCAGACATCAACCACCACGACAGAGAACCACTGAAGGAATCAATAATGACAATGTTGATGCTAACCCCGTTCAACAACTAGTGCGCTACTGACATGAGCGTTGTAGAATCAGCCACAAAACCAAGGAACAACGTTTAAGGATTTCAAGGCGGTTGGACCATCTGAATTTCGTGGGTCCATGAATCCAAACAAAGCACAGACCTGGATTATGGAGATAGAAAAGTTGTTTGATGTCGCTAGGGTAGGGGAAGATCAGAAGTCGGCTTTTGCAACATTCATATTGAAAGTAGAAGCTAGTTATTGGTGGCAGGCTAATAAAACTCGTGAAGGGCCAGGGGTGATGACCTGGGATAGGTTTAAGGAAATATTCTTCGAGACCTATTTCCCAAAGAGTTCAAAGAGTCAGCTAGAAGTGTAGTTTTTGGAACTAAAGCAGGGAATGATGACAGTATCTGAGTATGCCGCTAAATTCAACGAGTTGGCGAGGTTTGCGCCATATCAAGTCAGCACGGACGAACGCAAGGCGAAGAGATTTGAACAGGGACTGAAGCCCTGGTTGTACAGTAGGGTTTCCCTGTTCCAGTTGAAGACTTTTGCAGCAGTGATGGAGAAATCAATACTCACTGAAGGTGGTGGCGAGGCAGTGACAAAGTTCAATCAGGAACAGAAGAAGAAGAAGAATGAGGTGGAGATTAAGAATGGAGGTGATAGTGGTGGAAATAATAACAACAACAACAACAACAACTTGAAGAAGAAGTGGAATGGAAGCGTGGGTACTGGAAACCAACAGGGTAACCAGCAAAACATGAAGTTTGAAGTATTTGTTACATGCGGGAAGTTTCATAAGGGTGCGTGCTTGATAGGGAAACCCGTATGCTTCAATTATGGCCAGGAGGATCACATCGCCCCAAATTGCACTCAACCTAAGAAGAATATGTGCTTCACATGCGGATCCAAGGATCACTTTGCTCGTGAATGCCCTAAGAAGAAGGCTGGGGAGACAACCAGAAGCAATGGAGGTACATGGGCCATTGCTGGACCTACAACATTAAACAAACCCACAGCCAAAACCTTTAACATTACTTTGCAAGATGCTGTGCAATCAAAATATGTGGTGTCAGGTATTATCCCAATCAATGATATAAATACTTGCGTATTATTTGATTCGGGTGCTACTTGCTCGTTTATATCTGATGAATTTGCTAAGAGGTTAGGATTGTCTAGTGAAGAACTGAATTTTCCTCTGAACATAGAAATTGCGAATACGAAAGTAATCCCTGTTAGATTCGTATACAAGAACTGTAGGGTGAACATTAAGGAGAATATCTGGATGTTAGATTTGATTCCGATTAGACTTGGAGAGTTTGATGTTATTTTGGTAATGGATTGGCTATTCAAATATGGAGCGGTAATTGATTGCCAAAAGAAGTGTGTAAACCTTATGACCCCGTCAAAGGTAGTATTCTATGGTAGCAAGTCGCCTAGGCTAATGAAATGTCTGACGATTATGCAGGCTAAGAAATTGTTGAGTCAAGGTTCTGTGGGCTATTTAGGTTACATAATCGACACTCAGAAGAAGAATTTGAAACTAGAAGAGATACCAGTGGTGAGGGAATTTGAGGATGTGTTTTTAGAGGATTTGTCAGGACTTCCGCCTGACAGAGAAATTGAGTTCATGATAAACTTAGCACCGGGAACATCACCAATATCGAAGGCCCTGTACAGAATGGCTCCGGTAGAGATGAAAGAACTGATGGTACAATTACAAGAGTTGCTTGACAAGAAGTATATTCAACCAAGCGTATCACCATGGGAGCGCCAGTGTTATTCGTGAAGAAGAAAGATGGGTCGATGCTTCTTTGCATTGATTATAGAGAATTGAACAAAGTCACTATTAAAAACAAATACCCATTACCAAGAATAGATGACTTGTTTGATCAGTTGAAGGATGGTAAATACTTCTCAAAAATAGATTTGAGAAGTGGGTATCACCAATTGAAAGTGAGGAAGGAGGATATACCTAGAACGACATTCAGAACTCGGTATGGACATTACGAGTTTCTGGTGATGTCTTTTGGTTTGACTAATGCCCCTGCTACATTCATGGATTTGATGAATAAGGTGTTTAAACCATTCTTAGACAAGTTTGTAGTGGTATTCATCGACGACATTCTGGTGTATTCCAAAACTCAAGAAGAACACATAGAACACTTACGTTTGACATTGGAAACACTAAGAAAGGAAAAATTATAAGCAAAATTCTCTAAGTGCGAATTTTGGCTGGATCGTGTACACTTTCTTTGGCACGTGATTGATAAAGATGTGATTTTCGTGGATCCATGAAAAGTGGAACAACCAAGAACACCGTCAGAAGTGAGGAGTTTCTTGGGACTGACTGGCTATTACATAAGATTTATTCAAGATTTCTCTAAGATAGCCACTCCGCTAACAAATTTGACAAGAAAAATGGTAAAATTTGTTGGAACGGAGAAGTGTGAAGAGAGTTTTCAAGATTTAAAGAAGAAGCTAAGTGTGGCACTTGTGTTGTCGTTACCAGATAGTACAAGAAACTTTGAGGTGTATAGTGATGCCTCACATAAAGGATTGAGTTGTGTTCTTATGCAGAGCGGCAAAGTTATTGTGTTTGCATCAAGACAATTGAAGGATTATGAGAAAGGTTATCCGACTCATGATTTGGAATTGGCTGCAGTAGTATTTTCTCTGAAGATATGGAGACACTATCTCTATAGAGAAAAATGTGAGATCTACACAGACCATAAAAGTCTGAAGTATATTTTCACACAAAAGGACCTAAACATGCGTCAAAGAAGATGGATGGAATTGATAAAAGATTACGATTGTGAGATCTTTTATCATCCGGGCAAAGCAAATGTGGTTGCAGATGCTTTAAGCAGAAAAGTTCGGGAAAAATTGATGCTGATAACCACTTAGGATGAGCTTATATTAGTAATGGCAAAACTAGAGTTGGAAATAAAATTTCCAAAGGAATACGATGAACGAGCATACCAGATAGAAGCTAGTCCAACTTTTGTGGACAAAATGAAGAATGTTTACCTACAAGATAAAGAGTGCAAAATGATCAAAGAGAAAGTGGTTGAGGGTAGTGATGTAAAATACAAGATCGATACCGAAGGACTACTACGGTTCGAGGGAAGAATCTGGGTTCCAGCAGTACCAGATATTAGAGACGAAATCTTGACAGAAGCACAAAACACAAGATATTCGATTCATCCAGGAAGTACAAAAATGTATCAAGATTTACGGCGACATTTTTGGTGGCCAAATATGAAAAGAGACATTGCAGAATGTGTTGAGAAATGTTTGACTTGTCAAAGAGTCAAGGCAAAGCATCAAAGACTAAGCGGATTAATTCAACCATTAGAAATACCAGAATGGAAGTGGGAACACATCACCATAGATTTTGTGGTGGGTCTTCCAACTACTCAGAGAGGATTCAATGCGATTTGGATAATAGTGGATAGATTGACAAAATCAGCGCACTTTTTACCAATAAAGATTAGGTTCAATCTTGATCAGTTGGCAATGTTGTACGTCAAAGAGATTATTTCAAGGCATGGAGTGCCAATATCAATTGTGTCAGATAGAGATTCGTGATTAATATCAAACTTCTGGAAGAGACTACAAGAATGTATGGGAACATAATTACGAATGAGTACAACATACCATCCGCAAACCGACGGGCAAAGCGAACGAACAATCCAAATGTTGGAAGATATGCTGACAGCATGCACCATGGATTTCAAAGGAAGCTGAGAAGAACATTTACCGTTGGTGGAATTTGTGACGTCCCCAAATTCGGGTCTCTTCCAACACGACATATGGTGCTCCACGGTGCTACAGTTCACACAACTATTCAATTAAAATGCCTCAAAAGAACAAATATGTCTTATATATATTCCAAAATAATACTACCATTCCCCAGGTTCTTTATAACCGTTACATTTGTTCTTATCATAATATCAAATATTATCATTACAAACCTATACTATTACATAGGTAATCTACACGATCTCTTTAGCCTTCACTTTAACCTTGATGAATCCTTCGGTCCATTCAGTCTAAGCTGCATTCATATGGTTCAATCAAGTGTGAGCATAACAAGCTCAGTAAGTACAATAATTTCATTTTAAAAACATGCTTGAAACATAGGAATCATATATCTTCAATAACTAGATGATAGTTACGAAGTACTATCACTAACTTAAAATAACGTTTGTTTTCCTTCAATACATTTTACAATAATAATATTTATCAATTCTGGTTCAAGACGTGAACGTCTTATAGTTTCTTTAAAAAGGACAACCCGGCACGAAGTTCGTAAGTCCGACTTATCTTACGAGCACTTCTAGGTGATCAACCTATAGTACTCTATGTTGATCAAGACTATATCCATTAAACGTGTGTACGTTTAAGTTGTGGCAACCTCACGTGCCCATCGAATACTTGATGAAAATACATTTGTTTATACATATTCAGGCTTACCTTGAATTCGTACCAATTGGTTGGCGTAGGATAGCGTTAGCAATTCTGAAAAACTAAAAATTCATACTTTTCTTATAGCTATATGGTTAATCCACCCGTCTATACCGAGAATTACTTCAAATTCTCTTAACATTATTATTGATGAAACCATTTCCACGAATACAATTAACGAAAGTTATTTCCTCCTACTCTACCTTAATGTTTTAAATGTACTTATAACCCCTTTCAGACAGACTCCTAGATGAGTCTTTCTACATGTTTTACACACTTCAATCCTACGCTTAGAATCCCCTTGTCCCCCTCTAGTATTCCCGGAGTTAAAATTTCTTTCTTTTTGGTATACTGCCACTGGCATTCTCTACCTTGGTTCCTCTCTCTCCCTTGCTCTCATTCTTTCCCTCTTTGTGGTATTGAGTCTACGCCTCACTACCACCTTATGTTATAATTACCTTCTCCAAAATGGTCCCATAAGAAACCCTTTGGAACACCGCAATCTTACTATAGGGCCAGAGTTTTAGGACCTGCTCAAACCTACGAGCCTTCCTCTCCTCAGTGTCCACTTGATTTGAAACAAACCTTGCCAATTGCATTTGGCCTCATCTTGGGGAACTGTCATGTCCCCTAATTTAAGTTCTAAAAACTAAATTTCCATCCTCTCTTGCATGTTTGTAGGGAAATAATTCTCGAAGAAAACCTTCTTGAATTGTTCCCACGTTACCTCCTCTGTTCTAGCCCCACCCAGGTGAGCCTCCCACCAAAAGTTGGCTTCTCTATTCATCGTGTAAGTCACAAAAGAAATCTTTTGCGCCTTACCTATGTTTGTAATAAAAAATGTCTTCTCTATTTCTTTTACCCAGGTCTGGGCCTATTTTGGGTCCGTCGTTCCTCTGAACTCCGACGGACCTATGCCTTTAAACTCTTTTAGAGGTAGTCGTTCTGACTACTCTAGTTTTCCGCGATTACTCAACCTCTGGTTTGGTTAAATACAGTTGCTAATAAATTAATGAACTCTTGTATAGGGTTGTTTTAATACCATTGGTTATCATTATGTGATTCCCCTTCTTTATTACGTTATCTTCTTCTTGACGACATTTTCTGATAAAATGAATAAAATTTCATTATTATCTATTTACTTACTTCATTATTAATTGCCACATACCAAATCGCACCATAACAAATCATTTCCATGAAAATTTCATTATATTCATTTTCTTCTTCATAGTTTAAAACTATTTACAATTTGCGTTCATAGCCAAAAGTTATTACATTTCTATCCCGCAATAGAACTTCACAAAAGTTGGGATTTACAAAAGACTACCCTATTATACAAAAGATGGTTTTACGTCACTACACACATACTTATAACTATGAACTTCTAATAATGCATAACAGCATCCTCGTGTTTCTCATTCGCAATCATCGCTACAATATCTCGACTAATCGTATGACGGGTTTGTCCTAACTCATTGGAATAACAAGCAACCTTCATCTTGAAATCCTTATGAGCACTCTCATGTATGTAAGACATATGTGCTATCTTTCGGTCCTTCTCCCCCAGTTCTTTACGAAGCTCATCGATCTCCTTCTTAAAATCCCTAGCCTTATTTATCATGATCACCTTCTCATCATGCTCTGACTCAAAATCTACTTCTGCAGACTCCTTCGCTACATAAAAAGCATTAATCTCTTCATTCTGATTCTGCACAACTGCACTCAGTTACACATTCTTGTCAAGTTCTGCCAGATACAATGATCTCATTGCATCTAGAGGTGATGATTCTAGGGTAGGTACCACCGTTTTAACCAATGTTACTTCCATTCCTTCCTCCACATCATTCATCATACTAAGGTATGATGCTATATCCATCTCTCTCTCGGAGTAGTCTTTCTCAGAAAAGTACTTCTCTGTCTCTGACTCCTCTAGAATCACTATTGGTACCTCCGGCACTGGCATAGGTACAAGCTCTACTCGGTTCACAAGTTCTTCGCTCACCACGTGTATATCTCTATACATCAAGCTATCGATCGACATCCTACAATAACACATAACATGTTGATTAGTACTTAACACAAAATAGTATAAGCACAAATCACATTTAATTTATTTAGGGTTACTTTCCATCTTTTAAATCTTTTAGTACTGAGTTTCCTCAATACCTTATTAACTCATTCGACTCAAGTAAAGCTCTAGTTTACTTCCTTCGGACTTCTCTTCCTTAACGAGGTTATTAGCCTAAGGTTCTTTCCCCCTTAAGTTTTATAACCTAATGCTTTGATACCAACCTGTGACGACCCCAAATTCGGGTCTCTTCCAACCCGACAGATGGTGCTCCACAGTGCTACAGTTCACATAACCATTCAATTGAAATGCCTCAAAAGAACGAATATGTCTTATATATATATTCCAAAACAATACTACCATTCCACAGGTTCTTTATAACTGTTACATTTGTTCTTATCATAATATCAAATATTATCATTACAAACCTATACTATTACATAGGTAATCTACGCGTTCGCTTTAGCCTTCACTTTAACCTTGATGAATCCTTCGGTCTATTCAGTCTAAGCTACATTCATATGGTTCAAGCAAGAGTGAGCATAACAAGCTCAGTAAGTATAACAATTTCATTTTAAAAGCATGCTTGAAACATAGGAATAATGTATCTTCAATAACTGGATGATAGTTACAAAGTACTATCAATAACTTAAAATAGCATTTCTTTTTCTTCAAAACATTTTACAATAACAATATTCATTAATTCTTGTTCAAAACGTGAACGTCTTATAGTTTCTTTAAAAAGGACAACCCGACACGAAGTCCGTAAGTCCGGCATATCTTACGAGTACTTCTAGGTGATCAGTCTATAGTACTCTATGTTGATCAACACTACATCCATTAAACGTGTGTACGTTTAAGTTGTGGCATCCTCACGTTCCCATCGAATACTTGATGAAAATACATTTGTTTATAGATATTCAGGCTTACCTTGAATCTGTACCAATTGGTTGGCATAAGATAGAGTTAGCAATTCTATATTGAAAGACTTGTAATAGTTCAATCAATCTATCCAGATTAGTCTAGCTGAGCTAAAATTGGCATCGACTCTTTCTTCAAAACCATACATGTATCTCATAATTTGAATCATTTGAAAACCTGGCTAACACGAAGGTTAGACTGTATAATTACTTTCCCTTTTGAATCTTTACAGTCTCTACAACACATAACCACATAACATACCACATTAGGTCATGATTGAACATATATAGTTCTTAAAGAATCTTACCCTTCTTCTCAATCTAATCCCGTATTAGATTTGTTATTTATTGGTTTTGGCTTTCTGTCATTCTTTACATCATTCTTACCAACTTCATTCTCTTAACTGAAATTATTTCATTAATATAACTCGGTTCAAGTTAATTATCCTTCCTCATGGCTTAATAACGTCCTTACGTTATTTAATCGAAACTCGATCGTCATTGATTAAGTACGCTTATTGCATACCGTTTGTGTTCATCTTCAATTGACTTACTTTAACTCTAAGTGATCACGCTTGAGGTTTAGTTATGACTTAACAATATTTTATTAAGTCCCTTAGTTCATTGCTAAACAATTTCCCTTCATACTCTATTTGTAACCATTCTTGTCTGCCTATGTTTTAAGGCTGGCGCTGCAGCGCCAGTGTTCCTTTGTTATGCCGCGCTGCGGCGTCGCCAATTAGGTCTTGAAGACCGGACTCAGCGCTGTGGCGCGAGTCTTAGTGTTAACTATTGTGTTGCGGCGTGAGACTCTAGGGGCTGAGGCTCACTTTGGCGCTGCGACGTGACTTATTTTTCCTTGACTGGCGCCGCGGCGCTAGTACCCAGCACCAGAAACTTTTAACAGTTTTTCTTTTAGGTGAGATTCTCGGGCTCGTAACCTCTTTGTTATAAGTCTGAATTGGCTCATTCAAGAGCCTATAGTTCACAAATTACGTACTCTATGCGTTCATGCAAGAATTTTATCTATTCAACTTCGTTTGCTAAAAAATCACCTATTAGTCCACTTTTAACGAAAACGATAAACGTTCGTGAACGTTCAACGCTCGTTTCTTCGTTCTAAGTCGGAATCCGGCCATTTTTGAGTCCGCAACTCTATAATGCCAAGTAAGACTTGTCTCCATTGAAAACCAACATTTCCAATCTCAATATCAAAATTCGACTTCCATTCTGAGAATTTCACGAATTCGACGATTATCGTCCAATCGTGTTAATTCCGGCAAAACTTCATTACTTGAGATTTTTAAATCGTTTCAATTGGATTCAATCCATTATACTAATATCTTGACATACATGATTCATTAACTCATAACATGATAAGTTATTACTTATTCTTGATAAATTTGTAGCTTATGAAAATATAAATTATTTATATTTTCATTACTCATGACTTATGTCTTCTTTTCATATGACTTATTAATGAGTTAAGTCCTTTAATCATTATTCTTACATCTTATTAATCATAGTAATTTTATTAATGTAAACATGTTACAAGTTCTAACAAGTTCTTATACTTTCATTATAAGTTCATAACTTATTTACGAATAAATTTCTTATTCATGACTTATCCGGCTTATTAAGACTTAAGCCCTTTGATTCATTATTCCAACCTCTTCTTATCATGCTTGTTCTACCAATACCCCCTTCTCTAACAATAGAAGAGAAAGAGAATCACGACTTAGGATTACTTACTCTTGATGTTCTCTTGTTAATCCTTCTTCTTGCTCCTTGAACTATAAACTCTAGCTTTTCTAACTTTTGTAGCTTATTCTCTCAAGCAAATAAGCACTTAAAATGTTGGATAAAATACAACAACCAACAAATGAATCCAAGCTCTCTCTATTGATAGGATTTCTAAGGTTAGGGTAATATAGTCATTAAGCTATTCCACCTCCTTAAATCACCTCCTTACTATTCCATACTTTGTTCCTAAGTAAACTTGCTCACCACATAAACTTGGCCATCACTCTTACTTAATCATTTAGCATACTTGTTAATCACACATAAGCACTTTGCCATTAATCTATCTTGTTCCCCACACTTTTTTCTTAGCCATTAAGTTAGCTTTACTTGCTCATCACTTTGAATTATCCATGGTTTGCCCCATGGGTTTAAACCATCCCCTAATCCATTGGATATTTACTTTGGGCTTTAGCTTAATTAGTTTAGCTTAATCATTTTGGGCTTGCAATGATTTGCTTTGGGCTTTACATTTCAAATACTTAGGCTTAATATTAATAAACACTTGGGCTAAACATTAATCTATCTTGGGGGCTTGCCCTTAAAGTTTATGGACTTGCATTTCATACACAATCCACAATTCTATTCATAAATGGCTTAAAGCCTTATAACACATAATTTACGTATTAATCTCATATCCTAACTCATATATTTATTCAATACATACAACATACCACCATTCATACGTACTCATATAATACCCCATATCATACTCGTATTCATTACTTCGTATAATACCTATGTATTATACGATTATTGTTTAATTCATTAATCGTATTACATTTCCCTTCCGTAAATCATTTTCCTTAAACGTTAGGTTTTAAGTCCACAGGCGAAATATTATATTTTTCACAACTGAAATATTATTGGATATTCCATCTCACATCGATATTCTATCGTTACGTATTTCTCGGAAGTTCAAAAATAATCCCCGAGCAGAAATGCGTGAATAGTGTTTTTCAAAAAATTTCTCGAAAAGTATTTATTTTCGTCTTGGAAATTCAAACACTTTAATTCTACCACGTAGCCAAAATCCTACGATGTTCTAACATGTCTAGGTCATATAACGACCTTCAATTAGCTTGCTCCATAAATAATCAAATAAATTCATTTAATTATTATAATTAAATAAAATTTTAATTCTTCTAAAAATTTGATTTTTCTCGGGCGTTACAGAATTTTCCTATAACAAAAGTTACCATACAAGCATCGGCATACCGCCTTACGCGGCATTATACGGCAGAAAGTGCAGAACTCCACTGTGCTGAGATGAAGTCGGTGAACGCCAACTGTTAGGACAAGAACTGGTACAACAAATTGCTGAGGTTTTCAAACTCATCAGGACAAGATTGGTAGTAGCCCAAGACAGACAGAAAAAGTATGCCCATCAACACAGGCAGAATCGCGAATTTGAAGTAGGAACTTTCGTTTCCCTAAAAGTTTCTCCTTGGAAGGGGAAAATTCATTCTGGCAAGAAAGAAAAGCTCATCCCAAGATTTATTGGACCTTTCGAGATACTATAAAGACTGGGGGAAGTGGCTTATGAGGTAGCTCTACCTCCAGAGTTGGAAAACATTCATAATGTTTTTCACATTTTGGTGTTACGACTATATAAATCCGATTACAAGCACGTGATCGAGTACGAACCATTGCAATTCGATAAAGATTTGTCTTATGAAGAGATTCCTATCCAGATAGTAAACAGGAAAGAACAAGTGCTCAGAAATAAAGTGATACCTTTTGTGAAGGTGATATGGAGAAACCACAATGTCGAAGAGGCAACGTGGGAACTCGAAGCTGAAATGCTGAAGAATTACCTTGAGTTATTAGTTTAATCTAGGTCTTCGATTCTGGGTACAGAATCCTTGTAAGAAGGGAAGAATGTGACAATTTGATTGTTTGAATTGTGATTTTGAGGACAGAATCCTTGTAAGGTGGGAATGATGTAACATTCTAGAATTTTAATTGTAATATTAAATATTTATTGAATTATATATAAATATTTAATGGATGTGTTTATCTTTGAATAAATATTTGTTTAATTGATTTGATTTTATTTGGTTAATTATTTGTTAAATAAATAATTAATGAGTTAAAGAAATTATTATTATATTGATATTTCAATTTGATGGTTCATTATTTGTATTGAGTTATGTGATTAAATGATTTATTTAATTAATTATTATTTGAATTAATTAAATTAAGTATGAAAGTTTGATTACATATAGTGTGACAAATAACTATAGTATAAGGAGTTATTAAAATAAATTAAAATAGTTTTAATCTAGTTTTACCCAAACTATGCTTAAGGATATAAACTCTTTAATTTTAAATGATTTACCAAACAAAGCCCTATGGCTTTTGGATTTTCTTTTTAATTTTAAATTAAATAAATAAAATAAAATAAATATAATATATACGTTAGTTTTGTAACTGATATGTTATTTAGTTTGGCGTCTTATGGATTAGCAGTTTTATTTTTATGCATTATAACTATCAGTTGTTTTCTTTTTACGCATTTTAGTTACTGAGATTAGAGAGAAGAACATTCAGAGAGAATTGAGAGAGAGTTGAGAGGAAACCTGAGGATTTCATAGCAATTTCAGTGGTGTTAGTAGAGATTATCAAGCTAATTGAAGGTATTGTTTATAGCTTTAACATTATATATATATACATATATTAGTTTTACGGTATGAAGTTTCATACTCTGTGAATTTTAGAGGTGTAGAATTGTTGCTATATAATCCAATTATGATGATTACATGTGTTTATGATGATTAGATATTATGTTTAAACAAGAATTGCATGCTAATTTTGGTTAACAATATGAAAAATTAACGACAGTGTATGTTTTATGCATATTTGTCATATGGCTTGTGTATGTATCAATGTTGATAGTTAATTTGTATGTTAATGTGTGAATTAAGGCTTGATTATGCTAGTCTATTAAGAAACGCACATAACGTAATTTGAACGAAGTAATTTGGCCAAGTATAGAGATTACAGTAATAATTTTGGTGAAGAAACTCAAAAATAGAGGTTTAGTATAAAAATATGAATTTTGAGACGTTAAAATAGTTAGAAGTATTATTAAATTGTGCTAAGTGGTTGAATATGTTAGCAATCATATTTATGATAGTTGTATATTTATTTTACGTGTTAATTTCACTGTTTGGTGGGTGAAATTTGTGTTAGTTGAGCTAAAAACGGCTACTGTTCATGTCGAGTCTGCCTCTGTCTATGCACCAGCGCAACTGCGCTGGTGCCAAGGCTAAAAACTGTGCAGCTGCTCAGGCACAGCTGCGCTGTGTGTTGCGCAGCTGCGCCACACACTGATATGAAGCAGAGCAGTCTGCTGCTGCTGTAGTTTCGGGATAGCGACACACGTTGGTCTAGTGATGTGTTAGTATAATAAACATGTACTAATATAGCTAAAATAGAATCGTGTTATGAGGTTAGTAGATTCAAAGTTTGAATGATTAGTAAGTGATTAACGTGGTATATTAGGACTGAGTGAGCATGATGAATAGTAAACATGTGTTGTGATGGTTAACACTTATAATTTCTGATATTTGCATGGTATCTTAAGACTTGTGCTAAAATAGTAAGTCCAACTAGAAATGCGTGTTGTGTTGGAATGTGAATGTTAGTATATCTAATAGACGATGGTTCTAAACCTATATGTAGGTGAACGTGAGTTAATATTATAGCTTACACTAGAGGTAAGTTTCTAAACCTATCTTTTACATTGAGCAAGTTTCTAAACTTATCTTTTACATTGAGCAAGTTTCTAAACCTATCTTTTATATTGAGCAAGTTTTTAAACCTATCTTTTACATTGAGCAAGTTTCTAAACCAATCTTTGTACATTGAGCAAGTTTTCTAACTCTACACTTTCGTTGAACTAGTTTGTTTATTGCTAGGCAAGTTTACTTGTCCTATTTCAACTGTAATTTTGCAAGCTTTTGTATCTAGTTGTTCATGATGATACAAGTTTTCTAAACCTTATTTTGATGTTAAGCAAGTTATCCTTGTGTTTAACTTATCAAATAGCATGCAAGTTTATATAATATAATATACGATTGTTGAATAGTTATTATTGTTCAAATTGATATTCGTTATGCATGCTTAGTATTCAATTCTAAATAACCTTGGCTTAATGTTGTTCAAGCAAGGTAATGATAGTTATTCAACATTTATGCTATTAGATTATTCTTAAAGCGTAACTTTAATACACAATGATTTATTCATAACATAGTGTGATTTTATTTTATTCAACTAATTCTTAATTGATGTTCGTTGAACTCCAAATTACCTTGAAATATACCTAAACCAAAGTTACTTTGGTGCAAACTTGTAATCTAAATAATGAGATAAACAACCCCATTTTTAGGGGGTTACGCTTAGCGTTGAAATGGTTGTGCACAATACATTGCATGAAGGATTGATCCCCCTAAGTACGTGGAGTCCTTATAATCATATGACTGTTAAAGTTAAAGTTGAAAGATTACTTATTACTGTGAACATGGTTCGTGGTCATTAGACCCTCGGTAGTGTATTTCAGAATGTTAATAGAACATATCATTCAGTTCTATTGAGCCTATTATTTGTCAAAAGTTGTAAAGTTATTCATTCTTATTTCAAGTGAGATTTGTTTGCTCACTATTGTATATATAACCATAACATCTAAAGACGAGAAGGTAGATGTACCTAGCACCAGTAAGGGCAAGGGGAAGATGAACAAGTTTTGAAGACTTGTAATATATTGACAATTATTTATCAGACTTTAATTTGATTGATGTAATAAAGTATTTATTTAATTTCCGCATTTGAATGATTGTAATTAAAGGTTAGATAACATGGGAGATAATGTTTTTATTAATGTAATCCTATCGTAGAAGGCCTAGTCTCGCATCACTTTTGTAGAGTGCGTCTTTGCTCAAATAGAATTTCGGGGCCATTCTATGGATCCTCTTTCTTTCATCTTAATTCACCCCAGTGGGCATAGGTCTATCTCGCAGATATTTATTGACAGAATGGTACCAAGGATGTTGGATGGGAGGCAGCTCATCTGATACTTCTCTGATGTAATTCCCATAGGCTGGGGCCTTTTGGCTGTAAAATTTGTTATTTGACATGTCTCCCTTGTCAGATATGTTGATCAAGGAGGCCAAAGTTGCTAACTCGTCAGGAAAGTCAATCCTATTCCGAGGAATGTAGAGGAAAGATATTTCTTCAAACTCCAAAGCCATCTAGATAACTTGTCAATGGTAAGGCAGTAAATGTAATTCTTTGGTGTGATAGATCCCTGTGGTTTGTTTGATTACCGGCTCGGAATCTCCAAAGACAGTTAACCATTTGATTCCCATGGATTGTATTAGCTTCAACCCCATTATACAGACTTCATACTCAGTTATGTTATTGGTGCTGATAAACTATAATTTGATAGCAACGGGATACTGTTCTCCCAAAGTAGACACCAGAACTGCTCCTGCTCTGGCACCTTCCATGTTTACAGCTCCATTAAAATACATTTTTCGTGACTGGACTGTATCCTCCTGATGGTGTTACTGAATTGTCATTACCCCTTCATTGGGGAAATATGTTTCCAAGGGTTTGAAATCCCCTGACGATGATGCAGCCAGTTAATTCATAATTCCTTGACCTTTGATAAACTTTTGAGTCACGTAGATGATGTCAAATTATTGGAGGATCAACTGCCATTTGGAGAGTCGACAATTCAACATGGGTTTGCTGAATACGTATTTGAGAGGATCCATACGGGATATGAGATGGGTTGTGTGACCATGGAGAAAATGTTGTAATCTCATGGAAGCTCATGCTAATGCACAGTAAGTCTTCTCAATCAAGGTGTACTTATGATCATTGATGCTGAATCTCTTACTAAGGTAATAGATAGCTCTTTCTTTGCCTCTATCATCTTTTTGTCCCAGCATGCAGCCCATGGCATTGTCATTGATTGACAAGTACATAAATAAGGGAACGTCATCCCTGGGAGGTACCATCACAAGAGCTTTGACCAATTGCTCTTTAATGGAAAGGAAGGCTTTTTGACACTCTTCGTTCCATTTCTTGGAGGAATCTTTCCTTAAAAACTTGAAGATGGGCCCATAGGTTGTTATGAGTTGGGAGATGAATCGGCTGATGAAGTTGATTCTTTCCAGGAATCCCCGTATTTCTCTCCCCGTCTAGGGTATAGGCATCTCAGTAATGGCTTAGATTTTGGAAGAATCCAGCTCAATGCCTTTGTGGCTCACTAGAAATTCCAGTAACTCGCCTGACTTGACTCCGAAGGCGCACTTGGCCGGATAAAGCTTCAAGTGGTACTTGTGCAACCTGTTGAAGAGCTTTCTGAGATTATGTATGTGGTGTTCTTCCCTTCGGGATTTGATAATGATGTCATCCATATAGACTTCTATCTCTTTTTGCATTAGATCATGGAAAAGAGCCATTATGGCTCGCTGATAGGTAGTTCCAACATTGATGAGGTCGAATGACAACCGTCTATAGCAAAAGGTTCCCCAAGGAGTGATGAATGTTATCTTCTCCTGGTCCTCTTCAGCAACCATGATTTGGTGGTACCCAGCAAAGTAGTCAACAAAGGACTACATGTCATACTGAGCTATATTGTCAATGAGTATGTGGATAAATGATACCAAAAAGTTGTCTTTAATAAAGGCTTTGTTCAAATCCCTGTAATCCATGCATACTAGCACATTCCCTCTGGGTTTAGGTATGGGAACTATTTTGGGTAGCCACTCGAGGTATGTTGATACCATGATGATGTCGGCTTTAAATTGTTTCAAAATTTCTTCCTTAACTTTCAAACTCCACCCAGGTTTTAATTGCCTGAACTTCTGTTTAACTATCTTGAATCCCTCTTTAATGGGAAAGTGATGAATGACGATATCAGTTGACAAACCGATCATGTCTTTATGAGAACACATCCTGGAATTGGGTCAATAAAGCAACCATATCATTCCTTTGGCTTGGGGTAAGGCTCGTGCTAATCTGGATTTGTTTGGGGTTTTCTGAGGTTCCGAGGTTGAAGGAGGTGGTTCGATCAAGGTTTGGTTTGGGTTTATCTTTAACCCATTCTTTGATCTTCTCAGGCACCTCATAGTCCTCTTGCTCAATCTCCATCAAGTCAGAGTCCAACTGTACATCAAAGTTGCTGTCATTGAGAAGAATTGGCATTCCATCATTAAGTTTAGACAAATCTAAATCTGGAGTCCTGAAACAAAATGCTTTCACTTAATATATGAAATTGTTTAATAATACAAAGTGTTAGCATGGCATGACAACAAAAACTATTAATACTATGCAACAAAAGTAAGCAGTTAATGATATCTACATGGCAGAGGGATTTTCTGCCCTTTTGACCATTTTCGACAAATGCAAGGAATGCTGCTCCAATTTCTTAGGGTTAAGTCCTGATGGACAGTTGTGATAAAGGGGCGGTTATCATCCTCCACCTCTTGAATAATGACCATGACATCTGGAAAGTCGTCATCTAAAATATTGATGAGTGGGTTTTATACCTACAATCCGGCCTCTAATTCAAGCCTAAACTGTGTTAACTCGTCATTTTTGTGATTCATTTTACTTGTTTAGTGTAATTTTTATGTTTAGGTATGGTGGCATATCATTTGAGCTTAAACGGTGGTTTCGTGACTTAAAGTGGGCAACAAAATGAGCTAGAACTGGAATGCAGCAGAAGGCACCCCCGTCGGGGCAGACATATTACACACAAAACCCTCACCGGGGCGGGGGTACTTGGTCAAAAAACAGAAGCACTGCCCACCGGGGCGGGCTATTAATGAAGGAAAACCCTCGCCAGGGCAGGGGTACAGGAAAAGGATGACTTCTGTTTGAATTGAACTGCTGTAGAGGCATGTAGAATAGAGGTTGGCATGGGTTGGAAGTGCATTGGGCGTCAAATTATGGTCAGAATATGTGTCCTAAGCTGGATATTAACAAGAAACAACAATATACAATTAATCAAAAAATCAATTAACAAATTCTATGCCCTAATTTTGAGAGATAACATTGGAGGAGAGAGTGAAGGTTAACATCAAGATAATTGCAGATTGGAGGTAAGGATAAGGGTGGTTCTGGGTTCATTCTTTTTCTTTAATTCAATAATTGTAATTGGGATGATGAATTCTTTGATAATTTTAGTTTTTAATTCATTTGTAATGAACTAATTTACTTATTAGGCTTATGACGGATCTTATGGTTGAACGATGATTATGTAGCCTTGAATTTTAGTTTAATAATATATCTTTCAGTTTATCTATAGTGATTTGTGTTTGAATTTATGAATTGCTTGATCACCAATTTTGTGTGGAATTGAATGGACTCGAGAGATGAAATATGAACCTAGACATCGTCATTATAGCATGTGTTCTTGAATTGTGTGAGTGAATGGAATCTTGATGAATGTTTGGGTAGAGATATGCTTAACATCGCATGTAATCGATTAGAGAACTTGAACTTAAACCTTCTTTGATTGTAATTCACATACAGATATAGTGAATTAGTTGATTAAGGTGTTTAGCTTAATTCTATCCAATTTGTGGATTTAAGTCAATATGGTATTATTGCATCGAGAGGTGGCTAGTTCTACTTAAATGTTCTTGATTAATAAACTAGGATTGTGAATTGAACTGAAATAAGGTGTAAGAATCAGAGTGATACTTAAAGTGAAGTTGTAAGCCTAATTCTCCATTATTTACTTGAAATTATAGTTTTTGAGTTTGTTGATTGCTTAGATTTTTATGTTTTTAGTTTTTAATAGTTATAATCATTGAATTGGATAGTTTAATAAAAGTTGGATTAATATAAAGCTGGTAATTGTTAGGATTAATTTCTTATTAAGTATCTATGGAAACGATACTTGACTTATCATTATATTACTTGTTGACCACGTACACTTACGTGTGAGAGTATATATAAATTTTACCCAATAAGTTTTTGTAAGGTTTTGTGAAAAACAAAATAGCAATCAAATTGCAAAAAATATCAAAAGCAAAATAAAATCATATTTTAAAATTTTTCACAAACCAATTACCCGGATCATCATTTATGCATATTATTAATTAAAACGAAGAACAAGAAGTTATGGAATCATACCCTTGCAGATACGAGCTTCCACAGGTACGAGTTCACCTCATACTTCTCCGCGATCTCCTTGAATCTCCTGGTAGATTCCTTCCTTTGATCAATGTTAGCCACCCAAGTGAATGGCCTCTAAAGGTGATCCACCAAGAAAGAACAATTTTCAAGAAAAAGGGTGTATTGGCTCAAACCCTAGTTTTTCCCATCTCTATAGAAAAATGGGCGTACTCTCCAACAACTGGAATTGCATATATTTGATATCTGATATAAGACTCCTCTTATAAAGATATCAGGTAACCCTATTTAATTAAAGTAAGATATTATTTTTTAAATTAAACTCTTTTAATTAAATGGGCTCCTTAATCCTATTAGGGATAATTAATTAAACTTTTTTAACTAATTTTCCCTCCTAATCCTATTAAGAATAAATGAGAGTACTTATACTAAATTAATTCCTAAACTCTTTTAGAAATTAAAATAGTAATAATTGTAATAATATTAATATGAATCCTATTATTAATTTATATTTAATATTTCTAAAATATTAAATAATAAATATTAAGCTATTTAATTTATCCTATCACCATAGATTAAATTAAATATATTTAACATATTATTACGATTATGCCATTAACTTCTTCAAAAATTATTCTTCTTTTATGGCGTGACCCTTTAGGTTCTCCATATTAAACCGGTTGTGAATAAATCAATTAGAACAATTCTAATCTTATTTAAATAAATAAATTAAACGATTAATTTATTTAAATAAATAATATTTATTCTACAATAGGGATAAACCTCCCTAACGATCAACGACTTTCCAGATAATATAGATTTCAACATTAATCATAAAAGAACCTTTGAGTTAATAGTTACCGTACAATTCAATCCTTCCACCATATTTTATTTAATTAATTATATGTATTTCGATTCCTAAATGCATAACTCCCAATGAATGCAAATTAGAAACTACTTTTTAATTTCATTCCACCTTGGCCAAGGATTCCTGGGTTGTCAATTTTTGAATCACATAGGACATTTCTCTTCTTTTACTAGAAGTGGTAGATTCTTTATTGATCATTCATTATCTTCTTATATAACTTATTACACCCAAGTATACCCTTTCATATACTCTAAGAGTCTTAATGAATAAGTCAAAGTGTAATTCATTATATATAAGAAACTATGATGATCTCAAGTCTAAGGCACATTTATACTACTATCACTACAGGAATTCCTATTTATAGGCAAGTAAAACTCCATTAGGTATTCCTTAGCGAGTCACATTCAGTGAACTTATTCTCTAATAAGCACCTACATACTTGCTTTAGTGTCTCCACACAAATGATTATGAGATCAATCATCCTCATCCAATGACCAAGCAACATATGTACCAATCTATCCGGATTCACTAATCCCCTTTTTAGTAATCCATTGATTGGGAACATTTTAGTTTTAAGCTATCTAAGAATTTAGATCTCATTAGCATGATCTCATTATTATTCTAAAAGCATTACTTAAAACTATGAGTTTATCACATATTATTAAAACAGTACCATGTAGATAATAAATGCCTTTAATAAATAATTCTCTTATTAATAAATAAATAAGACTGATTACAAATTATATGCTTTATCATCACACATGATTGTCTTGTATGCATACTACTTTCAGTTTTTGGCGCCGTTGCCAGGGACTTTAGAATAGATTTTAATATTTTTCAATATTAGTTTAATTAGTACAGTTTTACTTAAACATTTTTCTTTTGTTTTGTTCTTTCTTGTTTCAGGTTCTGGAAGTCAGTTTATGCAAACTCGGTCTAAAAACCCAGACTTGCTTCCTTTTGAGGACGATATCAAGAAAAGGTTTCAAAGGCTAAATAAGTGCATAAAGGACATAAGGGAAAACTTTGAAAATTTTGAGTCAGAAGAAATAATGGCTGCAGAAGACCAGAAATTGCTTAGGGATTTTGCTACTCCTAAGTTGACTGAACTTCAGTCGAGCATCACCAGACCGACGATTGCTGCATATACATTTGAGATTAAGCTGGGGACTATTTAGATGATTCAAAATTCAGTTCAGTTTGGGGGACTAGCCAACGATAATCCGAATGAACACTTGGTCAGCTTTTTGGAGATATGTGACACCTTCAAATACAATAGGGTGTCAGATGAATCAGTCAGACTTTGCTTGTTCCCATTCACTTTACGGGACAAGGCAAAGAGTTGGTTTCATTCTCTACCGTCGGGATCAATAACTACTTGGGAAGACCTTGCTTAGAAGTTTCTGGCTAAATTCTTTCCACCAACTAAAACTGCGAAGATGAGAAACGAGATCACCATGTTTGAGCAGCAGCAGGAGGAGTCTTTATATGAGGCATGGGAACGGTACAAGGAATTTCTCAAAAAATGCCCTCATCATGGACTACCCAAATGGCTGCAGATGAATACGTTCTACAACGGGTTGAATGGGAATCTCAAGACGAGCATAGATGCAGCTTCAGGTTGAACGGTTATGGCCAAGAGCTACGAGGAGGCATATAAGTTAGTTGAAACTATGTCAGCTAATAACTATTAGTGGCCTACATCGAGGATGACACAACCTAAGGTAGTTAGGGTATTAGAGGTGGACGGGGTAATAGCATTGGCGGCACAGATTTCTGCCTTATCAAAGAAAATGGATGCTTTCACTAGTACACAACCACAACAGGAGGCTTATGTTTGCGAGTTATGTGTAGGGGAAAATCCTACAGAGCAATGTGCCATTAACCTAGCGTCGGTTCAGTTTGTGGGTAGCTATAATAGGATTTCGCAGAACATGTATCAAAATGCCTACAACCCAGGGATTAGGAACCATCCAAATTTTTCATGGAGCAATAATCAACATCAGTAGGCTCCAAGACCTTTATATCCCTCGGGGTTCCAAAATGAGAATCAACAAGTAGCTCCGCATCAAGAAAAGAAAACAGACTTGGAATAGCTTTTGATGAAATATATATCGGGAAACGAAGCGGCAATGAAAACATAAACAGTGGCCATCAAAAATTTAGAAATTCAGATGGGACAGCTTGCCTTATCATTGAATAATAGGTCGCATGGGACTCTACCAAGTGACACATAAAAGAATCCGAAGGGGATTCATGAGCAGTTGATGAGTGGGATTTATACCTATGAATCGGATACTTTATGACTTAAATAGTTTCCTGATCTAGTAGATATTATATAGTTCTATATGATTATAGTTTTATTGTGCTTAATCGACGTATTGTAGGGCTTTACAGGTGTTTTCTAGCATTAAGGGGAAAAACAGTCATTTTACATTAGCCGCGCCGCGGTGCCAAAGCCTAACTAGAATCTTGCGTCGCGGCGCCACCTCCGTGTCCTTGCTGATGTCACCTTCGCGTCGCAGCACCACTTATCCTGTATGGGCTCGCGCTGCAATGCGAGCTCTGATTTTTCCAAACTTACATGGTGCCACAGTGCCAACTACAAGTCTATTGCCCGCGTCGCAGCGCGAGCTCTGGTGCCCAGGCAGATGCAACTGATTTTGACCTAGCTTAAAGGAGGAAGGACTATAAAAACACATGAGAGCCTCTGTATTACATACCTGATAACACAGACCATATAATCTTGTAGCTTATCTTAGGATAATTTTCTTCTGTAATTTCTCTTTCTTTCTCTTAGATAATGTCTGTAAATATAGACTTGGTAGATTAGGGAGAAGTTTGGCATTTCTTTGGAGCAAAAAGAGTAGTGAGCTACATGGATTGGAAAGCTTGATTTAAGCGGAATGCTTGGAGATTGAAGGGCTTTGACAAAGTTTATTCTTATCCATTTATTTTCTCTGATTTTGTAATCTTTAAATGTTGTCTTTATTGCTACTTATATTTTGTTAAATAGCTATGAGCTGAATACTGGCTCTAAGGTTATAATGGAACCCTTGGTTATTTAAATTTACTGTCTTATCTCTTTAGTTGACACCATATGGTTTGGTTTAATATATTTGTGCTTAATGATTCTCGCTAAGACATTAGTTATGATTTTGGTAATCTACATGATATTAATAGAAGGATTATAAATTTACACCTAAATATATTGGCATGTGATTATGGGTTTCGACTGCATAAGTTGTGCGTAGTATAGACATATATATGTGCGCCACGTGCGACCTATTTGAGAACTTATGCTTAAATCCTTATTATGATTAATTCGTATAGACATGTGTAGGATTGTATCTAGCTTGGACGTTCTTTTCTATTCTATTCCATTTTGGGTGGATCTGGAGAGGATATGTTTGTGCGTACCTCGACAGAGGTGCATAAGCACCTGTGTGTTATCGGTCGACAAATTGTCGTGACCATTAAGACCAAAGAGAAAAGGGTAGCTAGTTTGATGAAGCATATCACGCCATGTGTTCGATAGAATGCCTGTGTGGGGTGACGTTGTAACCTTAGCTTGTATTTCCTTCGATTACCATTCATTATCCATTTACTTGCTTTGTTAATTAGTTTTAACTAGATTTATCACACTTCCATTTATTGTTGTTTGAATAAGACTTTAACGATACAAAGTCGGTACTTGGTAAATATTAGCGATAGTTCCTCGTGGGTATTGTGACAACCCAAGAATTTAGATAATTTATGAAACTCTTAAATGACTGATGTAAGGTCAAATAATAGACCTAGACAGAAGATAAGTGTATGCGTTTGGTGTTATTGGGATTGAATTTTGAGGATTTCAAAATTCGGTAAAGGAAATAGGTGAATTATTCAGGATTAAGGATTTATGAGAATAGGTTTTGTGTTTATGGTTATGTATGTGTTCAGAATGTGGTTAAGGATCAAGGGTTGACCAGATTAATTATATATGTGTCAAACCCTAAGTATATATTAAGAACGTCAATGTTCTGTTAGAAAACCCTAACGTCTGATGAGAAACCCTATAATCGGTTCTGGAAACCCTAGTTTCAGTTATGGGAATCCAAAACCCTAAATTCATGATATGAACATGGTGATTAAGTTAGAAAACCCTAACGATATGTTCAGAAACCCTAATTTGGGAATCCTAATGCGAGGTATTATACCCTAAGGGTTAAAAAGTTGTGTGTAAGGAATATGAACATTATGTGATGGTTTATCTTTGTTTATTATATAAACAAACAAAAGAAACTAGTGTAACCCTAATTATATATTAGGAATGAAGGATTTAATAACTTAAGGGTTATGGAAAAAGAGAATTGTGGTATTTAGAATACTTATTAAATCTAGGAGATTTATTTTATATATCTCAAATGATTAATTTTATAACCTAATTATAGCAAGTCTAATTGGGTTAAGGAAATGGGCTTGTGAGTAAGGATTTATGTTATAATTGAGGAAATTGAAACCCTAAGTAAATGAATTGGGTTGGATGAGAATTTAAGGTATTGGACTATGTATATTTTATAGTCCAAGTGTTGGTGAATAAAATTAGTTAGAGGCCCAAGCAATACATTAATTGAGTGGCCCAAATATTTTTATTGTTAAGCCCAAAAGATTTAAGAAGTGGCCCAAATTTGGAGCCTAATTGAAGGAAGGGCATAATGGACATTTGGTTATATTAATAGTGTTGGACTATGATTGATTTACGTGGCCCCAAAGAATTAAATTTTTATGTTCAATGGGTTAATTTTGGAAAGCCCAAAACATTAAAGGAATGACCCAACTTTTAGCCCAAGTGGGAGAGGACTTTTTGGTCATTTGTTAAATCAAATAAGCATTTAGTAAATAATCCAAACTTGGAGCAATCTAAGGCCACATGGCCGGTTCTAGAAAGAGAGAAAAGAGGGGATGAATGTATTGATTTCCTACTTTATTTGGTGACTAACTCTCACCTAACCTTCTAGGTGTCTTCTCCCCATTTTGCCAACATTTTGTTCAAGCTAGGTGGCATTCATGTTAAGGTGCCACTTTGCACACCAAGATTTTTACATATCTATGAAATGATTAAAGAGAGAATGTGGTGGAAGAATTAAGGGACACATGGCAAGATTAGATAAGGATTTGGCAAGATTTGTTCACTAACTCCTCACATGTGTCACTATAATTTACAAGCCACCTTATTTCACCAAGATTTCAAGTAATCTAAGAGATATTGGAAGATATTATGGGACAAGTGGCAAGATTTGATAAGGAGGAAAGAGATTGGATTAGATATACAAAATATATCTACTCAAATTACTAACCCAAGACCCATTCCATTTTTCTCTCTCATTTCTTATTAACAAACCAAATGAACCAAGAGAGAGAGAAAGAAAGAAGGGAGGAACGGATAGAGAGAGAATGAGAGAAGAGAGGAGCATTTCGGCAGCCACAAGGAGAAGAAGAAGAAGAAGAAGAAGAAGAAGAAAAAGCAAAGGTATAAACCCTTTTTGTTTATCTAAGTTTTTGATGGTTGTATATTAAACCTGGAATCCATAGTTCTAAACTCAAAAACCATGTATATACATGTTGATGAGTGTATCATGTTTAGATTTAACCATATTGGGTGTTGATTTGGTTGGAATTAAAAGGAATAGAAAAATGGAAATTTTCCGGAAAAGTTAAACTTTTAAAAAGTGTTTTGATATGGTGTTTTAGATTAAGTGTTGAACTTATGATTTTGAACCATATGAGGGAAGATCTACATGATATATGATATTTTATGGTTAGATCTTGCCATTTTTTAAGGTTGATAAGCTTGAACAAAGAAGAAGAACCAAAACAGTTTTGTTTGTTTTAAATGAATTAGTGGAATGCTGCCCTAAACAGAAATTTCGGATTTTTTAGGGTACTCTAAAAATTCTGGACTTGTGATATGTTATAGTACACTCAATAAGCTTTCCATAGACTCCGAAACGGACTTAATCTGACATCGGAGGAGAGAGTTATGGGATTTCTACCAAACTACTCAAAGATAAGAAAAACCGTTAGAAGGACAGTTTTTACCAGCCACTTCCGGGTTAAATTCCGGGAGCTTAACATGTCCAAATATGGATTGTGATAGATGAAAACTGTATATCGGAAAGATACGAATCCAACAAAATTGACGGATCATTAATCGGAGTTATAGATTTCATTTTATTTAAGATTTAGTAAAGGACTCCAAAACTGCAAATAGCCAAAAAGTTGCCGCCCATATTTTTACGAGGGCTATTTCGGCAACATAAATTGTGAAATAAATTCCGGCCTTTTGGAAAATGAAAATATATTGTATTATGTAGCTCGTGTCCAAAAATGAACTGATTTCGAGTTAAAACGACCAAGTTATGACCATTACAATTTTTATGATTTTCGGACAGAAATCGCTATAAACGGAGTTCTACAACCCCGATTGCCACGAAATTTAAAATGGAGTATTACGTTAACATACATAAGGTTATGCCAAGAGATGGGAATGTTTGGAGTTAAGCACGAGGTAGCTAATTTCTTAAGCTACACACTAGTATTAATTTTTGAAAAATATCAAAGGAAGTTGGAAAATTATGGAAAAATAATTTTTGTGGATGAAATATGTGTATATGTGTTTGGACAAAGGTTAGGAAAATAATAAACTGATTTGATATTATTAATATTAGGTCTTCGGGTAAAGCGTTATAAATTGCGTTGCGGTAATCAACGGTTCAGGAAAGTTTCTTTGTACTTAACTCTACTAAGAGTGTTTTATTCAAGCTTATGGTTAATAATTACTGATTGCCATGAAAATTGTACTCTGTACATCTTGCATGTATAAGTCAGGTATGAAAGGCTTATCACCTTCATTACCAGTTGGTTCAGAAATGTTTGTTCATGTTTAAAACTTGTTCAGTCAAAAGTTTGTTCGTGCTAGTTCTCAATTATATTGATGAATTATAGCCAGCTTATTATTCATACTCTTCAATCATGATATATCGTTATATTATTGTATTTAAACTTGCTGGGCAACTTTCATGCTCACCCTTGCTATATCATGATAAAACATTGCAGATAAGGTGAATGCGTTCAATGCAAGAAAAAGATTAATGCCAAGTTCAGCTTGGGATATAAAGTGCGGCTAGTTTGTAATAGCGTATTTTGATAAACGTGTTGTATTTTAGATATTTTATGAATTGTATTTAAGTTAAGGTTACTCGATTTTGGGGATGTGTGTAAAGTTTAATGTATAAACAATTTATGTTTATATCTTCCGCAAATAGTTATAGAAATAGTATACCGGATCCGTGGCGATTTGGGGCTCGGATTTGGGGATGCTACATGTATGACACTTTCCTTATCACTGTATTACTTGTTAGACCGCATATACTTGGGCATGTTTAGTGATCGGTTTTATGACCAACAAGTTTGTGGCATCGTTGTCGGGGAACTATTATTCTAATATTGTCCAATATTGATTTCAATCAATTTAGTCTTACTTTGAACGTATATATATATATATATATATATATATTTCTTTTATTTGTTTTATCTTTTTTTTCTTTTTGTTTTTAAGTTTACAGATTATGGACGATCAATGTTATCAATGGCCTTACGAGAGGATGACACAACTAAGCTCGGAAGAAGGACTCGAGCAATTGCAAGTTCAAATTGCAAATGTCTTGAGGTTTTCTGACAATCTTGAGTGTCAGTCCACTCAGAATATCTATTGTCAGGAGTGAGCTGACATTGAGCTGATCTCCTATCATCCAAACTGTCAGGGTTATCCAAATTCTTGGGACTACAATCAAGAGCAATATCATGATCCGAATTATTCCTATCCGAATTAGTTTGACTATCAGTCTTCGCCACAATATGAGGTGACATCTCGAACCAATGAGAGCTTGTCTAAGTACTCAACACGAGAAGAAGAGAACAGGCTTGGAGAGCTTCTCACCAACTTTATCGAGAGAAATGATATTTTGATGGCAAGCCAAGAATCCGCATTGCAAAGCCTTGAAAATCAATTGGGGCAACTCTTCAATCCCATCACAAATCCACCGTAAGGTAATCTACCGATCATAATTGATCTCGATGATGAAAAAGTAGAACAATGCATGGTGGATATGCAAGGAGAAGGCGATGAGTCTCGCTTAGTTATTGAGGGAGACCTCATGGTGCAAACTATCCAATTAGTGGAGTCTGAAGTTGGAGACAAAAGGATCAACAATGGTTTTATAGTTAAGACTGATCAACAACCAGAAACCACGCCCCCGACTGTGGAAACTCGGGAGGGCCCGCTAGCACACGAAGAACGCTTTTAATTTGATGAATAAGGGGATTTAGTGGATAATTCCAATGGTGAAAAATTCTCCGTGCCGATGGGTGAAGAAAATGAGAATGGCCAATCTTCCATGTCGGCCAAAAAAATTAAAGGAATTAACAAATAAGCGGCATGAAATGGTCATTTTCGCTTATGAGCCAGATTGAGCGGCATCCGTACAATCAAGCCGACGACTTTAAAACAAGCGCTTGGTGGGGAGGCACCCCCATTTCAGTATCAATTTTCTCTATTTTTCTTTACTTATGTCTAGTTTACATTCAGTCTTTTTTCTTTAGTTTGTAAACATTGCTGCCAGTTAATGCACTGAAATGTCGTATCTGTTGTGCATGTTTTTGTTATTATAGGTTGTAAGCTGTTACTTAGTATGTTTTTTAGCATGTTGTGTAATATTTTTTTTAGTATGGTGTTTAGTACTTATTAGCTCATACATGGCTTCTGTACAGGAATTCTTAGACAGAAGGCCGGCGCCGCATCTTCAACATGTACATTGGGTTTCGCACCGCGACGCCATGCTCACTATCCGTAAATCACACCTCGCGCCGCTGCGCCAACCACCAAAGGGACTTTCATGCCGCGATGCCATGAACAAGCCTTGCCCACTGTTAGTACGCGTCGCAGCGCCAACCAATAAAGAGAAGTCTGCGCTGCGGCGCTGATAACGAGTTTCAGTTTTTAAAAATTGATTTTAGGCCAGCAGTCAGGCCACTACGCTCATTATTTCTCTTCCCTCTCAAACAAAACCTCCCCATCAGTCGCCCTATCCCAACACTAGAGCAGACGATCGAGTGGCACAACAACCCTGCATATCTAGTCAATTTCTGCTCCAAGTTTACCAACACCGAAGTGGGCTTCAAATCAATCTACACAACTAAGGACTGTCTAGACGACTTCCACTGCTAGGGTTGTCCACCAAGGTATTTTGGGTTTTCATTCTATCATAAATAGTAATTGATGTTATTATTTTGGTTGGCTTTTATCTGTTGATTGGGGTGATTTCCACTGACGAAAATTAGGTTAGAGCACTCACAAGTAAAGGCTGTCCAAGTTTGGTTTTCAGAGAGCACTCTAGGTGTTCGAGAAATTGTCTGAACCAAATAGTTAACTGAATTGGGCTGCTTTTCCTTTGGAAATTATTGGGGTTTATTTGGCCTAAGTTTGGGGGAATTTTAGCACTACTTAGGGACTGTGTTTATTGAACCAAACCAACTGAAATACCAATGGCACAAAAGAGGCAACGCCTTAGTATGGGACGATCATCTTCCACAACACCACCAATGCCTTGGGACAACACCAAGTTCATCAATGAGGAGACCTGTAAAAGGTACAATACCTCATTTGCCATACAAAATTTGATTCCTGAACAGGGTTCAGGCTGGACAAAAAGGATGGTGAGCTAACCACCATGCTACTTGAACGTAATTAGATACACATCACAAAACCACCCCCGTCAACTATTGTATATGTGGTTCGGGAGTTTTATGCAAACGCCAATCCCGAAGGTCCTTGTGTTGTCCAAGTTAGGGGGAAGTTAGTATTTTGTAAGCCAAGCCATCAATGAACTGTTCGCGACACCCAACTATGAGGGCAGGGATTATATGGAGTCGAGACTCCGCAGTTATGACCTTGAGGATATCATCAGGAGGCTCTGCAAGCCTAGAACGACATGGAAGAAAAATGACTACATGGATAAAAAGACCAGTTTCCCGTCTTTAGCACTCAGTCGCTATGGGAAGGCGTGGTTCAAATTTATTTGTGCCAACATGATCTTGACCCGTCACTTGAGCGACATGACTAAAGATAGGGCGATTCTGTTATTCGCCATTGTCACGGGTCTGCATGTGGATATTGGAGTTCTTATTCACGAGTCAATTCTGAAAGGAATCAAGAGTAATATCGCTGCAAGACTTCCACATCCATCATTGATCACCCGCTTGTACAAGAAGGCATGTATTCAGTGGAGGCCAGAGGAGATAGCCTTTCCACCCATGGCAGTCGTTGACCATCAGACTATCGCACACTATAATGTGTGGGACGGGGAAGATTCTCATGTTAGAGACAAAGGATACGGGCCACCTACTATGCCACCTCCTATAACAAGGCCTGAGCTCTCGCAGCCTCCAGACATAGGCCCATCTACGCATGGACTACTGGCTGACATCATGGAGTCCCTCACCTTGCTATATCAAAAGCACGACGCCGCGGCTCGGAGGCAACACAGGCATATAGAAGTAGTGGCTCAGAGGCAGGACATAGCTATGCAGTACCAGGATGAGCTGGTGAACACCATGCAGAGTATATACACTAACTATTGTGGTGAGAACGCTGAGTTCATGCCATACCAGTTCCCAGAACCTCCTGTCTTCCCACTCTACCCTCCACCATTACTGCTCGCCGAAGTCGATGAGGACGATGCAACTGTTGAGTGAGCGATCTTTAGGGAAGCCCTCTTGTATCGATTGATATATGTTTAGCAATGAGGGCATTGCTCACCTTAAGTTTGGGGATGTTTTGGCTATTATCTGTTTATTTCTATTCATTGCCATGATAGGTTGCTATTTAGTACTTTGTTATGTCTTTTTATCAGTATTGTGGTGCAGTCGTTTTGAACTACGGGATTATGCTTGGATTATTATTATTATGGATGATATGAACTATTTTTGGTTTTTATTTATTAATGCTTTGATTATTATTATCATGATTGTGGTTTATAGCCATCTTTTAGGGGCTTATACAAATTAGATGTTTGTGCCATGTGAATGGCCTTTTTACTCTATTTTGAAGTACTATTTAACAAGGGTGTTATATTTATCATTGATTTTTTATTGTGGCTGATGATAAGCACCAAGTAATTATGTCTATCTCTTAGAGTCGTGTCTTGTATGTATGAGCTAGGGGTTGTTCAATCGATAAGTTTAGACTGTTATTGATCCGTCCTTCTTAGCAAGCACCGACCAACTGTGTTAACTAGGTTTTTTTTCAAATTTAGTTCGCGTGTTTATTACTTTGAGAGTTTGTTCACTTTTATAAACTTTCATTTTTACAAGGTAATAAAAGACTTAGACGTTTATACAGTTTTGGATCTTGGATTCTAGCATGTTGACATATATAAAAAAAATTGATTGAAATGAGAAAAAAATAGAAAAGTAGAATTAATATCGAAAGTTTTGCAGTGGGTCGAGATGGAGTGTAAAACGTACTCGCCCATAAACGCAAGACCAATGTTGAGATGGGTATAAAATGCACTCACCGAATAATCTTCATTTTTGTTGTAAAGTCTCAGTTGGCATATGTTGATTATGTGGCCTTTATTGCTCGAGTTATTAGATTCATAGGGGTGTTCTACTCCTAGTGCCCTAAAGTCATCTGGCTTGGGAGTCATTAATCAAAAGCTCATTAATGGGTAGTTCTGAATAGCCTAAGGTAATTAAGGACTATCCGATTCAGATTTTACTATCGTCGTGCTAGAGTCTTTTGATCTTTTCCTGCACTTGCGTCTTATTCTTAATGCTTGTTAAATGTTTAAGTTATGGAGTTTGCTTATTGGTATTAAAAATCGACTCTGCGAACTTATTTGAGCTATGATTAGTTAGGATGGTTGGTCTCCACACACAAACATAGAATGGATCGAATACAGTCTTATGCTTGAAATTGAATGAACCATTTATTAATATCTTTGTTTGCCATATTCTCTAGGAGTAGCTATGATCGAGTTTAGAAGCCATAATACTAGTATAAAGTTTTATTTTTCTTTCACGTGTGTTTTACTATTGTTAGTGTTGTGTTAGATAGTTTGCTCGAGGACAAGCAAAGACTTAAGTTTGGGGGTATTTGATGAGTGGGATTTATACCCGCGAATCAAACACTTTATAACTTAAATAGTTGCCTGATCTCATAGATTTTATATAGTTTTATATGATTATAGTGTTATTGTCTTTAATCGACGTATTGCAGGGCTTTACAGGTGTTTTCTAGCATTTAGCGGCAAAATAGTCATTTTACATGTAGTCGCGCCGCCAAAGCCTAATTTGAATCTCGTGTCGTGGCGCCACCTCCGTTTCCTTACTGATTTTATCTTTGCGCTGCAACGCCACTTATCGTGTATAAGCTCGGGTTGCAGCGCGAGCTACAGTTTTTCTAAACTTACATGGCGTCGTAGCGCCAACCACAAGTCTATTTCCCACGCCGTAGCGCGAGCTCTGGTGCCCAGGCAGAGGTAACTGATTTTGACCTAGCTTGAAGGAGGAAGACGTATAAAAACACATGAGAGCATCTGTATTACATACCTGATAACACATACCATATAATCTTGTAGCTTAGCTTAGGATAGTTTTCTTTTGTAATTTCTTTTTCTTTCTCTTAGATAATGTTTGTAAATATAGATTAGGTAGATTAGGGAGAAGTCTGTCATTTCTTTGGAGCGACAAGAGCAGTGAGCTATACGGATTGGAAAGCTTGATTTGAGCAGAATGATTGGAGATTGAAGGGCATTGATAGAGTTTATTCTTATCCATTTATTTCCTCTGATTTTGTAATCTTTAAATATTATCTTTATTGCTACTTATCAAAACCTTGTTGGTCAGAAAACTGATCACTAAACATGCGCAAGTATACACGGTCTAAAAAGTAATACAGTGATAAGGAAAGTGTCGTACCCACGAAGAACTATCGCTAATATTTACCAGTACCGACTTTGTATCGCTAAAGTCTTATTCGAACAGTAATAAATGGAAGTGTGATAAATCTAGTTAAAACTAATTAACAAAGCAAGTAAATGGATAACGAATGGTAATCGAAGGAAATACGAGCTAAGGTTACAATGTCACCCCACACAGGCATTCTGTCGAACACCTGGCGTGATATGCTTCATCAAACTAGCTACCCTTCTCTCTTTGGTCTTAATGGTCACGACAATTTGTCAACCAAGAACACACAGGTGCTTATGAACCTCTGTCGAGGTATGCACAAACATATCCTCTCCAGATCCACCCAAAAGGGAATAGAATAGAAAAGAACGTCCAAGCTAGATACAATTCTACATATGCCTATGCGAATTAATCATAACAAGGATTTAAGCATAAGTTCTCAAATAGGTCGCATGTGGCGCACATATATATGTATATACTACGCACAACTTATGCAGTCAAAATCCACAATCACATGCCAATATATTTAGGTGTAAATCTACAATCCTTCTTGTAGACACTCAAAATTTTGTTTTCCTGTTACTAACTATACAGGAGGACAAAAGTGTCTTTTTTCACACTCCAGAGATAACCATGGAGGACTACAACATCAACTTCAACCCCAGAGATAGCCTCGGGAGATCTAGTTTCCAACCCCGGGAAATCAGTTTCCAACCCTGGAGATAACCCCGGGAAAATTAGTTCAGACCTCAGAGATAACCCCGGGGGATCAAGTTTAAAACTTGTAGATAACCCTAGGAGGTTAAACCAACCTTAGAGATAACCCTGAGGATAGTCAAAGTCAATATCAAATCAACCTCAGAGTTAACCCTGAGAAAAGACTGATACAACTGCGCAAAAACCAGAGATAACCCCGGGAGGGGAAAAAAGGTCATTTTGCCAACTCAACTTCAACTCACATCAAATCAACTAATTTCAACTTAAATTACTTCAAAATAAGTCCCACAAGAACCATATCTTAACTCCGGAGCGCAAAATATGTAAAACGGCTCACCGGATTGCCTGACGGAAACCTGGAAATGCTATTTTGGTCACGGACCCATCTTCCCGGAATCAAAAAAGGGCAAATCGTATGTCAATGTGTAGCTCTCAGAAAGAACTTTTCGGAATGGTATGAAATGCTTCCATCGGACTCCCGAATTGAAAGTTATGAACGACCGAGCGAACATCGCAATGTCCAAGTGTACGTACTTCAACACGACGGGACTTACATTCCTGGCATCCTGGTCATCCCAGGTAGCCGCAGGTAGACCTATGGCACCACCCCTCTATATATATGGGGCTTGGGGTGGCCTTATTTGAAAAAGAAATGGCGAGGAAGCCCTGTCCAATTTGTTCTGTACACCCTATAAACTTAGTGCTTTCTCATTTTAAACACTTGTGATCTTATATTCTGTCGGGAGCCTAGTGTTCATCCATTTAAAGTTATTGAAGTCTTCTTTGGTAGTCCACTGTAAGCCTTCTTACACACTTTAAGCCTTTCTCTTCATCTCTGCACACACCATTCTTCACGTTGAGAGTCGTGTTGCGTGTGTATGTCCGGACTTCGATCTGTGGTTTCATTTCAGTTTGTATATATATATTTTTATATATGGGCTAACATTATCGAGTTATGCCTCGATTGAGCCTAGACTTTGGTCTGGAGCGTTTATTTGTTTTCGTATATATATATATATATATATATATATATATATATATATATATATATATCAACTGTGTGTCGAACTCTATTTGATGAGCCTGGATTTTACATCCGGTGTGTTTACCGCTTATATATATATATATTTACATTTAGTCCCGCCTGGAGTCTACTTCGTGGCGGTTGACCGTCTTTACAGCTTTCTTTACTTTACGTCTCACCTGGAGTTTACTTTGTGGCGGTTGATTGCTTTTACAACTTTATTTATATTTCTGATCCCCCATGGAGGTGCTTCGTGGTGGTTGATCGTGTTTATATATATATATCTGCTTATTGCTTTATTATCAATTGCGGCATCATGTGAGTCTAGGAATCATGTAATCACAGATTCAGTCTACTGGATCTAGATTCGGTTCCCGTGATGGACAATTTCAGCTGTAATTAGCTTGTAAATTTATTCACGGTGTTTGGATTTCCTCAGATGGTTTTCATGCCCACGAGGAGTTCGGCACTATTTTGTATATTATTTTATTGAAGATGCCTCACATCTCGAAAAATTAAAAACAATCAAGCTGAACACTTAATAAAAATGAGAGTGTAAAAGATCTTAATTACTATTGAGCACAAGGGTTTAAAAAACCTCTTTTATAAAACATCACTGCCATATCTTGTTCAAAACTGAATTTTTATACAAATTCAAACCCTATATATATATGTGCGAACGAGGCCTCATACTACTTCCAAATAATTACACATTGGTCTACACACACACATTCATATATTAGTTTCTTGAAAAGAGGCGGTCACTATAGTAACACGGATGTTTGGGGGTGCCTAACACCTTCCCTCCGTATAATCAAGTCCCCGGACCCTAATGAATCTCGGTTTCACTGACCCGTTTAGCAGTGTCACATCACTGGGTTAATGTGCAAACCTTTTCTCGGTTGTGTTGGTACAACCTTATAAAAACCAACTGCTGACTCTTAACAGTCCATCGTCGATATTATAAATGTCAGACCTTTTTCACTTGTTTTTTCAAACAAATCTCACCTAACATGAGAACACCAATGAACAAGTAACGAAAAGGGACAAATAAACAATCCCGACGTCGACACTTCTGTTTATATCATGTAGATTACCAAAATCATCTCTAATGTCTTAGCGAGAATCATTAAGCACAAATATATTAAACAAAACCATATGGTGCCAACTAAAGAGATAAGACAGTCAATTTAAATAACCAAGGGTTCCATTATAACCTTAGAGCCAAACTATGGCTTTGACTGAGGAATGCAGCACAGTTTTATAGCTAAAGTTATCCCTAAAGTTGAAGGATCCGGGGAGTTTACTATACCTTGCATTATCAGTAACAAGGCATTCAAAAAGTGTTTGTGTGACTTGGGGGCAAGTGTAAACCTCATGCCATTATCCTTTTATACCAAATTGGGTCTACCAGCTCTGAAGCCTACAAACATATTGCTGCAGTTAGCAGATAGATCGGTAACATATTCGAGAGGCATTGTGGAGGATATTTTGGTTAAGGTGGATAAATTTATATTCCCAGCTGATTTCATAATTTTGGATTATAAGGAAGATAAAACATCCTAATCATCCCAGGGAGATCATTTTTGTCTACGGGCAGGACTCTCATCAATGTGCAAAATGGTGAACTAACCATGAGGGTCCAAGATCAGGAAGTTACGTTTAATGTGTTAAAAGCCATGAAGTTCCCTACGGATGAAGATGAGTGTTTCCAAGTAAATGCCATCGATCGGATAGTCAATGATGATATGGTAAAAAGTTTGGTTAGTGATCCATTAGAAAATACATTACTGGGGGATGAGAATTTGGATGATCCAAAATTCATGGATTATTTACAGATATTGGATTCTTTGCCGAGATTTGGTAGATTTAAAGTTCCATTCTAGCCATTACACATAGAGGAAAAGGCTTCAGCTCGGATGAAACTTTCACTTGAGGAGCCACCCACTCTTGAGCTCAAACCACTTCCTAAACACCTCACAAATGCATATTTAGGTTATTCAAATACTTTACCTGTTATTATTGCATCTGCACTTAACGAATTGAAAGAAAGTAAATTGCTGAGGATTTTGAGAGAATACCAGTCTACAGTAGGCTGGACCATTGCCGATATAAAGGGGATCAACCTCTCATTTTGTATGCACAAGATTCTCATGGAAGTGGATACGAAGCCAACAGTGGAGCAGCAGAGAAGGGTAAATCCAATCATGAAAGAAGTGGTGAAAAAAGAAATACTCAAATGGTTGGATGCGGGAATTATTTACCCAATTTCAGACAGTGCACGGGTCACTCCAGTACAGTGTGTGCCAAAAAAGGGAGGAATGTCAGTGGTTTTGAACGAAGATAATGAGCTAATTCTAACGAGGACAGTGACGAGATGGAGGGTGTCATTCTAGGCCAAGTTAAAGCAACTAGGTGAAACTTTTAATCTCATTTCATAGCTAACTAAGCCATGTATGTATGTTATCACGTTTAGAACTTTAAGTACACAAGTTACTTTAAGTTCGTTCTCAAAGTTTCAAGTTTTCTTTAGAAATCATTTTCAACTAAGCTATTGTAAGTTAATAATAAGTAAAGAAACTTTAAATCACTTCCCATGCTTAGGTATACTCATAACTCGACAATATTTATGTGTTAAAATATCATAACATCAAAGACTCAAGATTCGTCAATATTTATTTTCAAAACTCCAAGTTTCTTTTCAAAACACATACTAAATCATGCTAAAGCATTCCATTAGGAATAAGGTAATCTTATATGTCATGTCTATTATCATGAATATTTATCGTTTATCACTTAGAATAATATATTCCATCGCCGGGAGCACTATACTTGCGTATGTACTCGTCCGACGCCCTCCGATTGCCTTCGAATACGTAACAGACACACAGATGGACATTTGTACCCCTCTTAACGACTTCAAAATCGAAAAACTTAAAGAATGAAAGTTGTAGGTCTATTTGTCCTCGTTCCGGATAATCTTAAATCACCTTAATCAGAGTTTGTATGAAAATGTTATTCCCATTTTAGTAAAATATGTCCGATCAAATTTTCTTAACATTTGTAAGTCAGACTACCCCCCCCCCCCCCCGCCAGGGTGGGGGTTTTAGACTATAATAGTCCGTTGGGGTGGGCATGGCTACTGCAGCTGCGAAAATGGCATTCCCCTTCTACGAGCTATCACGCCAAACTACCATTCAAACAACAATGTAATGATACTTAATTGATATAAACTTACTACTAAACATCCCTAGCATGCTTGTAAGACCTAACTTTTATGAATAAAGAATAATTTTCTCGAAATATATTTTTGAATATTATGGTGTGGATTTGATATAATGTTATAATAGTGGGTAATATTTACAAATTTTACAAAGTAAGCAAGTGGTTATATAATATTTTATTGGTCGGGGAATATTCATTTTAACAGAGAATATTCGTACGACGGCACAATTATTGGTGGACCCCACAATAGAAGTATTGTCGTAGTTATAAAATGACAAAATTATCTTTCTATAAAAATAACGGCGGAGGTGTTACCATTAAAACTGTTGAACTACCCGGTAGTAAAAGTACAGTAATACGCGTGGTTGCATAGTAGCACACGGTATTGATTATTGATGCTTACGTGAGAAGTCACTGAGTTATACTCAATTATTGCAATAGTAATTGCTGCATCATAACTCTCATATTATTGATTCAATTATTGTTACAGTATCATCTGCATAATATGATATATTATTAAATCAATAATTGAGACGGCAAAGTTATTCATATTATTATTTGCAATGTTGACAATGTCTAGAAGTTCTGTCAAGGAGAGGTTTGGTCACCTAATTGCGCGCCAATAAGGAGAAATCCTTATCAGAAAGCCCCCTCTTTCCTGGCAACGACCTGGTTGTTAAATATTGTGAATTATAATATTAATGATGAATAAGTTCGTGTTTATTAAAGATGATTTTTATAGTTCCATTGTGTTGGAATTATTTGTGTTAGTGGAAATCGACATTTGTTTCGATAATAATTGATGTCTGGAGGTTATATTGTTCAATCGGGTATTCAAGGCACTTTTCGTGTCGTAGTACTATTCACGAGTTACTATTCACGATCTAAATCACCCGTAAAATATATTTCTTTTCAGTCTAAATCATTTTTGGGTACAATATTATTTCATGAGGAGATGTGCTAATTTTTCAGACTGTTGGTTGAAGATATAATAGTAAACCAATATGGACCGTCCGTTTAAAAGTAAATTAATATGGATCGTTCATGAATTAGTTACTATTCAGTCTATTCTACTATAAATAGAAGCTCATTTATTTCTTATTTCTTACGAATTCACTGAAACTCTAGGGAGAGAAAGAAGAAAAGTATTCTGCTACTTCACTACTCCAATATCCAGTTTCTTCTAAGGTAAGGGATATTATTTGCTGTACTTGTAAGGGGTATTATTTCTTTTGTATTCATGAAGAGAACTTCTGTTATTCCATTCTTTATTCTTCTATTGGAATAACCTGTCTATGTGGATTACCACATGCATGGTGAATGATCCTTCGTATTCATTCCTTATTAAATTGTGGAAATGATCTGTCTACGTGGATTACCACATGGCGGGCAAAAATCCATTTGTAGTTTCATATATTTTATTATACTCAGTTGGTTAAAGCTTTGGCTTTTATACTCCATGAAATTAGTGGAATATCTTTGATATTTGCGCTTCATCCAGTATCTTTTCATGGAAATATTCTTCTGAGGATTCTTGAATTTTACTCTACAAAGCAGTATCATGTTAACAATTTGGACGTTATTGGTTCCTGGATAAATTAATTTATAAATCTTTAAAATTTATTCTTGAACTTGTTTTATTGAATTATTATGTCATTGTCATCATCCTCGTGCTTATATTATGATGAAATTCATCTTTGGCTTACGTGCATAGATGGACTTGGTATGATTATGACCGGGGATTATTCGGTATAATCATTACCGTAATGTGACGAATGATGTGGTAAAAGTCCTCATTGGCCAGTAGTTCATTGGTGGACAGTTGATGGTATGATTATGACCAGAAATTATTCGGTATAGTCATGAGCATTGATGATTACATGAATATCTTTGGCCGTGGAGAAGGGATGATTCAATTTTATTTATTAAGCTGAGTCTCAGCGATAAAGTTGATGAAAAACTTTTTAAATCATAGAAGATAGTAGATTTTTTTACCTTACTTGACTCTTCTAATGGATTGCTTGATCCGCTTCAGTTAAACTTTTTGTCTATTATATTCTATCAGTTTAACATTGTTGAAGGCTAATGATAATTTATTCTGCATTATCTTAGTCATAATATTTCTTACTGGGCTAGTTGAGCTCACCCTTTCTTTCACTGTTCTCTTCAGGAAATGAGAATGTAGCTGGGACTAGTCGGGGAACAGAGTGATGGTCCTAGATGGTGCATTAGTAGTCCTCACTATTCTGTGAAATAGTGTGGTAATAAATATAATGAGTACTCCATTGAGTGTGGATATTGTCTAGATGACAATATTTGTATTAAAACTCACAGCCTATGTTTTGTCCTATTTTACACGACTGTTGTATAATTAAGTTGTATTTGTATTTAGTACATTGTATCTGGTGACTCAAGATGGGTGATGTATACCTGTTTTGGGGGCGTCACAGTTGGTATCAAAGCTTAGGGATATGATCCTTGGCTGAGATGTGAGACAAGAACTTGGAGGGGAGAGACAGGGAATTCCTTCGCTAGTATGAACTACCTAAGTTTATTTGGTATTTAACTGGTCGGTCAGAATATAGGGATAATATGCGATATATTAATTAACCCTTGTTTTGTGGCTGTATTGGAAAATGGCATCTGAAAATGTTGAGATAAGCAATGAAGCACATGAGATCGTGGAGTCACCACAGATTAATACCCAGGATAATGTGCAACATGAAGACAATAATCCTCAGGTGAATAACAACACCGACCAAATGGCGAACGACGAAATGTTTAGGAGCTTTCTGCAATTCATACAACATCAGCCAAGAGAAACTCATGTCCAAAATGTAGGTGGAAACACTGGAAACTCTCGGACGCTCACCGCTAAACAGTTCAAGGAGCTGGGACCACCGGAGTTTATTGGAGAGCCAAAACCACTTAAGGCGGAAGCATGGATAAAGCAGATCACCAAGATATTTGATGTCTTGGGATGCTCCGAGGAGCAAAAGGTTCCTTTTGCCACCTTTATGTTGCGAGGAGAGGCAGATTACTGGTGGGAATCAGTAAAGTGTACTCAACCTATCGCACTAAAGATGTCTTGGGAGAAGTTCCAAGAACTGTTCAACGACAAGTACTTTCCCGAAAGTATTCGTCACATTAAAGAGGTAGAGTTCATCAAGTTGGAGCAGAACAATATGACCGTGGTGCAGTACAAAGCTAAGTTTGTCGAGTTATCCTGGTTTACATCCTATTTGGTTGCTAATGAGGAGAGAATGACGCGGATGTTTTTAAGAGGTTTGAAACCGGAGATACGTCAATATCTTATTTCTCATAAACTGTGTTTGTATTCAGATGTTGTAAATAGGGCTCAGTTATTGGAGTACGATAACGGGTCAATGCAACCAAGAGAAAGTAGCCGACAGAATGAAAATACCAGTGGTAGCAGTCATCGAAGCGGTGACAACAAACGTGGAGAAAATCAACATGCCAGAAATGGTAACCACTTCGGTGGTAATCATGGCCAAGACAATAAAATTGGGAGTTTCAAGAAGAGGAGATTTAATAATGATGGAAGGATGTCAGCACCAGCACATGTTTTTAAGGAAGGAGAGCGACCGCTGGTCGTATGTTACAAATGCGGAGGGAAGGGACACATCAGTCCAAACTGTATGCAGCAGTCCAAAGCATGTTACAATTATGGAAGAGAAGGTCACCTAGCCTGATTTTATCGTGCACCGAAGTCATGTCCAGCTAGGATGGAGGCATCAAAGTTCGTCCCAGACAAGACAAAACCGATAGTTCAAGGGAGAGCGTTTGTTGTAACCTCCCTGAAAGCAAGGAACCCGAACGAGGTCATCACGGGTAAGCTTATCATAAATTCTAGTGAAGTATATACCTTATTTGATACCAGCTCTACCCATTCTTTTATTTCTCCTACTTGCGCTCAACGTTTAAATTTAACTCCAGAGAAATTGGACTTTGAATTATCGGTTGAAACTCCGTTGGGAGAAACCTTCATTACATCCACGGTTTATAAGTCTTGTTTGATTCAAATCGGTAATCTCACATTACCTGTCGATCTTATTTCTTTAAAAATACTTGCGTTTGACGTAATTCTAGGGATTGATTGGTTAACTACTCATCATGCAAAAATTGATTGTTTCCGTAAGGTTGTTAGTTTTCATATTCCTAATCAACCTATTATGCGAATTCAAGCGACCAAACCATTAAAATCAATCACGGCCATTTCAAGGCATAAAGCTATTCGTTTATTGAAAAACGAATGTCAAGCTTTCTTAGCTCATGTCACAGATTTAAACAAAAATACGTCAGTTTTGAATGATATTTCTATTGTTAATAAATTTCCTGACGTATTTCCTGAAGAACTTCCTGGCCTACCCCCAGAGCGTGAAATTAAATTTTGTATCGACCTTGAACCTGGTACAAAAACCATTTCCAAAGCCCCATATCGAATGGCTCATATTGAACTTCAAGAGTTAAAGACCCAATTGCAGGAACTGTTAGACATTGGTTTCATTCATCCTAGTACATCTCCTTGGGGTGCTCCTGTTTTATTCGTGAAGAAGAAAGATGGGAGTATGCGACTTTGAATTGACTACTGAGAATTGAACCATGTCACCATCAAGAATAGGTATTCGTTACCTCGCATTGATGACTTGTAACGCCCCCAAATTCGGGTATCTTCCAACCCGACAGATGGTGCTCCACTGTACTAACATCCATTTAATCATTCCATTGAAATACAACAAAATGAAAGTAATTACTATCTTCTTATTACAATCAAAGTATAATCCTTCCCATGTTCATAAACCGGTTACATCGTTCATTGTTCATAATGTATAATACATACAAACTTACTAAACTATTACACAATGCCTAAGCATCCATCTTAGCTTTGCCCTTATCATTCTTGGCATTCACAGTACGTTCATCTTTAACTGCAGTTATATAATTCAAGCAAGAAGTGAGCATGACAGCTCAGCAAGTTTAATCAAGCATAATAGGAATACCACATTCATGAAATATACAACAATTCCAACATAACTGAACAATAGTTATGAAGTATTCTGAATCAATAATACTTTAACAGTTCATAACATTAATTCCCAGAGTATAGAATAGATTAGGAATTCTGAACCGGTCGATAGACCATGAACAGTAAATTTAGTTTTCATACTTGAAAAGGAGTCCACAGCACTAAGTCCATTCATCCGTATAACTTACGAGTACTTCTAGGTGATCAGCCTATAGTACTCTATGTTGATCAACACTACATTCATTAAAAGTATTTACGTTTAATATTTTTGGCAAACTCGCGTGCCCATCGTATAACCGATGAAAAATACTTTTGTTTGTTCATAGACAAACCTTACCTTCACATCCGTACCAATTACATGGCATAGGATAGAGTTAACATTTCTATATAGAATGATATGTATGATAATCAATCTATATATTACGAATAGTCTAGCCGAGTTAAAATCTGGCATCGACTCTTTCTTTGAAATAAATCTTGCAATTCAGTTCAACGAATCACATAAAACTTGGCTAACATTGAAGTTAGACAAGCATTAAGAAAACTTGCCTTTCATTGTCTTCAAATAACTTACTCGACTGACCACAGCCTTTACAGAATCTACATAATATATTCACATAGCACAATGTAATTAGCTATCAAACAACTATTCACATTGTTCCTACAAGCTTCTTTCTCTTCTATGTCTGTGTTAACTTAATATCTTTATTAAAGTCAACATGACTTATTACCCTTCGTCCCGGTGTATCACTCTATTGACGTTTATTAACTGGACTCAAACATCGTTGATAAGGTACCAACTTTGTTCGTTGTACATATCTTGTTAAAATGCATTACATTCCTAAGTTTCATACTCTATACCTTAGTATAGGTAATATAGGATTAGTCTTAGTACATTTATTGAGTATATAAACTCAACTCAAGTAGGTCTCTAAACAACTGAAGCTTAAAACCTAACTTGTCAACTTTTTTCTATTGCCGGCGCTGCGACGCGGCATCCTTTGTAATTTAGTGGCGCTGTGGCGCGAGTTAGCAGGGTACTCGGCTGAGTCTGGAGCTGCGACGCCACCACTTCGTACTGGTTTTGGCGCTGCGGCGCCAAGTCTGTGCACCAGTTGGCCAAACCAATTTTGGTTTTCTAATGAAACTCCCGGCTTCCTAATTTGTTAGTTTTACATCCGAATTGACCCATTCGAATTCTTACAAGTCAGGAATTACATCCTTTATGTGTTCATATAAGAATTCAACATTTTCGAATCCGTTAACTCATAATTCACTATTGACTGCATTTTATATACGTTCATAAACGTTAATGAGCGTTCAATGCTCGTTTTCTTCGTTCTAAGTCAGAATCCGACGATTCTCGAACCCATAACTCTTAATTACCATATCTCACGTGTTGACATTGAAAACTAACATTTTCAAGTCTCACGGCAACTTTTGACTACCATTCCAGAATTTCTACGTTTTCGACGTTTAACGTCTATTTCCATAAAATTCGCCATAACTTCGTTACTAATGTTCTCTAAGCCAAATCACATGGAATACTCCATGGATTTCATATCTACATCCTAACCAAACAAGATGCATATATTAACGTATTGATGGAGCTCAATTACTTATCAACAATCGATCTCAACTATCAATATTTCCATGGTTCAAAACTATATTAAACCTTATTATTTTTATAATCTCATGACTTATAGAGATTGAATCTATGGTAAGTCATCTTTTAATCCTCACTCATGACATATACCACCCCTTCATGATTCTATAAAATGAAAGAAAATCTAAAAGAGATGGATATGAGAAACAAGAAGTATTACCTCAAGAACTCTTAAGAAATCTTTTGGAAAACAAGAAGTTAAAGCTTCCAAGTGTATGTTTTGCAAGTGTAGCTTCCTTTCTCTCTCAAATAATCTAGGTTGGCAAATTTGAAAACTCTCAAATGAAACAACCTAGCTTCTTATTTATAGAAAATTAGAATGGCGGGCAATTTGGACAATAAACACGACCTCCTTACTATTCATGTGTAGTCACCAAGTAAAACACATGGTGACCAAGCCTTATGCTTGGCTTCTACACTAAAGTGGCCAGCCCACCTCCTTTTTGTGACATCCCATTGGTTGCCCCATGGGTTTTACCCATTCGGTGACCCACCAGTTCGACCTACGGTTCGATTTTAATGAATTGGGCTTAACTAAATTAACATTGGGCCTTGGTCATCCAAATGATTGGATTAATTAATAATCTAACTCAAATGAATTAGTCATTAAGTCTTAACTTAATTCTATAATACGAATCGTATCACATACGTACCATTTACGTATTATCTCCGTATACTACTCGTACAGTAATCATATTGTACTTCGTATTTTCTCAACATATTATTCATAGATAATAAATAGTATCACCCAAGGCATAACACTCGCCTTAACCCTAAAGTCATTCCTTTTACGCATATTATTTCTTCCTCGAAAATCAATATACTCAACCCTTAGGTTTTAAGTCCGTAGGCGAAAACTGCATTTTCCATAAGTAAAATATTATCAGATATTCCAACTCATCACGATATTCCATCATTACGCATTTCCCGGAATTTCAAAATAATTCGCCGATCAGAAATGGATGAATAGTGTTTTTAAGGAAATTTCTCGGAAAACAATTATTATCGTCTTGGAAATTCCAAACAACTATTTCTAACACGTAGCCAGAATACTAACCACGTTAGCACATTCTAGGTCATAGAACGACCTTCACATAGCTTACTCACAAAGAAATCAATTAAAAATCTGATTTTCTCTGGCATTACATTCTCTCCCCCTTATAAAGATTTTGTCCCCAAAATCTTAGCTTATAATTACATAAACAAATGAGGAAAATCTTCCTTCATTTTACTTTTGAGCTCCCACGTTGCTTCTTCAGCATTGTGGTTTCTCCATAACACCTTCACTGAAGGTATTACCTTATTTCTTAAAACTTGTTCCTTCCTATCAATAATTGGAATTGGAAGTTCCTCATAGGACAAGTCATTCTCTATCTGAATAGATTCATACTCTATCACGTGTTTATAGTCCGGTTTATAAGGACACAACACTGACACATGAAACACATTATGAATGCGTTCCATCTCTAGATGTAAGGCTACTACATAGGCTACCTCCCCTATCCTTTTTAGAATCTCAAAAGGTCCTACAAACCTTGGACTGAACTTCCCTTTCTTTACAAAATGTATCTTCCCTTTCCAAGGTGATACTTTCAAAAAAACAAAAGATCCTACATCGAATTCTCTATTCTCTCTGTGAGGATCTGCATACTTCCTTTTCCTATCTTGAGCCGCAACTAATGGAGTACGTATTAACTCTACCATGTCCTCCGTCTGCTGAACCATCTTAGGTCCCAACATTCGACGTTCACCCACCTCATCCCAACACAATGGAGTTCGGCACTTCCTCCCATACAACGCTTTGTAAGGTGGCATGCCTATACTAGCATGAAAACTATTGTTGTACGAAAATTCCACCAACGGTAGAAATTCGTCCCAACTCCCTTTGAATTCCATAACGCAAGATCTTAACATATCTTCAAGTGTTTTAATTGTTCACTCACTCTGACCATCCGTCTGAGGATGATACGCCGTACTCAATCTTAACTGCGTTCCCATTTGCTCTTGCAAACTTCTCCAAAAGTTCGATGTGAATCGTGGATAACGATCTGACACGATCGAAACAAGTACTCCATGTCTAGAAATAATTTCCTTGACATACAACTTAGCTAACTGATCTAGGTTATACCTAACTCCTATTTGTTGAAAATGAGCCAATTTCGTTAATCGATCCACTATCACCCAAATAGCATCGTATCCTTTTCTGGTTGTTGGAAGTCCCACCACATAGTCCATCGTGATGTGCTCCCACTTCTACTCTAGAATTTCTAGCGGTTGTAACAACCCGCTCAGTCGTTGATGTTCAGCCTTAACTTTTTGACAAGTTAAGCACCTACTAAAATATTCTGCTATATCCCTCTTCATATTCCGCCACCAAAAGTTCTAACGAATGTCTTGATACATCTTCGTACTATCGGGATGTATCGAGTACCTCGAACTATGGGCCTCCATCATATTTTCTTCTTTTAATTTGGGATCATTAGGAACCCAAATTCTTCCGTCAAAACGAAGTAATCCCTCCTTATCGAGGTTATACTCAGTCTTTTCTTCGTCTTCTATTCTTTTCTTCATCTGGTTGCACTCCTCATTGCTTAATTGTACTCCGCTAACCTGCTCCACTATGGTAGGTTGGGTTTCCATGGAAAATAACATCCCTACCGCTTCCTCCGGTAACTTAACTTCTAGTTCCATTTTTACCATCGCTGTTGCCAACTCATTTTGAGTTGTTAACATTGATAATTTCTCTCTACCATTCCTACTTAGCGCATCGACTACTACATTTGCTTTCCCCAGATGATATAAAATATCACAATAATAATCTTTTAATAACTCTAACCACCTTCTCTGTGTCATGTTCAACTCCTTCTGTGTGAAGATATATTTCAGACTTTTGTGGTCCGTGTATATCTCACTTTTCTCACCATAAAGATAATGCCTCCATATCTTTAGGGCAAAAACTACAGCTGCCAATTCTAGGTCATGAGTAGGATAGACCTTCTCATAATCCTTCAATTGACGTGACACATACGCAATGACCTTGTCATCCTGCATGAGCACGCAACCCAGTCCTTTATGCGAAGCATCGCTATACACTACAAAATTCCCTGTACCGTCTAGTAAGGACAATATCGGTGCCTCACTTAACCTCTTCTTTAACTCTTGAAAATTGTTCTCACATGTTTCAGTCCACACATACTTCACTGACTTTCTTATCAGATTTGTTAATGGAGTAGCTAATTTAGAAAAGTCCGGAATGAACCTTCTATAGTATCCCGCTAACCCCAGAAAACTCCGAACCTCAGTTGGCATTTTTGGTTGCTCCCATTCGTTAACTACTTCTACTTTTGCCGGATCTACGGAAATTCCATCCTTATCAATAACATACCCTAAAAACTGCACCTTCTCAAGTCAAAATTCACACTTTGTGAATTTCACATACAACCTTTCCTTCCGTAGTGTCTCCAACACTATTCTTAAATGTTCCGAATGATCTTCTGGCATTTTTGAATAGTGTAAAGTCCCCGAACTCGGATACTTGAAACCCGAACTCGGTACTTCACGATACCATTTCTATGAGCGGAATACTACTACTAATAATAACAATAATATAAAACTTAAACTTAAATTTATAAATACATCAGAGTCTTTCTCCCAAGTACGTAACCTTTAAACATTCATTACATGTCATAACATATATAAATGTATATATCATAGTCTTCATAATCTAAAACTATTACAATCAGTAACATAAAAAGTCATTCAGCAATTTTCCCTTTTCCCTTGTCCTTGACAAATCCTTCTGGTCCTTCACACTTAGCTGAAAACATTTAAATTAAGCAAGAATGAGAATTTAATTGCCCAGCAAGTATTATATATATAGGCTGAAAGAATTTAAATGTTTTCTTTATAATATTCTTCTACAACTAGTCAATAGTTGTGAAGTAATCTATACCAATAATAATAACATAACAACCCTCTTTCAAATGTTTGAATCTGTGTATTGACTATACATGAGGTTTCTGTGACATACTATGAACATTGTTTTTCATTTTCGAAAAGGTTTGAACAGAAATTCATCTATAAACCGTCATGACTTACGGGCACGGAGGGTGATATGCCCCATTGTACCCTGTATTGATCAATACTACATGTATAAGAACGATGTTATCGTTTACTCTGTCCGCCTTGGGCGCATAAAATTTTTCCCATTATCGGGATGTTCATACCTGTCGGGTTTTCATAACAAAGGTCTTATCTTATTCAACAATAATAATATAATTCAACATATATGTATATCAAAGGTGTATCAACATGCGATTAAATACAATGATTATCCAAGTGGGGACACTTGTATAATCATTTATAGAAATTAACGAACAGAATATATATAACTGAATTATCATATACTAGCATGTTGATAATCAATGGGCGTATATAATATAAGTTTAACAATCTGTATAATAATAGCAATAATTCTGAACTTCTCACTTCTGTCCGTTGCATAAAGAAAATGCAAAGTTAGGATACTTGCCTGATGTGCTGCTTACACTTTGCAACTTAGTTTTATCTTTTATGAAATCACCTAACATTAATCAGATTATTTTACTGATTAGTACAACATAACGTACACATAACACTGCCTATTGCAGTCAGCACATTCCCTATTCACATTATCACACATGTTCAACAATCGTTGACTCATAATTAAACATCAACACCTTCCTAATCACATTGTCATACAACATTGATCAACATTGAATCACAAATAAACAGTTAACTAACTAAAGTATCTAAGTCCAGATCAATTTCTGATCTATGTCGGTCTACCGACAGCTTTATCGGGTAAATATCGAGTCTAAGACTCTAAACCGTAGTTCAATATCCATTTGGATAACTTAAACATCAGTCGCACTATTTTTCATAGCCTTATAATAATTATTAAATAATTATTATCATTTATTATAATTTTTGAAATATCAGAATCATTATTAAATGATTTAAATATTAAACAATTCTATTATCATTAATATTTAATTAATATTAAACTATTAATGAAACCATTGCCAAAATATTAAAGTTATGTATAATAACTCAAAATATTTTTAAAACATTTTTAATACCCTTAAATGATTTTTAAAACATTTAAAATCATCATTAAATAATTACCATTAATATGTAAATATTAATGAACTATTTATCCAAATATTAAAAGTCATTAATTATACTTAAAATATTTTTAAATCATTAATATCCTTTTTAAATGATTTTTAAATAAATAAAACCATTTTTAAACTATTTATTTAATATAATTATTAAATAAATTTAATATTATTAATAATAATTTAATAATCATTAATATTAAATTATTAAAGAAATTATCCTTTAAATATTAAAAGTTATATTTTATAACTTAAAAAATCTTTAAACACTTTATTTTTATTTAAAATGATTATTATAATAATAAAATCATTTTTAAACTCAATTATTTAATATAATTATTAAATAACTTTATTATCATTAATCATAATTAATTAATGAAATTTACCTTTAAATATTAAAAGTTATATTTTATAACTTAAAATATTTTTAAATATCTTATTATTATTTAAAATGATTTTTAATATAATAAAATCATTTTTAATTCATTTATCTAATTCATTTAATAAATAACTTAATTATCATTAATATTAATTTATTAATGAAAATTATCACATAATATTAAAAGTTATCAAAAATAACTTAAATTATTTTCTTATACCATAATATAATTTTAAATGATTTTTGAAATATTAAAATCATTTTTAAATAATTTATTTAATATTATAATTATATAAATTAATTACTTTAAATATTCCCAAAAATATTAAATATTTATGAAATATATTTAAAATAATTAAAAACTAATTTTCAGAATTTAAAATAATTTTTAATAATTTATTTTGTATTTTTAATAATTAAAAACTATTTTCTTCTATTTATTAATTAATTTCCAAAAATTATTAATAAAACTGTCGCTAAAGGGCTATAGCGACACTTTCTGTCGCTATAGGTGTTCTTGAGGATTTCTAAAAACATAAACCAGTGTGTTAGGGGGGTGGTTTGACCATGAATAACTTTCTGTACAAAATGTTTCTAGGCGATCTAACACATACATCTTGTAGTACTCATGTAACACTACAATTACCAACAAACATCATGGATTAACAACAAAAGATCTGGGAGATATAAGCCTCCAAACTATTTGACAACACTTTTCTTCACGAAAAACAGTTCGAGGTGCCTACTTTGGATCTCTATAACTTGCAATCCGTGTAACGTTTTTGTGATCTATCACTTCCAGTGTGTATAAATCATGTAGGAATACAACTATAACACTTAACATACATATAACAACGACGGATCTAACAGGAAATTGCCGGTCAAAGTTCACCACGGAAATTGTTCATAAAAATTATGGGTTCGGTAATTTCACAGTTTTGGTCAACGGGTTTTGACCATGAATAACTCCCGATCTATAAGCGATATGAACTTGATTCTTTTTGCACCTTAAAGAGCATATTACATACTACATATAACAACTTACAAACACCAAAAAAACTAAATAATCACAGAGATATAAGGCCTGACATTTGCCTAAAAATAACAGATTTCGGTTTTTTTTTTAAATTTGGAAAAACTTTGATTTTGAGCAATTTGATGTTATGGGTCATGAATCTAACAACCCAGAACATTAATAAACTCCCTATTACACAACTTTAAACAATCAATTTCAACAATTAACAAGGAATCGAATGATTTCTAATTTTTGAGATTTTATACCTTTCTTTGATCCAATCTTTGATTTTTCTGATTTTTGGCTTCCGATCTGTTATGGGACTTCGTGGGGCTGATCTAAGGGACTGAAATGCTAGATAATTTCGGAGGTGAGAGGCTTGAGATAGTTTAGTAAGTTTTTGTGCCAAATTTTGTGAACAAAATGATTTTCTGTCTCTTCAATCTATTTATAGACCATCATGGTGCATGAATGCTGAGATTTGGAGCTTGTTTGCTGGCCATTTTGTCACATGGAGTGGTTGGGGTTGGTTAACAACTCCAACCTATTGTCAAAACCTAGTTTGTAGCTTCAATTATACAAGAGGGACATTTTTGTCATTTCCTTAAATTTCTAGAAAATTTCCTTAGGGTTTAGGGTTTAGACGTTTTAGTATTTAGGGTTTAACATTTAACCCTTAAAGATTTAGCAACTAGGATTTCAAAAATTTCCAATTTTAGAATTTAGCAATTAGGGTTTATTACAAAAATAATAAAATAAAATAACTAAATTTTAGTTTCTAAAATTAGACAATTTAGGTTTGTTAATTAGATTAATTTTCTAATTACTTTATACATGAACATTAGAGTTTACCATCTCTAGTTATAATTAAATTTGCTAATTATAGCAATTAGGGTTTATTCTTTTGGTAATTAGGGTTACCAAATTACTATTAGGGTTTTTAATTACTAAATTAGGGTTTTAGTTTAGTAATTAGGGTTTAACAATTTAGGGTTTCTAAATTTAATAATTATAATCATAATACTTGTTAATTAATCACATTATCAATAATCACCAACAATCTCAATTCTAATTTCAAATTAGGGTTACTAATTATAACAATTAGGGTTTCTAGAAATAATACCTCAAAATGGTAATTAGGGTTTACCTAATTAATACATTTAAAACACGCCATAATTTATCTAACACACTTAAAATAATCTTGCACTCTAATTTGTATCTCAAATAAGGGTTTAACATTATTCTTGAGTTTGGTCAAAATACACCGTAATTGACCAACCATTTTCAATACGGTCATACCGTACATATTCATAGCACTGAAAAATCAAAATATAAGTAATATTATATTATTATTCTAATACCTTGACAATAATCCAAAATTAGGGTTTGGATTCCATATCTGATTATTCTTTCATATTTAACCTTAATAATTAAGGTAAAATAATTAACTTAATAATCTGTACAAAATTTCACATAATAAAATAATTATTATATTTATTCTAAAAATCACTTCATTTATTATTTAAATAATATATGATTATATATATTCAGGGAAAATAATTAATAAAAACATTTCTATCTTAAAATTAATTATTATAAAAATATACTTTATAATAATCAATAATTCTACAATAAATTTACTTGTAAATATTCATGTAATAAATATATTTTTATTTACCACATAAATACATATACACATAATCTTGTACAAATCCTCATCCTTAAAATAAATAAAAAAAAATTATACGCAAAATTTATTATTTATTTATATAGAAAATATCGGGTTGCCACAAATAGACTAGAATATCATCAATGAACACTACAACAAACTTGTCCAAATATTGTTTGAACACTCTGTTCATCATATCCATAAATGCGGCTGGAGCATTAGTCAACCGAAACGAAAAATACTTTGCCCCTTTCAATTGATCAAACAGATCATCGATCCTGGGCAAAGGGTATCTATTCTTAATCGTTAACTTGTTCAACTCTCGATAGTCGATACAAAGTCGTAACGACCCATCCTTCTTCTTTACAAACAACACTGGTGCTCCCCAAGGAGACACATTTAGTTGAATATACTTCCTGTCTAATAGTTCTTGTAATTGAACCATTAAGTCCTTCATTTCGTCTGGCGCCATCCGATATGGTGTCCTTGAAACTGATGTCGTTCCCGGTAACAGATCAATTACAAACTCCACCTCCCTGTCCAGTGGAATACCCAGTAACTCCTCCGAAAATACATCCGCGAACTCTTGCACAACAGGTATCTGATCCAAGGATGTTCCCACTCTTTGGGTATCCACCACATGGCATAGATAATGTATACACCCTTTTCTCAACATCTTTCTAGCTTGTGTCATAGACAGATAACAAGAGCGTCTCGGTGAATTACTACCGAAGAACATTACCTTGGTTTTCTTAGAAAGCCGAAGGTTTACACTTTTCCTATGGCAATCTATAATCGCCTCATGGTTCACCAAGCAATCCATACCAAGAATTACGTCGAATTCTTTTAGCATTATCGGTACCAAATCTACCGATAACTTATTCCTTCTAATTTCCACGTAGCAATTCTTATGAATATGTTCAATGGGGATTATCTCTTAATTTTCTACCTTAATGTCTAAAGGTTTAGGTAACCTCTAAGGGATTAAAAAAAATCCCTTAGCAAATTCATATACTATAAAAGAATAAGTAGTACCCGAGTCAAATAGCACGTAAGTATTTATCTCATTGACCGGAATGATACATGCTACCACATCTGTTGATGCAACCACATCTTGAACAGTCATATTAAACGTACGAGTTGGGGGTCTACCCACTGATGGTGTTGGTCCAGTAATGGCTACTTTACCACTACTAGAACTCTTATTTCCCACTAAACCCTTCTTCGGGCAATTTCTTACCATATGGTCGATTGACCCACAGACAAAACACCCCAAGTTTTTCTTAGGGTTAGGACAGTTGGGTGACAAATGCCCCTCTTGCCCACAATTGTAGCATACTACTTTCCCCTTTAAACAGACTCCAATGTGAGATTTTTCGCATGTCTTACATGCTTCTGTTCTCCTTTTGGGATCTCCCTGCTTCACCCCGGTATTCCCAGGATTAAAACTCTTCCTCTTTGGCAAGTTTCTATTTCCCCTAGTAACTTTAGCCTTATTACCTCCTTCTAGCTTACTCTTAATCTTCTGCTCTTTGTGGTACTGAGACAAAGCCTCACCACCACTTTCTGCTATTATCGCCTTCTCCAGAATGGTACCTTAGGAAGCACTCTGGAAAACTGATATCCTACTGTAGAACCAGGGTTTTATGCCCTGCTTAAATCTGTGCGCCTTCCTTTCCTCTGTATCCACCTGATGTGGAGCAAATTTCACCAATTCGTTAAACTTGGCGGCATATTGGGTTACTGTCATATCCCCCTTCCTAAGTTCTAAGAACTTAATTTCCATCCTACCATGCATGCTAGTAGGGAAATAGTTCTCAAAGAAAACCTTCTTAAACTGTTCCCAGGTAACAACCTTTGTCCTAGACCCACCCTGGTGAGCTTCCCACCAGTAGTTGGCTTCCCCCTTCATCATGTAAGTCGCAAAAGAAGTCTTTTACGCTTCACCTATGTTTGTTATCACAAACGCCTTTTTAATCTCCCTAATCCATGTCTGGGCTTCTAGTGGATCCGTCGTTCCCCGGAACTCAGGAGGACCCACACTTTTAAAGTCCTTAAAAGTAGTTGTTCTTGCTACCCCAGGAGCTACGGGAATCCCACCCCCCCACTTAGTTAAATGCAGCCGTTAATAAATTAACGAACTCTTGCATAGGGTTATTAGGACCCCCCCTAATTTTAATTATGAGACTCGACCTCTTGGTTCCGTTGTCTCCTTCTCGGTGGCATAATTCTGATTAAATAAATAAAGCTTCGTTATTATCTATTTAACTATTCGGTTATCATTTTAAATTAACAACAACCATTCATACCACAACAAGCATGTTAAATAAAACTTCATTATATAAATATGCTTTCATAGTCAAAACTATTTACATCATGTTCCCTTTGCCAAAAGCTATTACATACTATCCCGCGATTGTCTTCTACAAAAGTTAGGATTTACAAAAAGACTACCCTTCGTTATACAAAAGATGGTTTTACGTCACTACTTATATACCAAAAAGATCTAGCGATCTACTAACACTGTCGAACGACATTTTCATATTTCTAATTTGCCAGAATCAACACTATATCTCGACTTATGGTATGTCGAGTCTGCCCGGACTTAATAGAATAACAAGTAATTTTTAGCTTGAAATTCTCATGAGCGCATTCATGGATGTATGACATCCTAGCTATTTTCTGGTCTTTCTCAACCAGTTTCTGTTGTAGCTCAAGGACCTCATCCTTATAGTTATGAGCCTTATAAGTCATAAGCACTTTTTCATCGTGCTCTGACTCAAAGTCTGCCTCTGCAGATTCTTTTGCCTCATATAAGGCAGTTATTTCCTTAATTTGTGCCTCTATCTAAGTACGCAAATGCACATTCCTATCCAACACTGCCAGATACAATGCTCTAGTTGCATCTAGAGATGCTGGCTCCTGAGTAGGTAACACCTTGTTAATCGATGTCACCTCTATTTCCTACTCCACATCTAGCATCTCGTTAAGGTATGATGCTAATCCCATAATCTCCTCAGAGTATTCCTCCTCAGAGATGTACTCCTCAATGTCTGAGTCTTCTAGTACAACTATCGGTACCTCTTCCACTGGCATTGGTACAATCTCAACTTGGTTAACTGAGTCCTCACTTATCATTTCCACATTTCTAAACAACAAGCTATCGATTGACATCTACAAACACATAACACATTGATTAGTACATAATACACAATAGTATAAGCATAAATCACATTTAATATTTTCAGATTAATTTTCATCTTTTAATTCTTTCGATACTGAGTTATCTCAATATCTTCTTAATTCAATGGACTTGAATTTCATTCCTCGGACTTTACCTTCCTTACGAGGTTATTAGCCTAAGGTTTCTCCCCCCCCTTAAGTTTTATAACCTAAGGCTTTGATACCAACCTGTGATGCCCCCAAATTTGGGTATCTTCCAACCTGACAGATGGTGTTCCACTGTACTAACATCCATACAATCATTCCATTGAAATACAACAAAATGAAAGTAATTACTATCTTCTTATTACAATCAAAGTATAATCCTTCCCAGGTTCATAAACTGGTTACATCGTTAATTGTTCATCATGTATAATACATACAAACTTACTAAACTATTACACAATGCCTAAACATCCATCTTAGCTTTGCTCTTATCATTCATGGCATTCACAGTGCGTTCATCTTTAATTGCAGTTATATAATTCAAGCAAGAAGTGAGTATGACAGCTCAGCAAGTTTAATCAAGGATAACAGGAATACCACATTCATGAATTATACAACAATTCCAACATAACTGAACAATAGTTATGATGTATTCTGAATCAATAATACTTTAACAGTTCATAACATCAATTCCCAAAGTATAGAATAGATTTGGAATTCTGAACCGGTCGATAGACCATGAACAGTAAATTTCAGTTTTCATACTTGAAAAGGAGTCCACAACACTAAGGCCATTCATCCGTATAACTTACGAGCACTTCTAGGTGATCAGCCTATAGTACTCTATGTTGATCAACATTACATTCATTAAACATATTTACATTTAATATTGTTGGAAAACTCGCGTGCCCATCGTATAACCGATGAAAAATACTTTTATTTGTTCATAGGCAAACCTTACCTTCACGTTCGTACAAATTACTTGGCATAGGATAGCGTTAACATTTCTATATAGAATGATATGTATGATAATCAATCTATATATTACAAATAGTCTAGCCCAGTTAAAATCTGGCATCGACCCTTTCTTTAAAACAAATCTTGCAATTCAGTTCAACGAATCACATAAAACTTGGCCAACATGGAAGTTAGACAAGCGTTAAGAAAACTTGTCTTTTAGCGTCTTCAAATAATTACTCGACTGACCACAGCCTTTACAGAATCTACATGATATATTCAAATAGCACACTGTACTTAGCTATCAAACAACTATTCACATTGTTCCTACAAGCTTCTTTCTCTTCTATGTCTGTGTTAACTTAATATCTTTATTAAAGTTAACATGACTTATTACCCTTCGTCCCGGTGTATCACTCTATTGACTTTTATTAACTGGACTCAAACAGCGTTGATAAGGTACCAACTTTGTTCGTTGTACATATCTTGTTAACATGAATTACATTCCTAAGTTTAATACTTTATACCTTAGTATAGGTAATATAGGATTAGTCTTAGTACATTTATTGAGTATATAAACTCAACTCAAGTAGGCCTCTAAACAACCGAAGCTTAAAACCAAACTTGTCAACTTTTTTCTACTGCCGGCGCTGCGGAGCGAAATCCTTTGTAATTTAGTGGCGCTGCGGTGCGAGTTAGCAGGGTACTCGGCCTAGTCTTGTGCTGCGGTGCCACCACTTTGTACTTGTTTTGGCGTTGTGGCACCGAGTCTGTGCACCAGTTGGCCAAACCAGTTTTGGTTTTCTAACAAAACTCCAGGCTTCCTAATTTATTTGTTTTACATCCGAATTGACCCATTCGAATTCCTACAAGTTAGGAATTACATCCTTTATGTGTTCATATAAGAATTCAACACTTTCGAATCCGTTAACTCATAATTCACTATTGAGTTCATTTTATATACGTTTGTAAACGTTAATGAGCGTTCAATGCTCGTTTTCTTCGTTCTAAGTCAGAATCCGACGATTCTCGAACCCACGACTCTTAATTACCCTATCTCACTTGTTGACATTGAAAACTAATGTTTTCAAGTCTCATGACAACTTTCAACTACCATTCCGGAATTTTTACGTTTTCGACGTTTAACGTCTATTTCCGTAAAATTCGTCATAACTTCGTTACTAATGTTCTCTAAGACAAATCATATGGAATACTCCATGGATTTTATATTTACATACTAACCAAACAAGATGCATATACTAACGTATTGATGGAGCTCAATTGTTTATCAACAATCGATCTCAACTATCAATATTTCCATGGTTCAAAACTATATTAAACCTTATGATTTTTATAATCTCATGACTTATAGAGATTGAATCTATGGTAAGTCATCTTTAAATCCTCACTCATGACATATACCACCCCTTCATGATTCTCTAAAATGAAAGAAAATCTAAAAGAGATGGAGATAAGAAACAAGAAGTATTACCTCAAGAACTCTTAAGAAATCTTTTGGAAAAATAGAAGTTAAAGCTTCCAAGTGTATGTTTTGCAAGTGTAGCTTCCTTTCTCTTTCAAATAATCTAGGTTGGCAAATTTGAAAACTCTCAAATGAAACAACCTAGCTTCTTATTTATAGAAAACTAGAATGGAGGGCAATTTTGACAATAAACACCACCTCCATATTATTCACGTGTGGTCACCAAGTAAAACACTTGGTGACCAAGCCTTATGCTTGGCTTCCACACTAAAGTGGCCAGTCCACCTCCTTTTTGTGACATCCCATGGGTTGCCCCATGGGTTTTACCCATTCGGTGACCCACTGGTTTGACCCACAGTTCGATTTTAATGAATTGGGCTTAACTAAATTAACATTGGGCCTTGGTCATCCAAATGATTGGATTAATTAATAATCCAACTCAAATGAATTAGTCATTAAGTCTTAAATTAATTCTATAATACGAATCGTATCACATACGTACTATTTACGTATTATCTCTATATACTACTCGTACAATAATCGTATTGTACTTCGTATTTATTCAACGTATTATACATAGATACTAAATCGTATCGCCAAATGTCTAACACTCGCATTAACCCTAACGCCATTCCTTCTGCACATATTATTTCCTCCTCGAAAATCAATATACTCAACCCTTAGGTTTTAAGTCCACAGACGAAAACTGCATTTTCCATAAATGAAATATTATCAGATATTCCAACTTGTCACGATATTCTATCATTACGCGTTTCTCAGAATTTAAAAATAATTCCACTAACAGAAACGGATGAATAGTGATTTTACGAAAATTTCTCAGAAAAAAATTATTATCGTCTTGGAAATTCCAAACAACTATTTCTAACACGTAGCCAGAATACTAACCACGTTAGCACATTCTAGGTCATAGAACGACCTTCACATAGCTTACTCACAAAGAAATCAATTAAATTCATTTAATTCACATAATCAAATAAAAATGTAATTGTCATAAAAATCCGATTTTCTCGGGCGTTACATGACCTATTTGACCAGTTACAAGGAGCACAATTCTTTTCAAAAATCGATCTTCGTTCTGGATATCATCAGCTGAAGGTTAAAACTGAGGATATTCTAAAGACTGACTTCAGAACTCGGTACGGGCATTATGAATTCTTGGTCATGTCTTTTGGATTGATTAATGCTCCTGCAGCCTTCATGGATATGATGAACCGAGTATGCAAGGAATATTTTTATCACTTTGTGGTTGTCTTTATTGATGACATTCTCATATATTCCAAAAGTCGTGAAGATCATGAGCAACACTTGAGGCTGATACTCCAAAAGCTTCGTGAAAACAAGCTTTATGCCAATTTGAAGAAATATGAGTTCTGGCTTGAGGAAGTTGCATTCCTTGGGCATGTGATATCAAATCATGGAATAGTTGTTGACCAAGCGAAGATTGAAGCAATTTAAAGCTGGGAGCAACTAAAGTCACTAACCGAAGTACGTACTTTCTCGGCTTAGCTGGTTATTGTGACACCCCCAAATCCGAGTCCCTTTGAACCACGGATTTGGTCCTCCATGATACTACTATTGTCAAACTATTTATATTTTTCATTTATAACTTAATGAATAAAACTTTACTTATTATAATTTAGAATATAAATTCTCTCCATTTCCAAGATCTGTATAATGACCCCAAACTTTTATAAGTTTCACAACTTGGTCATTTACTATTCCTGTTTTACATTACATTTGATATAATATAAATATGCAAAATAATTTAAACTTTTTCAGTCTCCTTTGAAAATAAATCTTCTATTGATATCTTAACTTGAATCGATTACATATCCTTGAATCAAATTATGTTATGATTCATTCTATTTGAATTACTATATAAGATTTTACATCCTGATTCGATATCCTCTATGTATTAACTAAAACATCCTTACAATACAACAAGAATTAAACATCGGAAGTATATATCAAGTACACTCCTAGAACCTAAAAATGGTTCAAGTAATAATCTAAATAGTATCCTTCATTGCGAAACTATCTACTTTGTCAATCAAGTAGCACGAAATCTTTACCGTGAGTCCTTAACCTGTAAAAGTGGTTATTTGCAAGGGTGAGCTCGACAGCCCAGCAATTCTAACAGTTTTCATGCAGCACATAGCATATAATAGCATATTTAGTTCATGCATTCATTGTCAATTAATATTAACTACGCATTTTACTTCACACATAACATGCATATAAATTTACTTCACAAGCATATCATCAAAGATCAACTTTCAAATTTCATACATAGCTCATATGCATTTCATATATATACATCAACAATCTCATAGCATAATATAGCTCAACTAACAGCTATAGAATTCATATATAAAATAGGAATTGAAAGACTTGCCTGATTCGTAGTTTATGAACTACGACTTAACTGCTTAACGCTTATCTGCACTTCATGTATTCATAAACAGTTATATAATCTTGGATTCATATCCATTAGTCATACATTTCATACGCTTTTAATATAATAATAATAATGTTACATTATTCTTTAACTAGGTTCGTAACACCTACATTTCACTTTCTCATCATACTCTTAGAATAGCTAGGCATGTATAGGTATACCTAGCCATCCTTACTTGACATCAACATTCATATACATTTATCACACACTTGACTCGCTATGTGTTCGACACATATTTAAAGTTTATAGATACGTGATCTACGCCGTTCATATTCAAACTACTTATTTTCATAATGATTTATTTCAATCAATACGACTTAACAACTTTCTTTAACAAGATTCGATGTTATAAACTTTTAAACCATATATTGGTTGTAATAACCCAATATTTTCTATACAAATAAATTAGAAATTTTTCATATAATTTTTTTTATTTTATATGGTGTGTTATGTCAAACCCTAGTTTATTGTGGGAAACCCTAATCTGACACTCGGTGGTGAGTTCATGTCTATTATATGACTGTGTTATATGACCTATGATTAACCCTAATTAACATTGGGACTTGTTAATTTCTTGAAACCTGAATTATTAAGTATAAATCATAATTGCTAAGTTAGCAAGGATAAGTATAATTATTATATTATAACCCTAATGTCCATGTATGATTAATACCCTAATCAAAATAAGAAAACCTAATTATTGGGCTAGGATTATTAAATGGCCCAAAACAATTATGGAAGAAGTCCAAAATAAAAAAAAAGAAATCAATTCAAGCCCAAATCATAGGCCACTTGGTCAGGGGTATTTTAGACCTTTGAATTATTTAATTTATGCATTTAAAATAATAGCTAAGTGGAGAATTAGAGGCTATAAGTATGGCTGGCCAGAATTTACCTTTTAAGGTAACAAATTTTGCTAATAAAGTTTCCTTATATAGTTAGTGACATTACTTTATTTAATTTATTACAAAAAGTACATTGTTGTCAACATATCATTGGTGGAAAATCTCATTAAGCATGCTTAGGGACAAGATAAGGAATTTTATTCAATGGACAACATGAGTATGGAGGTTAATAGCTAAATCCCACATACATTGCCACTTCTATAAATAGATTAAAGAGAGGAAATAAGGCATTGCTAGCTCATTTTGTATCAACACTCACCCTCGACTTTTCTCTCATCAAACCAACGAAATTATTAGCTTATCAGTCCCTAAACCAATCCTCACCATTACCATAAACAAATCAGAAGCTAGGATCAAGAAATCAAAGTTTAATGGTACAAAACCATAGCACGATTTCTGTCCATGATCTTATGTTAATGTTATGTTTGAGTGTTAGAATATGTTGGTTATAGTGTGTGACAACCCGTGAAATTAGACAATTTATGAAAATCTTAAATGATTGATTTAACGTTAAATAATTGACCTAGACAGAAAATAAGTGTATACATTTGATGTTATTGGGAATGAATTTTGAGGATTTCAAAATTCTATGAAGGATTTAGGTGAATTATTTAGGATTAATGATTTATGTGAATATGTATGTGTACTGAATGTGGCTAAGGGTCAAGGGTTGACCAGATTAATTATATATGTGTCAAACCCTAAGTATATATTAAGAACGTCAACGTTCTGTTAGAAAACCCTAGCAATGGATAAGAAATCGTAGAAATCGGTTCTGAAACAATAGTTTCAGTTTCGAGAATTTAAACCCTAATTTGGGAATCCTAAATGCAAAGTATTAAACCCTAAGGGTTAAAAAGTTGTGTGTAAGGAATATGAACATTAGGTGATGGTTTATATTTGTTTATTATATAAACAAACAAAAGAAACTAGTGTAACCCTAATTATATATATTAGGAATGAAGGATTTAATAACTTAAGGGTTATGAGAATAGAGAATTGTAGTATTTAGAATAATTACTAATTCTAAGAGATTTATTCTATATATCTTAAATGATTAATTTTATAACCTAATTATAGCTAGTCTAATTGGGTTAAGGAAATAAGTGTGCATGAGCAAAGGATTGGTGTTTTAATGGAGAAGTGAAAATCCTAATTAAATGAATTGGGTTGGATAAGAATTATAGGTATTGGACTATGTATAGCTCAGGTGTGGACAAAGAAGTTAGTTAGAGACCAAGCAATACATTAAAGGAATGGCTCAATTTTTAGCCCAAGTGGGACAGGAATTTTTTGACATTTGTTAAATCAAATAAGCATGAAATCAAAAAGCCAAACTTGGTGAAAAATAGGCCACATGGCCGGCCATGATAAGAGAGGAAAATGGGAGATGAATGTGATAAATGCTCGCTTTAGTAGTTGAACAACTCTTTTACCAACTCCCCCTATGTGTCCAATTTTGATTTAGCCAACATGTTTGGTTATGCTTGCAAGCAACCTTCTAATAAGGAAAGAAAAAGAAATAGACAAAAGATGAGGATAAGAAGAAATTGGAGGATAAGAAAGAAAAGAAAGAGAAAGAGAGAGAGAGAAGCTCGGCCAAAAAAAAACCGAGAGGGAGAGAGAAGAGGAGGGGCGGCAGCCATGTGTGGGAAGAAGATGGAGAAGGTTCATCCATGGATGAAGCTAAGAAGAAGAAGAAGGAGAGCATGGTAATAAAGGTATAAACCTTTTTGTTTATGTAAGTTTTTGATGGTTGTATATCAAACCTTGAATCTATAGTTCTAAACTCAAAAATCTTATATCTATGTGTATATAAGTGTTACATGTTTAGATATAATCTTTTTGAAGATCAAAAGTTAGATCTAAAGTGTGAAATGGAAGTTAGGTTTTTCAAAAGATAGAAAACATGATTTTTTTCTCTTAGCTTTGATTTTGTTTGAAGCTTGTTTGATGAAATAAGAAACTTTGTTTCTAAACTCAAAAGCCATGTATATACATGTTAATAAGTGTTTATTATTTGGATCTACCCATAATGGATGTTGATTTTGGTTGGAATCAAAGGAAGAGAAAAATGGAATTTTCCGGAAAAGTTAAACTTTTAAAAAGTGTGATCAAGCTTTTGGATCTTTGAAATCTATGATGGATATTTGTGATTTATGTTATTGGGATACTAGATATATGTGTTAAGGGAAAAATCCCTTTGGAATTACTCAAATAGGTTGAATATTGAACAAGTTATGGGATTTCTCCCAAACTACACAAAGATAAGAAAACTGTTAAAAGGACAGTTTTGTAATAGCCACTTCCGGACTAAATTCCCGGAGCTTAACATGTCCAAATATTGATTGTGATAGATGAAAACTGTAGTTCAGAAAGAGAGGAATCCAACAAAAGTGACGAATCATTAATCGGAGTTACAGATTTCGTTTTAGTTAAGTTTTGGTGAAGGACTCCGAACCTGTCTAATGACAAAAAGTTTCTGTCCAAAGTTTTCCGAGGGCTGTTTCGGACATTTATTTAATGAGAAAAATTCCAGGCTTTTGGAAAATAAAAATATATTGTATTATGTAGCTCATGTACAAAAATGAGCTGATTCCGAGTTAAAACGACCAAGTTATGACCATTACAATTTTTGTGATTTTCCGACGGAAATTGCTATAAACTGAGTTTTACAACTCCGATTGCCACGAAATTTAAAATGGAGCATCATGTTAAAATATATAAGGTTATGTCAAAAGATGGGCATTACTGGAGTTAAGCACGAGGTAACTAATTTCTTAAGCTACGCACTAGAAATGATTTTTAAATAAATACTAAAGAAGTTAGAAAATTATGGAAACATAAATTTTGTGCATGAAATACATGTATATGTGTTTGACCAAAGGATAGGAGAATAATAAACTGATTTGGTATTTTTTTTGTAAAACGGATATAGAATTCAGCTTGCTGGATTGTGTAATTTCTGAATCCAGTTTGCTGGATTAGGAAATCTGATGAATACAGCTTGCTGGATTGAAAAGAAGTTGACTGAATTGATGGATTGGTGAATCCAGATTGCTGAATTAGAAATTTGGTTGCTAGATTTAGAATCCAGGTTGCTGGATTAGTATTTAACTTACTAAGTGTTAGCGAATAACTTATGAAATGAAAAAGGCGAGTGTTTAATCATATAAATGTGATTCTATGGCATGGTTAAGTGCTTAGGCAGAGTTTAATTGAACTTAAACTCGAGTATTGTCTGACTAGATTGTCGGGATGTTAGAATTATGTCAGTTTTAAGTCAAACTGAAATAGTTTGACCTGATACTAAGTCTAATGTGAATTATAGACTGATAGGGTTATGTGATAATGTGTTTAGATTATTCTGTGGATATAATTATAACAGTATTATACTGTGATGATATTATTCTAATATTGGAGATCTATATTATTAATATTAGGTCTTCGGGTAAATCGTTATAAATTGTGTTGCGGTAATCAACGGTTCAGGCAAGTTTTCTTTTTCTTAACTCTAATAAGAGTAGTTTCTTCAAGCTTATGGTTAATCATTGCTGATTGCCATGAAATTTGTACTCTGTACATCTTGCATGTATAAGTCAGGTATGAAAGGCTGATCACCTTCATTACCAGTTGGTTCAGAAATGTTTGTTCATGTAAAATACTTATTCAGTCAAAATTTTGTTCCTGCTAGTTCACAATTATATTATTGAATTATAGCCAGCGAATTATTCATACTCTTCAATCATGATATATCGTTATATTGGTGTATATAAACTTGCTGGGCAACTTTCATGCTCACCCTTGCTATATCATGATAAAACATTGCAGATAAGGCGAATGCGTTCGGATACAGAAAAAGATAATGCCAAGTCCAGCTTGGGATAAAATGTGCGGCTAGTTTGTAATAGTTTAATTTGATAAATATTGTTGTGTGATAAATAGTTTATGATTTGTGTATAAGTTAAGGTTACTCGACCTTGGGGTAATGTGTGTAATGTAATGTATAAACAATTTATGTTTATATCTTCCGCAAACAGTTATAGAAATAGTATACCGGATCCGAGGTGATTCGGGACCCGGATTCAGGGATGCTACATAGTGTCTAGTGATGATCTGGGTTGATAATTGTAAATACGGATTAAATAAAATTCGTATGGAGTAAGTGTGGAGCTAGAATTATGTGGGATTTCAATTGAGGACTCGTGTCAGCCGCTGAGTTGTATGATTCCTTGTATGGGCGGGGAATTTGTACTTGGTTTTAGAATCACTTAGCTTCCTGGTCGATGTAGTGGTTAGGTTGACCAATTCTTTGTATGGGCGGGGAATTGTTCACTTAACTTCCTATATTGATTAGTGGCTGAGTTTGGTTTGACAACCACTTAGTTTCTGGCATTGATAATCATTGAAATGTTTGTGTCGCGCTATTTGCTATATGCGTGTTAAGAGGGTGATTCCTTTCTCATGTGTATAACAGATAGATAGGTCATAGGTAGAGAATATAGGTTTAAGTTCGAGTTCTTAAAACTCATACTTATGTGACATTCTTGATTCATAGTTATATGTAATGTTTATGAACCCCTCAGCAAATGGACGCCAAAGGTCTGTCTAGGAATGTTCGTGAACTCATATGATTGTGGGAATTTATGGACTCATAAGTGTGGTTTTATGGACTGGTTATAGTTATGTGTGAATGGAGTGTTGAGGATAATAGGAACAGATAGAATGTTTAAGCAAATGATCATTAGTGGAGACTTAGGTTTTCCTAAACTCCTAGCTATGATAAACCTCAAATTTTTGACATCAAGCTAAATACGCACTATGTGCCTTTAAAAAAAATTGTTTTTATTTATCACTTATGTACCATGTAACTTGGTGCATAGATGATAAATATGATGGAGTCATCAATGCAGTATTACTTAGTGTGAATTTGACTTAAAGTCACTATTCCACTATGGTATGATATAGTATGATAAAATCACCAAATGACGGAATCCTCAATGGACTGTTAATACAGTGAAGCATTATGACGTCATTCTCGAAAATGGTTTCAAAAAGTTTAATTTACCAAATTGCTTTGGAACGGAATCCTATGATAAGACTGAGGTGAACTATGTTGTTTGGATAAATAATCCAATCTAATAGCGTAAATATTCGCTAAAAATAATTATTACAGTATGCATGACGTAACTGTACGATGAGCTAATCACCTAAAGTACTAGCAACGGTAGTTTACCTTCTTTGTGATTGTAAACATACCAAGTAATGTTTTGTTTTGCGGTATGAATACCGTCAAATCTATGTGTTCATGGTCTATATGACCCCTCGGCACAATTTGAACCCTTTTACTCTTGTGAGTGGTGTATTGGGTAGCATGTGATATGTGTGAATGGTGTAAGGTGCACGGTGTAATGTGTAAGGTGAATTTCGGGGACGAAATTCTTATAAGAAGGGGTGAATGTGACAACCCGAGAAATTAGATAATTTATGAAAATCTTAAATGATTGATTTAAGGTTAAATAATAGACCTAGACAGAAAATAAGTGTATACGTTTGATGTTATTGGGAATGAAATTTGAGGATTTCAAAATTCTATGAAGGATTTAGGTGAATTATTCAGGATTAAATATTTATGTGAATATGTATGTGTACTGAATGTGGTTAAGGGTCAAGGGTTGACCAGATTAATTATATATGTGTCAAACCCTAACTATATATTAAGAACGTCAACGTTCTATTAGAAAACCCTAGCAATGGATAAGAAATCGTAGAAATCGGTTCTGAAACCCTAGTTTCAGTTTCGAGAATTTAAACCCTAATTTGGGAATCCTAAATGCAAAGTATTAAACCCTAAGGGTTAAAAAGTTGTGTGTAAGTAATATGAACATTAGGTGATGGTTTATATTTATTTATTATATAAACAAACAAAAGAAACTAGTGTAACCCTAATTATATATATTAGGAATGAAGGATTTAATAACTTAAGGGTTATGAGAATAGAGAATTGTAGTATTTAGAATACTTACTAATTCTAAGAGATTTATTATATATATCTCAAATGATTAATTTTATAACCTAATTATAGCAAGTCTAATTGGGTTAAAGAAATAAGTGTGCATGAGCAAGGATTGGTGTTTTAATGGAGAAGTGAAAATCCTAATTAAATGAATTGGGTTGGATAAGAATTATAGGTATTGGACTATGTATAGCTCAGGTGTGGACAAAGAAGTTAGTTAGAGACCAAGCAATACATTAAATGAATGACTCAATTTTTAGCCCAAGTGGGAGAGGAATTTTTGGACATTTGTTAAATCAAATAAGCATAAAATCAAAAAGCCAAACTTGGTGAAAAATAGGCCACATGGCCGGCCATGATAAGAGAATAAAATGGGAGATGAATGTGATAAATGCTCCCTTTAGTAGTTGAACAACTCTTTTACCAACTCCCCCTATGTGTCCAATTTTGATTTAGCCAACATGTTTGGTTATGCTTGCAAGCAACCTTCTAATAAGGAAAGAAAAAGAAATAGACAAAAGATGAGGATAAGAAGAAATTGGAGGATAAGAAAGAAAAGAAAGAGAAAGAGAAAGAAGTAAGAAAGAGAGAGAGAGAGAAGCTCGGCCAAAAAAAACCGAGAGGGAGAGAGAAGAGGAGGGGCGGCAGCCATGTGTGGGAAGAAGATGGAGAAGGTTCATCCATGGATGAAGCTAAGAAGAAGAAGAAGGAGAGCATGGTAATAAAGGTATAAACCTTTTTGTTTATGTAAATTTTTGATGGTTGTATATCAAACCTTGAATCTATAGTTCTAAACTCAAAAACCTTATATCTATGTGTATATAAGTGTTACATGTTTAGATATAATCTTTTTGAAGATCAAAAGTTAGATCTAAAGTGTGAAATGGAAGTTAGGTTTTTCAAAAGATAGAAAACATGATTTTTTTTCTCTTAGCTTTGATTTTGTTTGAAGCTTGTTTGATGAAATAAGAAACTTTGTTTCTAAACTCAAAAGCCAAGTATATACATGTTAATAAGTGTTTATTGTTTGGATCTACCCATAATGGATGTTGATTTTGGTTGGAATCAAAGGAAGAGAAAAATGGAATTTTCCGAAAAAGTTAAACTTTTAAAAAGTGTGATCAAGCTTTTGGATCTTTGAAATCTATGATGGATATTTGTGATTTATGTTCTTGGGATACTAGATATATGTGTTAAGGGTAAAATACCTTTAGAATTACTCAAATAGGTTGAATATTGAACAAGTTATGGGATTTCTCCCAAACTACACAGAGATAAGAAAACTGTTAAAAGGATAGTTTTGTAATAGCCACTTCCGGGCTATATTCCGGGAGCTTAACATGTCCAAATATTGATTGTGGTAGATGAAAACTGTAGTTTAGAAAGAGAGGAATCCAACAAAAGTGACGGATCATTAATCGGAGTTACAGATTTCGTTTTATTTAAGTTTTGGTGAAGGACTCCAAACCTGTCTAATGACAAAAAGTTTCTGCCCAAAGTTTTCCGAGGGCTGTTTCGGACATTTATTTAATGAGAAAAATTCCAAGCTTTTGCAAAATGAAAATATATTGTATTATGTAGCTCATGTGCAAAAATGAGTTGATTCCGAGTTAAAACGACCAAGTTATGACCATTACAATTTTTGTGATTTTCCGACGGAAATTGCTATAAACCGAGTTTTACAACTCTGATTGCCACGAAATTTAAAATGGAGCATCATGTTAAAATATATAAGGTTATGTCAAAAGATGGGCATTACTGGAGTTAAGCACGAGGTAGCTAATTTCTTAAGCTACGCACTAGAAATGATTTTTAAATAAATACTAAACGAAGTTAGAAAATTATGGAAACATAATTTTTGTGCATGAAATACATGTATATGTGTTTGACCAAAGGATAGGAGAATAATAAACTGATTTGGTATTTTTTTTGTAAAACGGATATAGAATTCAGCTTGCTGGATTGTGTAATTTGTGAATCCAGTTTGCTGGATTAGGAAATCTGATGAATACAGCTTGCTGGATTGAAAAGAAGTTGACTGAATTGATGGATTGGTGAATCCAGATTGCTGAATTAGAAATTTGGTTGCTAGATTTAGAATCCAGGTTGCTGGATTAGTATTTAACTTACTAAGTGTTAGCGAATAACTTATGAAATGAAAAAGGCGAGTGTTAAATCATATAAATTTGATTCTATGGCATGGTTAAGTGCTTAGGCAGAGTTTAATTGAACTTAAACTCGAGTATTGTCTGACTAGATTGTCGGGATGTTAGAATTATGTCAGTTTTAAGTCAAACTGAAATAGTTTGACCTGATACTAAGTCTTATGTGAATTATAGACTGGTAGGGTTATGTGATAATGTGTTTAGATTATTATGTGGATATAATTATAACAGTATTATACTGTGATGATATTATTCTAATATTAGAGATCTATATTATTAATATTAGGTATTCGGGTAAAGCGTTATAAATTGCGTTGCGGTAATCAACGGTTCAGGCAAGTTTTCTTTTTCTTAACTCTAATAAGAGTAGTTTCTTCAAGCTTATGGTTAATCATTGCTGATTGCCATGAAATTTGTACCCTGTACATCTTGCATGTATAAGTCAGGTATGAAAGGCTGATCACCTTCATTACCAGTTGGTTCAGAAATGTTTGTTCATGTAAAATACTTGTTCAGTTAAAATTTTGTTCCTGCTAGTTCCCAATTATATTGTTGAATTATAGCCAACGAATTATTCATATTCTTCAATCATGATATATCGTTATATTGTTGTATATAAACTTGCTGGGTAACTTTCATGCTCACCCTTGCTATATCATGATAAAACATTGCAGATAAGGCGAATGCGTTTGGATACAGGAAAAGATAATGCCAAGTCTGGCTTGGGATAAAATGTGCAGCTAGTTCGTAATAGTATAATTTGATAAATATTGTTGTGTGATAAATAGTTTAAGATTTGTGTATAAATTAAGGTTACTCGACCTTGGGGTAATGTGTGTAATGTAATGTATAAACAATTTATGTTTATATCTTCCGCAAACAGTTATAGAAATAGTATACCGGATCCGAGGTGATTCGGGGCCCGGATTCGGGGATGCTACATAGTGTCTAGTGATGATCTGGGTTGATAAATGTTGAATCCATAACATTTAAAAGCTCGGATTTGAAGATCTACAAAATCTGGAAATTTCGTTAACTGTGGTCTGACAACAAATGTCAGTGGCCACAAAACTTTGGTCATGTATGCCTTATGATGTTTTTAAGTTTGTAGTTGTAGTATGCTATATGATCTCTAACCTGGAACAAGAATCAAGTTCACATCTTAAACAGGTTGCAAGATATTTAAGGTCAAAAGCCGTTGACTGGCCATGACTGGGCATTCTGGGTAACCCAGAAGCTGCCCAGAAACAGGCCTGACAACGTTTTATATCGGCCAGATCTTGCTTCTGTTGAATGCCATTAGAACATTAAAATGATTAGTATGTCTCATGTGGTAGACGGTCAAACCAAACAAGATGATCACAGCTTCGGTTTTCTAGGTAACCCATAAAAACTGTTGAAGGTGATCTCTGACATGGTTTAACTGACCCTTATCATCGTGATCTGTTGTTGTTACAATGAATTTAAGCGATAGATCTGTAGTCTTACATTTTGTCTACAACATGGAAGTCTTAGAACACAAACACAATGCATGATCAGCAGGTAGTGGAGGTCCAAAGAGAGCCCTACAATCTGTTCTTCATTTCTGGGCAGCCCAGAAATGAAGAACAGGTCTGACAGCTTCTTTAAGAGCTTAGATCTTGTTTGTTTTATACTTGATTACCATGTTTGATGTTGGGTATTGTAGACGTGCATTAGTAATACAAGATCCAATTCATAGATTGTCCAGAAACACTACACACACTGATTAACACTTGGTCAAACATGCGTGCTTGGTTACTGACAAGGTGTTCTGGGTTTATATGAAGAACAACTATAGCGACGGTTCTATCGCTATAGGTGGTTTTTAGTGACAGTTTTAAATAAAATTAATTTTTTTTATTAAACAATTAGTATTAATTAGTTTTTAATTCTGAAAAATACAAAATAAATTATTAAAAATTATTTTAAAGTCCGAAAATTATATTTTAATTATTTTGAATATATTTCATAAATATTTAATATTTTTAGAATATTAAAAGTATTTAATTTATTTAATTATAATATTAAATAAATTGTTTAAAAATAATTTTAATACATGAAAAATCATTTAAAATTATATTATGGTATAAGAAAATATTCTAGGTTATTTTCTGACTTTTAATATTTTGTGTTGAATTTCATTAATTAATTATTATTAATGATATTAAAGTTATTTAATAATTATATAAAATAATTTAGTTTAAAAATGATTTCATTATTTTAAAAATCATTTTAAATGAAAATAAAGTGTTTAAAAATATTTTAAGTTATAAAATATAACTTTTAATATTTAAAGGATAAATTCATTAATAATTTAATATTAATGATAATATTAATGATATTAAATTTATTTATTAAATAAATAGTTTAAAATGGTTTATTGATTTAAAAATCATTTAAAAAGGATATAAATGAATTAAAAATACTTTAAGTTATAATTAATGACTTTTAATAGTGGATAAATAGTACATTAATATTTGAATATTAATAGTAATTATTTATAAATGATTTTAAATGTTTTAAAAAAACATTTAAGGATAATATTAATACTTTAAAAATATTTTGAGTTATTATAAATAACTTTGATATTTTGGCAATGATTTCATTAATGGTTTAATATTAATTAAGTATTAATGATAATAGAACTGTTTGATATTTAGTAATGATTCCGGTATTTGAAATTCATGTTAAAGTATAATAAATGTTTAAAAATTATTATTAAGTCATATGACTGATGTTTACAGATATTGAGTAATAGAATAGAGTCTTAGACTCGTTAATTACCGATAGAGCTGGCGGTACACTGACATAGTTCAAAAATTGTTCTAGACTTAAATATTTTGACCGCATTACTGTTTGTTTGCGATGCAATGCAATGACTGCTGTATATGTGTAACAACGTGAGTAGGTTATGTGCTGACTGCGAAATGCAGTACTATGTGTTATAGTATATTGTTCTAATCAAACGAATGATCTGATTAATGATAGGTGATTACATAAAAGATAAAACTAAGTTGCGTATTGTAAGCAGCGCATCAGGCAAGTATCCTAACTTTTCATTTTCTTTATGCAATGGACAGAAGTAAGAAGTTCAGAATTATTATTATTATTAATGTACAGATTGTTAAATCTATATTATATACGCTCATTGATTATCAACATGTTAGTATATGATAACTCAGATATATATTCTGTTCGTTAATTTCTATAAATGATTATACAAATGTCCCCACTTGGATAATAATTATATTTAATCACATGTTGATACACCTTTGATATACATATATGTTGAATTATATATTATTGTTGAACAAGATAAGACCTTTGTTATGAAAACCCGACAGGTATGAACATCCCGAACATGGGAAAACTTTTATGCGCCCAAGGCGGACAGAGTGAATGATAACATCGTTCTTGTAATGTAGTATTGATCAATGCAGGGCACAACGGGTTGATCACCCCCGTGTCCGTAAGTTATGACAGTTTACAGATGATTTTCTGTTTAACCCTTTCGAAAAAGAAAATAATATTCATAGCATGTCAGATAACCCCATATATAGTTAATATATAGTTTCAACAATTTGAAAGAGGGTTGTTATGATATTATTATTGGTTCAGAATTACTTCACAACAATTGATCTGTTGTAGAAGGGTAGTATAAAGAAAATATTTAAATTCTTTCAGCTTATATATATATATATATATATATATATATATATATATATATATATATATAATTGCTATTACTTGCTAGGCACTCAAATGCTCATCCTTGCTTAATTTAAATATTTTCAGCTAAGTGTGAACACTCTGAAGACCCTGCTAGAAACAAGAGAAAAGGAAAGGTTGCTGAATGATGACAATGTTATCTGTGTGATAGTTTAATATTATTAAGACAATGTTATATATTTATGATCATGTGTTGTAAGGAATGATTTAAGGTTACGTACTTGGGAGTTAAACTTTGGTAATTATGCAAGTTAAGTTTAATATTTATATTATTGGCATTGCTATTAGTATTATTCCGGTTATAGAGATGGTATCGTGAAGCACTGAATTCGGGTTTTAAGTACCCGGATTTGGGGGCGTCACAAGTTGGTATCGAAGCTGTAGGTTATAAACATTAGGATTACGAAACCTAGGTTATAACCTTATAGGAAACTCTTATAGAATATGTTAGCTAAGTGATAGGTTGAGGAGATCCATCGAGTTTTAGTTGTACTTAATAAAATATTATTTCATTTTACTAATGAATATATTTTATTGTGTTATTGATGTTGTTTTGCTTGTTTATTGTGGTCATAGGATGGCTGACGAGAGCCAAGGTAGTTACTCAGTGGATCAAGAGTCGAGGGACTTTAGTGAAGGGTACATGGAGTATGAGATGATAAGAGATTTGTTGGTCAGGAATGACGACTTAAGGGTTATGTCTGAGAAAGTGGAGGCACAAAATCACACCCTCTAGATTTCAGAACAGCGGTACAAGGACGCTGCTCACTGAGCAAAGGCGGAGTTAGCTGAGTGACGAGGGAGGTTGGAGCAAAGAGAGCTGCAACTAGGGCAGTTGAGAGTTGAGGGGGAAGATAAAGATGCGAAGATATATACCCTGGAGCAGGCTTTAGACATCGTCATTAGGCGGTTCGATGCAGAATGGATGGAGCTGCCCTTCGACAGGGAGAGTAGGCGTTGATGTGTACTCATGTTCGATATAATCCCACTTTTGTTTCTATTAGGGACTGTTTAGTGTTGAAAATCCTTATGCCTTTCTGTATGCATAGGATGGCAGTTAGACCCCAACTTTTTCTAGTAGAGGGGTAGGTGGTAGGAATCCTCAATTTTTTCCAATAGAGGAAAGTTAGTAATGGGTAGTTTAGGCCTTTAGCGTTTATAGAAGTATGCCTAAGGTTTAGTCGGTTGGTATTAAAACCGTGATAAAATAATATATAAATAACTCGTTTAAAGTTTATAAAGGAATGAATTGACTAAATCCATCATCAAACAAAATAAAAGATAACTTATATAAAACTATTAGTTGTTGTGTGTATTTAGTATATACTAATCAAGATAATTTATGTATGTAGATGTCAGGTGAGAAAGGATTAGGATTCCCACGGATCGTAAAGAAGGAGCTAATATCGAAGCCAATAGCGAAAATAGAAGCTCGCAATGAAACCAACTCGAACGAGGTGGTTATCGTGGAAAATATAGTACCAGATCCGGAAGTGGTGGAACTGGCAGATAGTGATTCAGACCCTAAAGTTGAAGCTAATCAAGCATCAATGGAGGTGCAGGATTTGAGGAATAAGGTTTCTTCTCTAGAAGGGTTGTGGGAGATAGAAAAGCTGCTTAATAGTCAATTGCGTCAAGCGTTTATAGAATCAATGGAAGGGCAGAATAAGCTTAAAATTAAAATTAATCAGACGGGAGTCTCAAGCAACACTTCGCGTGCAGCTCCGAGAAATAAGGAAAAAAAGAAGATAGAAGACCATGATTTGGGAAAACCTGGTAAGAAGAAATGGAAAAGAATATGTTATCTTTGCGGTTATGAAGGGCATACCACTCTGTATTGTCCTGACTATAAACGGGGAGCATGTTTTGTTTGTGGAGAAGAAGATCATCAGGCTAAAAGCTGTCCAAGAAAGAAGGCTTAGTGAATAGGTAGTATAGGTTATGTTGTGTAGGTATTTTTAAGGTAATATGTGTGCTTAGTAAGTTTGTGTAATGTGGCATTTTCAACTTTTGTGTTGGTTAAAGTGTAAATCCTGACTTTTGTCGTCACGAGGGATAGCTGATGATTAAAGCACTAGGTATTGTGATGTGTAAAGTATTTTGAAATCTTGGAATGAATATGAATCTAAGTTTGAATAATGAAATGAGTTAATATACTAAACTTATATGATAAGATTTAGAATGTAGGGAATAATATATGGTTTTACTTAACTAGATAATGTCGCCAAGATGTCATACTCGAAACCAAAGGACAGAAGAGTATGTCAATAATGTTGAGGGACAACAACAAGCAGACCCAATGCAACAATTTGCGAACCTGATAGCACAAATTATGCATCAAGGAGTGCCAGTCGCAGGAAACCAGTCGGACAACCGCTTCACTAATTTCAAGGTCTTTAAGGGTGTAGGACCACCCGAATTCAAAGGGGCAACTGACCCTGTTGAAGCGCAGACTTGGATTAAAGAGATTGAGAAGGCGTTTATAATAGCTAGGGTAGCTGAGGGGCAAAAGACCACTTTTTCCACCTACATGATGAAGGGTGAGGCAAATTTTTGGTGGGAAGGGAATCAGACGAGGGAAGGAGAAGGTGTAGTTACATGGGATAGGTTTAAGACATTGTTCTTCGAGAACTATTTCTCGTCCAGTATGCAAGCTAGGATGGAGGTGAGATTTTTAGAGTTGAGGCAGGAGAACATGACTGTTGCAGAATACGCCGCAAAATTTAATGAGTTGGCCAGGTTTGCTCCGCATCAAGTTGATAAGGAGGCTGGGAAAGCTAGGAGGTTTGAGCTGGGATTAAAACCCTGGCTCTACAATAAGGTGGCGGTGTTGCAGATCCCTACATTTGCAACACTCATGGAGAAGGATATTATTGCTGAGGAGGGGAGTGAGGCCATGAGCCTCTACAACAAGGAAAGAAAGAACAAGAGTAAGGTCGAAGGGACTAGGAAGGTGGAAGTTACTAGTGGGAGTAGCGGTGGTGGTAACAAAAGGAAGGGAAGCAATTTTGGAAGTATTCAGGTGAAACAGGAAGGAGCTAAGAAGCAAGTTGTGCAGTGTGGAAATTGTGGAAAGAACCATTCAGGGGGATATTTGAAGGGGAAGTTCGTGGGCTATAAGTGCGGGCAGGAGGGCCATATCTCTCCCAACTGCCCCAATCCTTGGATGAATAGCGGATGCTTTCTATGTGGATCGACTGATCACAAGGTGAAGGATTGTCCGAAGAGGAAGATGGAGGCAGGAAGTGTGATTTCGGGCAAGGGCAGCGGGACTTTAGCAATCACGGGACCAACGTCATCCAGCAAGCCGACGAAATCAACAGCAAGGGTCTACAATATGACGATCCAGGATACCGTAGCAGCTGACAATGCAATTCCAGGTATTATTTTAACCAAGTTTTATTTTCTTATATATGATTTTCTTATATATATAATAAATTTATAAAGAAGTTTTGAAGAAGGAATTTGAGTTCTTTTAGAAATCAAATTTTTGTTTAATCAGATAGAAAAGCTTTGCGTGAATAGGTTAAAGATCGGTAAGATCATTTATGATCAAGATCTACTTGTAATGATTGTATGTGCTACACACACTTATATGTGTAGGTTGTAAAACGGCGATTCCGGGGACAGAATCTTTATAAGGGGGGTGAATGTAATAACCCAATATTTTCTATATAAATAAATTAGAAATTTTTCATATAATTTTTTTTATTTTATATGGTTTGTTATGTCAAACCCTAGTTTACTGTGGGAAACTCTAATCTGACACTCGTTGGTGAGTTCAAGTCTATTATATGACTGTGTTATATGACCTATGATTAACCCCAAGTAACATTGGGACTTGTTAATTTCTTCAAACCTTAATTATTAAGTATAAACCCTAATTGCTTAGTTAGCAAGGATAAGTATAATTATTATATTATAACCCTAATGTCCATGTATGATTAAAACCCTAATCAAAATAAGAAAACCCAATAATAAATTTTGTATACTAATTATATTTATTTTAAACCCTAACTTGGGTAACATAGATTAATAATTATTGGGCTAAGACTATTAAATGGCCCAAAAAAATTATGGAAGAAGTCCAAAATAAAAAAAAAGAAATCAATTCAAGCCCAAATCATAGCCCACTTGGTCAGGGGTATTTTAGACCTTTGAATTATTTAATTTATGCATTTAAAATAATAACTAAGTGGAGAATTAGAGGCTATAAGCATGGCTGGCCAGAATTTACCTTTTAAGGTAACAAATTTTGCTAATCAAGTTTCCTTATATAGTTAATGACATTACTTTATTTAATTTATTACAAAAAGTACATTGTTGTCAATATATCATTGGTGGAAAATCTCATTAAGCATGCTTAGGGACAAGATAAGGAATTTTATTCAATGGACAACATGAGTATGGAGGTTAATAGCTAAATCCCACATACATTGCCACTTCTATAAATAGATTAAAGAGATGAAATAAGGCATTGCTAGCTCATTTTGTATCAACACTCACCCTAGACTTTTCTCTCATCAAACAAACGAAATTATTAGTTTATCAGTCCCTAAACCAATTCCCACCATTACCATAAACAAATCAGAAGCTAGGATCAAGAAATCAAAGTTTAAAGGTATAAAACCCTAGCACGATTTATGCCCATGATCTTATGTTAATGTTATGTTTGAGTGTTAGAATATGTTGGTTATAGTGTCTAGTGATGATCTGGGTTGATAAATGTTGAATCCATAACATTTAAAAGCTCGGATTTGAAGATCTACAAAATCTGGAAATTTCGTTAACTGTGGTCTGACAACAAATGTCAGTGGCCACAGATCTTTGGTCATGTATGCCTTATGATGTTTTTAAGTTTGTAGTTGTTGTATGCTATATGATCTCTAACCTGGAACAAGAATCAATTTCATATCTTAAATAGGTTGCAAGATATTTAAGGTCAAAAGTCGTTGACCGGCCATGACTGGGCGTTCTGGGTAACCCAGAAGCTGCCCAGAAACAGGCCTGACAACGTTTTAAATCGGCCAGATCTTGCTTCTGTTGTTTTATTATTGTTGTTTGTTGTTTGTATATGGTAGTCTAGTATGTGTACTGTAAGTTAAGGCCATTAGAACATTAAAATGATTAGTATGTCTCATGTGGTAGATGGTCAAACCAAACAAGATGATCACAGCTTCGGTTTTCTGGGTAACCCAGAAAAACTGTTGAAGGTGATCTCTGACATGGTTTGACTGACCCTTATCATCGTGATCTGTTGTTGTTACAATGAATTTAAGTTATAGATCTGTAGTCTTACATGTTGTCTACAATATGGAAGTCTTAGAACACAAACACAATGCATGATCAGCAGGTAGTGGAGGTCCAAAGAGAGCCCCACGATCTGTTCTTCATTTCTGGGCAGCCCAGAAATGAAGAACAGGTCTGACAGCTTCTTTAAGAGCTTAGATCTTGTTTGTTTTATACTTGATTACAATGTTTGATGTTGGGTATTGTAGACGTGCATTAGTAATACAAGATCCAATTCATATATTGTCCAGAAACACTACACACACTGATTAACACTTGGTCAAACATGCATGCTAGGTTACTGACAAGGTGTTCTGAACACCTATAGCGACGGTTCTGTCGTTATAAGTGGTTTTTAGTGACAGTTTTAAATAAAATTAATTATTTTTATTAAACAATTAGTATTAATTAGTTTTTAATTCTGAAAAATACAAAATAAATTATTAAAAATTATTTTAAAGTCCAAAAATTATATTTTAATTATTTTGAATATATTTCATAAATATTTAATATTTTTAGAATATTAAAAGTATTTAATTTATTTAATTATAATATTAAATAAATTGTTTAAAAATAATTTTAATACATGAAAAATCATTTAAAATTATATTATGGTATAAGAAAATATTCAAGGTTATTTTCTATGACTTTTAATATTTTGTGTTGAATTTCATTAATTAATTATTATTAATGATATTAAAGTTATTTAATAATTATATAAAATAATTTAGTTTAAAAATGATTTCATTATTTTTAAAATCATTTTAAATTAAAATAAAGTGTTTAAAAATATTTTAAGTTATAAAATATAACTTTTAATATTTAAAGGATAATTTCATTAATAATTTAATATTAATGATAGTATTATTGATATTAAATTTATTTATTAAATAAATATTTTAAAATGGTTTATTGATTTAAAAATCATTTAAAAGGATATAAATGAATTAAAAATACTTTAAGTTATAATTAATGACTTTTAATAGTGGATAAATAGTACATTAATATTTGAATATTAATGATAATTATTTATAAATGATTTTAAATGTTTTAAAAAAACATTTAAGGATAATATTAATACTTTAAAAAAAATTTGAGTTATTATAAATAACTTTGATATTTTGGTAATGATTTCATTAATGGTTTAATATTAATTAAGTATTAATGATAATAGAACTGTTTGATATTTAGTAATGATTCCGGTGTTTGAAATTCATGTTAAAGTATAATAAATGTTTAAAAGTTATTATTAAGTCATATGACTGATGTTTACAGATATTGAGTAATAGAATAGAGTCTTAGACTCGTTAATTACCGATAGAGCTGGCGGTACACCGACATAGTTCAGAAATTGTTCTAGACTTAAATATTTTGACCGCATTACTGTTTATTTGTGATGCAATGCAATGACTGTTGTATATGTGTAACAACGTGAGTAGGTTATGTGCTGACTGCGAAATGCAGTACTATGTGTTATAGTATATTGTTCTAATCGAACGAATGATTTCAGATAAGTGTGAACACTCTGAAGGCCCTGCTAGAAACAAGGGAAAAGGAAAGGTTGCTGAATGATGACAATGTTATCTATGTGATAGTTTAATATTATTAAGACAATGTTATATATTTATTATCATATGTTGTAAGGAATGATTTAAGGTTACGTACTTGGGAGTTATACTTTTGTAATTATGTAAGTTAAGTTTAATATTTATATTATTGGCATTGCTATTAGTATTATTTCAGTTATGGAGATGGTATCGTGAAGCACTAAATTCGGGTTTCAAGTACCCGGATTTGGGGGCGTCACATTGGTACTAATAAGTCTCTAATAGCATTCTTCACATGTACATAACATAGTTTATTTGAAAACGTATTTTAAACCACACTTGAAACGTCCAATTCATGCTTAGCTAAAAGATGAACATATTCGTCATGTCTACAGGCATAAGGCGTTAGTTCATTTTACAAGTTATTCTAGGGCAAGGTAAAGCAACTAGGTGCAACTTTAAATCTCATTTCATAGCTAACTAAGCCATGTATGCTTGGTATTACATTTAGAACTTTAAATCCACAAGTTACTTTAAGTTTGTCCCTCTTAGTTTCAAAACTTCAAAACATTATTCTCAAAGTCAATGTCATACAAAACTAATCATGCAAGGTAACTTCAACTCATACATCATACTTGTTTGTACATGTTTCTACATACGTTTCCAAGGGAAAAATATAACAACTCCATGTTCAACTAATTTTCATGTTTTGGACAATTTAGTGAAATCATTCACTACGAATTCGTTTCTCAACCAAATTGGTTCGTTTAACTTCCATTGATTTCATATTTGACTATCTTAACAGTACCTAACATCAATTCATGGATTATAACAACCCTTATCCATCAATTTTGTGACCCAAAAGCTACTTTTTCATGATATTTCTACGGAATTGTAAAACATAGGAATCAAGAACATATACGTTAATGTTATTACCTCTTGATTGCTTGAAGTTGGTAATTCTAGCTCTTCAATCCTCCCATTGCTCTCAATACTATTGAACTTCCAAGTTCTTTGAACACTTGTATGCTTCCAATCTCACACTTAGCAATTCTCAGCAATGGAAAATAGAAGGTGATTGGTTGCATTTATAGTGAAACAAAAACACAGATATTATCATCTCCCACTAAATTAAACACATGGATTGAAGGATTGTATGAAGGTTAACAAGGAGTTGTTGGATGGTAGTTGATTCACATCATTATGCCCACTCCCCTTTTCATCATTTGGAAGATATGGATTTTGGAGAAGAAGAAGCAAGCTAGACTAGGCCAATGGTCTATTCACGTGATGGAGGAGATGAGACTCATAAAATGGGACAAAAGCTATAACTCAGCATTCCATATTATTATTATTAGCATACTTAGGTTTATATGATATTTTCCCCCAAATGTCCATACATATACACCCACTCACAAAGAATTATATAATCTATGTACATTGGTTCATTCCAATTAATATTTTAATTGGGCTAATTATAAAATAGTTGGATATTCTCAATCCATCATTTTCTATAAAAGTTATCATCTCAAATACAGTCAATTATTATAATGATAATTAATATCAATTATTTATTATTCACCATTTATTTTGTCTTAATACTTCCCATTAATTCTCTCTTGGATTTAATTTCCCTTGTTATGTCACACAAGACATAATTATGTGAACTTAGTAATTAATAGCTCACAAGCTTATAATAGTATAATCTCACAAAATAACATTATTCTTAACTTTACATCTTATAATATGGTCATGGAAGTGGTCCATTGCACCATGTTATATTTTATTATCTCACTTGTATATAATGCTAACATACAAGTCTTTATACATATATATTCAAATACTTCCTATATTTTATAGTTACCATTGAAGTGTTCTACTTCATTTCATATCATATAGATGTAGCTACTATATAATATAAAACCATTGCACATACAAATTTAATTCCTTCAATTATTCATTCAGTAAAATATTTAATGAATGCTTATTCCATCACTTTGCCACACAAGGCATATCACATAAGCTTACATTAAGCATATTACTTATTCTTGTTACTTATTCATTTCCCACCACATTACTATAATCAAAATTATGTACTTCTCCATAACATAAGATATTTTTATCATGTTTTCTCTAAATATAGGAACTAGTCATAATAACGCGATTTACTCATTTGCGCAAGATATTATTCTTAATATAATATATTTATATTATTAAAATATTTACATGCACGACACACGTACACACTATATATAGAAAATAAGTTTATTTCCTATTATGATAAATTGTTTCCATCAACTTATATAGCAAATATGTTATAATATATTTTTACATTACTTAATCCCACACATTTCCTCGTACAAAGCTATATAAGGTAATATCAAAATAATATTTCCCCTTTTATTAAAATAATCAAATGCTATAATTTATTTTAATATCCTTTAGTAGAAATATACTATAATTATTTCTCTTCCACGAAATCACATAATTCAAGGTATATATATAACACATATATACATTCCTTTAATCTTCCATTCTCGCCGTGTATCAAATTACTCAATAATTCTCTAACCACTTTAAAGGTATATCGATTTTCTTCTCTCGTCAACAACGTACATATATACCAGTCTAAACCTAGCACGCACCGAGTCTTTAATACTATTCAATATAGTACGTTGAGTGGTTTCCCACAAACAACCAACAAATTAGTTTCCGTCTCGTCTACACTGTTTTCACAGTGAGTTAGATCAATCACTATTTCGTATATACCTCCGCTCTCTGAAGGAATTGTTTAGCCCAGCTCCTATACATCCACTATTAAAGAGTAAGGTTGCACTGCCTTAGACTTGATACTTACTCGTACCAATACTCAAGAAATTTGTGATTATCACAGATATTTAATGTCACCAACTTACTATTATAAAATAATTTTACATAAATTATTTAATATCAATAGATAAATTTTATTCATCTTCTTACTAATTTATCTTTACAATTCATAATAAATATATAATAATGATATATTTATTAAACACATAAATCACTTATTGCATAGTATATATTACCCCATGCAACACCATTCCACATACCTCACGACACACATATGTTCTTATTCGAACCCTTCTCATGCCTTAAGAATTTTATTTACTAAATTATTATTTTAATAATTTCTAAAAATTCGGGTTCTTACAGTTATTATCGGAGATTCGTGGAAGGATTTTCTCGAATCGCTACACCATTAACTCAGCTGACTCGAAAAGATACAAAGTTCGGTTGGAGCGAGAAATGTGAGAAGAATTTTCAAGAACTCAAGGGAAGACTCATTTCAGTACCTGTTCTGATAATACCATATGGCTCAGAGGGATTTGTCATCTACAGTGATGCACCGAACAAAGGGTTGGGATGTGTTCTCATGCAACATGGGAAAGTCATATCCTATGCCTCAAGACAACTCAAAGAATATGAGAGGAATTATCCTACTCATGATTTAGAGTTGGCAGTTATTGTCTTCGCACTTAAGATTTGGAGGCATTACCTGTATGGAGAGAAGGTGGAGATCTATACGGATCATAAAAGCTTCAAATATTTCTTCACTCAAAAGGAACTCAATATGCGGCAACGACGTTGGCTTGAACTATTGAAAGATTATGATCATACCATTTAATACCATCCTGGTAAAGAGAACGTAGTAGCTGACGCATTGAGTAGAAGATCATATGCGGGTACGAGTGTAATATTGTCAACACAAATGCCCATTTTGTTTGACTTACAACGGATGGAGATAGAGTTAAAGACTCCAGGGACCCATGTGATGAAGGTGAATATACGAGTAGAATCGACTTTAATCGATAAAGTTAAAGTTGTTCAAGCTACAGACCTGGAGCTGATATGTATGAGGAAGAAAGTGCAAGAAGGTGCAATTCCGGAAGCAAGAATCGATGAAGAAGGAATATTTTGAGTCAACTCCAGATTTTGTGTTCCTAACGACTCTGATTTAAAGTATAATATCATGATAGAGGAACACAACACATCGTTTGCAATCCATCATGGGAGTACCAAAATGTATCATGATCTTCGACATATATTTTGGTGGAGCAATATGAAGAGAGATATAGCAGAGTTTATCTCAAGGTGTTTAACTTGTCAACGAGTCAAGGTGGAGTATCAAGTATCAAAAGGTCCATTGCAACCACTTGAAATTCTAGAATGGAAGTGAGAGCACATTACCATGGATTTCGTTACTGGTCTTCCCAAGGTTTCTCAAGGCATAGATGCAATTTGGGTCATTGTTGATAGATTGACCAAGTCTGCTCACTTTTTACCTATACGAGAAACTTATACACTTGAACGACTTGCTCGTATGTACATAAATAAGACTGTAAGACTACATGATATGCCAGTATCCATAGTTTCTGATCGAGATCCATGATTCACTTCATGATTTTTGGTTAGTTTACAGAAAGCTATGGGCACGGATTTATGATTTAGCTCGGCATATCATCCTTAGACGAACGAGCAGTCAGAGAGGACTATTCAAACTCTTGAAGATCTATTAAGACTCTATGTCCTTAACTTCAAAGGAAGTTGGGACAAGTTCTTACCGTTGGTGGAGTTTTCCTACAACAACAGTTATCAAACAAGTATTGGCATGGCTCCATTTGAGGCGTTGTATGGGAGAAAATGTCATTCTCCACTATGCTGGGATGAGGTGGGTGAAGCAACGTTGTATGGACCAGAGTCGGTACGTATGACTACAGAAAAAATTCAAACGATCCGACAACGTATAAAAACTTCACAAGATCGACAAAAGAGTTATGTTGTTATTCATCAAAAGAACGTAGAATTCGATATTGGAGATCATGTGTTGTTATGTGTTGCTCCATGGAAAGGATTTACGAGATTTTGAAAGAGAGGAAAGCTCAATCCTCGATTCATTGGCCCATTTTTAATTCTCGAGCGAGTAGGAACTGTGGCCTATAGACTCGCCTTACAGCCAATAGACTCGCCTTACCGCCAACATTGGCCCATTTTTAATTCTCGTGTTCATAACGTTTTCACATATCTATGTTACGTAAATATGTGAAAGACCCGAACCACATTATTGAGTTAGAACCAGACGAGATAGAGGAAGATTTAACATATGAAGAGTTACATGTTAAAATCTTGGATAAGAAGGATCATGTTCTACGTTCCAAGGTTATACCTCAAGTCAAAGTTTTGTGAAGAAATCACGATGTGGAGGAAATGACTTGGGAGTTAGAATCTAAGATGAAGTCAAGGTATCCTCATCTCTTCGACATACCAGGTATGTACCCTAATTTTGAGGACGAAATTTCATAAGAAGGGAAGGTTGTAAGACCCCAACTTTTATGAATAAAGAATAATTTTCTCGAAATATATTTTTGAATATTATGGTGTGGATTTGATATAATGTTATAGTAGTGGGTAATATTTACAAATTTTGCAAAGTAAACAAGTGGTTATATAATATTCGAGTGGTCGGGGAATATTCGTTTTAACAGGGAATATTCGTACGACGGCACAATCATTGGTGGACCCACAACGGAAGTATTGTCGTAGTTAAAAAACGACAAAATTATATTTCTATACAAATAACGACGGAGGTGTTAACGTTAAAATTGTTGAACTACCCGGTAGTAAAAGTATAGTAATACGCGTGGTTGCATAGTAGTACACAGTATTGATTATTGATGCTTACATGAGAAGTCACTCAGTTATACTCAATTATTGCTATAGTAATTGCTACATCATATCTCTCATATTATTGATTCAATTATTGTTACAGTATCATCTGCATAATATGATATATTATTAAATCAATAATTGAGATAGAAAAGTTATTCATATTATTATTTTCAATATTGACAATGTCTAGAAGTTCTGTTAAGGAGAGGTTTGGTCACCTAATTGCGCGCTAATAAGGAGAAATCCTTATTGAAAAGCCCCCTCTTTCCTGGGAATGACCTGGTTGTTAAATATTGTGAATTATAATATTAATGATGAATAAGTTCGTGTTGATTAAAGATGAATTTTATAGTTCCATTGTGTTGGAATTATTTGTGTTAGTGGAAATTGACATTTCTTTTGATAATAATTGATGTCTGGAGGTTATATTGTTCAATCGGGTATTCGGGGCACTTTTCGTGTCAGAGTACTATTCACGAGTTACTATTCACGAGGTACTATTCACCCGTAAAATATATTTTTTTGGTTCAAATCATTTTTGGGTACAATATAATTCCATGAGGAGATGTGCTAATTTTTCAGACCGTTGGTTGAAGATATAATAGTAAACCAATATGGATCGTCCGTTTAAAAGTAAATCAATCTGGACCGTTCATGAATTAGTTACTATTAAGTCCATTCTCCTATAAATAGAAGCTCATTCCTTCATTATTTCTTACGAATTCACTGAAACTCTATAGAGAAAAATATAGTGAGAAAGAAGAAAAGTATTCTGCTACTTCACTACTCCAGTATCAAGTTTCTTTTAAAGTAAGGGATATTATTTGTTGTACTTGAAAGGAGTATTATTTCTTTCGTATTCATGAAGAGAACTTCTGTTATTCCAATCTTTATTATTCTGTTGGAATAACCTGTCTGTGCGGTCTATCGCGTGCCTGGTGAATTCTGTTGTTATTATATTCTTATTATTATGTTGGAATAACCTGTTTATGCGAAGTACCGCATACATGGTGAAATTCTTCTAATATTCTGTTCTTTATTATTCTATCGTAATATCCTATCTGTGCGTTTACGACGGACCTGGTTCCATTATTTGTTATTCTGTCAGAATATCCTGTCTGTGCATTTACGTCGGGCCTGGTTCTATTATTTATTATTCTATTGGGAATAACCTATCTGTGTAGTCTATCGCACACATGGTGAATCCTTCTGTTATTCTATTCTTTATTATTCTGTTGGAATAACCTGTCTATGTGGATTACCACATGTATGGTGAATGATCCTTCGTATTCATTCCTTATTAAATTATGGATGTAGCGCCCCCAAATCCGGGTATCTTCTAACCTGACAGATGGTGATATACTGTACAACATTCATACATTCATTCAATTGAAAAGTCTCAAAGAACGAACATAACTTCTATATATTTACAGTAATATTTACATTTCCCAGGTTCTATACCCATTACAAAGGTTCTTTGTCATAATATCAGTTATATTGCAACAATAGACCTATACTATTACAAGACAGCTTAGTAATCTGCCTTAGTTTTTCCCTTATCCTTTTTCGATCCTTCGGGACTTTCAGTCATAACTGCATTCATATGGTTCAAGCAAGTGTGAGCATAACTAGCTCAGCAAGTATAATAATTTAATAACAAAATGCTTGACACATACAAATCGTACATCTTCAATAACTGAACAATAGTTATGAAGTACTATTGATAATTCAAAATAACACTTCATCTTTTCTTTCAAGATGTTTTATAATAACAACAGTATTTAGTAAAACATTCACTCCGGTCAGAGACCTCGAGTATTCATTCTTTATTGGAAAAAGGAAAACCCGGAAGCAAGTCCGTAAGCTCAATATCACTTACGAGCACTTCTAGGTGATCAGCCTATTGTACTTTATGTTGAACAACACTACATCCATTAAACGTATGCACGTTTAAGCATTTGGCAACCTCATGTGCCTGTCGTTTTACCGACAAAACATTTGTTTAACATTTCAGTCTTCTTTTGAAAACCATATCAAATAGTTAACAAAAGATAACAACATTTGATAATACATGAATAGATTATTCATACATCAAGTCTAGCCAAAGGAATTGGCTTCAACTTCAACAAACCTCAATTCATGCGAAAGAATACATGAACCTCAAAAACATGTTCAGATTAAACTGAGACAAGAGTTAGAATACTTGCCTTTAGCGTCTGCTACGGTATATTAACTTTATGTTCAAGTCGTTCAAGTCTCTACAATACATGATCACATAATGCCTTACATTAGGTCACATATAATCAAGTATGTATATGACTATATCACACCCTTTATTTCAATCTAATTGTGTATTAGATTCATTTACTATTCGTTCCGGTTTATCATTATGCTTGCATTATATTTGACTAGGTTATTTCAACCTTTACATTACATTCCTTAAGGTTTAACAAAGTTTAAACAACCACTACAACAAAAAAGCTTATCAGCGACCGCATACGGTCGTAGATGAGTATCAGCGACCGTATACGGTCGCTGATACTAGTCGCAGATAATCTGGTCGCTGGGAGGACATCAGCGACCAACAATAGCGACCGAATAATTAGCGACCGCACTCTGCGACCGATACCGTCGCTATTCTGACGTATGCTGAGTCATTCGTCAGGTATGACGTGGCACACGTGGCAGCGACGGACAATAGCAACCGCATACGGTCGCTAGATTATGCGGTCGCTGATGTAGTGGTAGCGACCGCATGCGGTCGCTGATGTTTTTTTTTTTGATACTTTTTCCTGTTTTATTGATTTCCCAAAAATAACCTGCTTTGTACCTGTTTTCAATCAATCCCAACACAGCAATATATATAAACAAGCATCCATATTAACATCCATCCAATACAATACAAAACATTCATCCATGAATAAACATTCATCAAATACAATACAAAACATTCATCAAACACAATACAATCGATATCATAAACATCCATATAAACCAATACAATTGTCCAAATAATGAATCTAAAAGAGTACAAGGCTTTAAAAATCTAAAAAAAACAAGTCTAGGCGCTCTTCATGGATCATCCAAATTAGGATCCTGTAATTAACAAAGTAATAAAACATATATGTTACATATAAGTAAGACATTGACTCAGAGACTATAAACATATATGACAATGTAGCTATACAATAAACGATATATATATATACCTTCTCCTGCTGTCGTGCTGCTCCTGCTCCTGCTCCTGCTGCCGCTACCGCCACTGCCTCCGCCAACTCATCAGGACTCAGAGACTGCAGATGCCCGCCCAGTATATGAAGAAGATCACGATCCTGACAGATCGCTCTCACACAGTCAGCAGGAGTATGATAGGCTGGATAACCTGATGACTGTGTAGACTGGGTGGCAGAGCTGCCTGTGCTACTGATGGTCGGGCGTCGTCTTTGTCCTTGGCCTTTGACATAATTTTTCTTCACGATGGACGCCCTCTCCCATAATTCTTGATCAATCGACGGACGCGGGGTGCCTTCAGGATATCGCTCGTTCATTAAGCCCTTATAAGTGTCCTGTCAGAAGATGAACAATTAAATAGTTTAAACTAAATTTTAAAAAATACTAAAAAAGGTCGTCACAATTTATAAACAACATATTAGGATAAAGTGAACTTATTACCGCTATCTGAATAGCCTCAGGCAGACCATCACGGGTGGCCACATACACATCCAACCAATTGATAGGTTGACCTTGAGACTGAGACTCCAATAATTTATTTTCTCATATTATTATGTAAACATATGATATTTTAGCTACAAAAGATTACTGTAAACATAACATACGTACCCTGGTAGCAATGTGCTGCATCTGTGATATACTGTCGCCCCGATACGTGCCTTTTGCCTTCTTGCCGTCTAATACACCTGAGGATTTGTTCGAGGCGGCAGTCTTGCGCCTCTTGACCCAGCTCTCAGCTCTCCACTGGTCACACATCTGCACCCATATGGGTTGTGCGCACCACCAGGGGCTATGATCATGCATATATTACTCACCCTGTCCTGGATGGTCAATCTCAGCATTGTGCAAGGCTTTTTGTCGTTCCTTGTTTAAATTATCTTTAGTTCGGATGGCGCATTTCTGCCAGAATAGTGTCTGAATAACTGATGCTTGTGCGTCATCCCATCTATACCGTTTCTGCAAATAAAACAACAATAATAATATTAAAACTGTTATATTACTAAACAATATTATTTGATTAACTATGTATTACCTATCAGAGTGATAAAAAAATATACCTGAAATTCAGTCCAAACTGCATCCTTATGGGCGAGAGGTGTGCTCGCCCATGTAATCACTGGCATAGGCCAGTTCTGTAAGCATAATTGTGAAATGCACTTCACAATTTTACTATCTTGAAAATCACTACAATATACAGTAATTTACATTAAAATATATTTATAACAATGGAAATATTAAACCCTTATACATACACGATGTTTAACTTACGTGCTTTCTGGAGGAGGACGGATCTGTATAAGAATGCGATCATCTGGATTAACCGGCGCCTTCGGCACATGATTAGGGCCCCGACCCAACCCGCACTTTCGTGCTGCAGGTTCAGAAGACATCTATAAATAAAAAAATTAGGATGTTAGTATGAAATTATGAATGACAATTAATTGTATGAAATAGTTAACTACAATTATCATAAGTGAAAGATACATAAACATGACTGCAAAATAGTTAACTACAACAACTACAAATGATATAGTTAAGGATATAGAGAACATTCCTATATAGAGAACATAAATGAAAGGTACATAATTATGAACTAAACATGAACATGAACATGAACATAAACATACATTTTTTTCAATTATAACTAAACATACATACATTGCGGGTGACTTGGTCCCTGTCTGGTCCCATAGCTAGGACTTGTACATTAGCTGGAATCGTTGATCCCTTAGTCAAAGCCTACAAAAACTCCATCTTATTAAATGAAGTCATAGTTAACATGGAGTATATATATATATATATATAAATATATATATATATATATACTACGTGCTTAAAAATTGAACTTACATTGTCCTTTAGCCAAAGTGCAAAGTTTTTATCCCGATTGATTTGAATATCTTTATCAGTTATGTCGGGATGCTTCACCTTTAACTCGTCATCGTACAATCTATACCATGTTATAAATATTAACATATTGGAATAAATTTTTAACTTAAAAGATAAATTATCAAGTTTACATGTGTACCTCACAAATTCGTCAATCTCCTCGCAATTGAGAAGAATGTAAGTATGTGCAGCATGTAATTCTTGCTCAGAGAGGAATATGCGCTTCCCTTTTCCATAAGCGCGGCCCGATAGACCAAATACAGAGAGCCGACCATTTAGTTCAACATTTCCCCCATCATCATGTCTCGATACTCGATTGGCCTTTGTCAAGACTTCGTCCGAAAAATAGTCTGAGACAAACGTAGATATCTCATCGAAACTGTATGCCTCACATATCGACCCCTCAACATAAGCTCTATTCTTCACCTAGGTTTCCCATCACCCTCTCGAAAGGGTACATCCATCTATATTGAACTGGACCCCCAACACGAGCTTCATAGGGAAGATGAATTTGCAAATGCTCCATGGAGTCAAAAAATCCAGGTGGGAATATTTTTTCCAGTTTACACGTGATCTCTATGATGTTATTCTCAAGTACAAACATGTCCCTCTCATTCAATGATTTTGAACACAAGTCTTTGAAGAAACGACTAAGATCCGTCAAAGCATCCCATATTAGTTTATCAAGCAGATCCCGAAATGCTATAGGCATGAGTCTCTCCATGAACACATGACAGTCATGACTCTTCATCCCTTATAATTTCCCACCCGTAACACACCTTGCAATGTTTGACGCATATCCATCTGGTAGTTTCAGAGACTTAACCCATGTGCACACATCTTCAACTTGCTTTTTGGACAATGTGTACCATGCATGCGTTTTGACAATCTTACCATTAGGAGATTCATAAAGTTCTAATCTAGGACGCTTACAAATATCTTTCATATCCAAGCGTGCCTTATCGTTATCTTTTGTCTTCCCCGTAACATTCATCACAGTGTTAAACACATTGTCAAACACATTCTTCTCAATATGCATCACATCTAGATTATGACAAATCAAATTTGTAGACCAATATGGCAGTTCCCAAAAGATGCTTCTCCGAACCCAGTTATGAGATTCACCAAACCCATTGATTATGTTTGTGACATCAACCTTACCATATGGGATAACCGGCAATCTCATCACACGATCTCACATCTCTGTTCCCGACAATCGCGGTGCAGGCATATCATTATCTACTTTCCCTTTCCTGAAGTGTTCTCTATTTCTTCGAAACGGGTGATCTACCGGTAAGAACCGACGATGACAGTCAAACCAACAAGGCTTTAGACCTTTTGATAGATTAAACGACTTTGTATGCTCCATACAATACGGACAAGCCAACTTCCCGTGTGTACTTCATCCAGCTAACATACCATAAGCTGGGAAGTCACTTATAGTCCACATAACCGCTGCCCTAAGGTTGAAATTTGTTTTCGTTGCAACATCCCAAGTCTGTACTCCATCCTCCCACAATACCTTCAACTCGTCTATAAGAGGTCTCAAGTAAACATCTAAGTTCTTTCAAAGACTCTTAGGACCAGGAACCACGAGTGAAAGAAACAAGTATGGTTGTTTTATACACATCCAAGGAGGCAAGTTGTACGGAGTAACAATCACAGGCCAACATGAGTACGGAACAGCTGAGTGGCCAAATGGATTGAAACCATCGGTGGACAATCCAAGCCTCACATTTCTAGGTTCCAATGCAAATCCAGGATGTGCTAAGTTGAAATCTTTCCAAGCCTTCCCATCTGCGGGATGATTTAGTTCTCCATCTTTAGCTGGAGATTTCGAATGCCAACTCATATGTTCAGCTGTTCTTGAAGACATGTACAATCTTTTTAGTCGATGTGTTATTGGAAAATACCTTAGAATCTTAAACGGTATACTTGATATTTTTGTAGTCACACCCTCTTTATTAGGCCTAAACCGATCATGACTGCAAAACGTGCACCTTGTCAACTGTTCATTTTCCTTATAAAACAACATGCAATCGTTGGGACATGCATCGATCTTTTGGTATCCAAGACCCAACTTCTTCACCATTTTCTTACAAAAGTAATAGTTACCAGGTAATTTCTCACCGTCAGGAAACATACTCTTAATGGCATTCAAGAGCGACTCAAAACACTCATGGCTCATGTTGTGATCAGCCTTGATGTTAAGTAATGTCGCCACTGCAGACAATATAGTGTGTTTGGTGCAACCATGCCACAATGGCTCGCTACCCTCGTCTAACAACTTAAAGAAGTCTTTGGCATCAGAATTCATAGGTTGCTCTCTGCCTTGCTCCCAATCAAAATCTGGCCCTGCAATATCATGAACCATTTCATTCATACGATGAGTACTACTGCCCGAATTGTGTACTTGTGTGATGCCACCATCTCTTCTCTGCCCATGTGCCCACCAGCATTCTTCGTAATTTCTCATGAACCCAGAAACAAGTAAATGATAGTTTACCATGTCTCTGTCCATATAATTTACATTCTTACACTTCAAACATGGACATCGTATCTGCGACTTACCATTCATACATTCCGGGTGACTATACGCATACTCCAAAAACACTTGGCAACCAGCTCTAAATTCAGCTGTAGCACCTACCTGGGCACTTGACTTTCGTCGTGCCATCCAACTACGGTCTGAATAGAGGTCCATGATTTCACGGTACCTACTACAGACAACATTATAAATGTTAACATATGACTTGAGCATACTTGTAAGCATGCATATGATTAACATTTAAGCATACTTGTAAGCATATGAGTTGAGCATACTTGTAATCATATGACTTGAGTATACTTGTAAGCATCTGATTAACATTTAAGCATACTTGATGTTAACAAATGATTAATAAACGAATGATTAACAGTCTCTTTATTGACCAAGTGTGTCTAGTTACCTTCTCTGTTGCACTAACAGTTCCTTAGCACTGCCTATTTTGGCTTAACAACCCCCTAATAGCTTACCATGCTAACAATCAAGCTTGGAGTGATAGTACAGTGTCGTATAATATGTGGGTTAATGAGACTAGTCCTAGCTAGGAAGTCAAATGAACAAGGGTAGTTTAGCTGTCTTCATCAACAATTTATTTCTTTTTGGAAGTCTACGGAGTGGAGTTATAAAACTAGCAACTTTATATTGGCCCCATTTGCATTGGCACAGCCCGAGAGTTCATAATTGTACATTTTATGTCTAAACAATCCACTAGTCTTCTTCATTGTACCATCACTTGGGCTTATTTACCCATAGTCTTCATCCTCTTTCTTCCTTCCTTTTATATATATATATATATATATATATATAGAATGTTCTTGAGGTTAGTGTCAAATTCAAACATTTATTATACCAGACCAGCTGCTGGACTTTGAGATTGTTGGTTCCTGCATGCTGATTCCAAGCTAAGCTAAAAAAATAATATATGTTTTAACACACACTCCTATGTTATGGTGGTTTGTAGGTTGGAATCTTGTTTATGCTATAAACTCAACCAATTATGGGTAATATAATACCTCGCATTTGAGCCTCTGTCGGGATGATAGTATTTTAGTATTAAACTTCATGTTAACTGTGACGCCCCGAAATCCGGTCTATCTTCACACCCAGATTCCGTACATCACGATCCCATCTTCTTCACAACATACATCATTATATAACTAAATATAACAACATATACTCTCAAATCCCAGGTTCTGGAAACCTTATAACCTTTTTCATTACAAATAATGATAAATACATTATTCATTTCATCTTACAAGAGTGACTTTTAATCCGCCACCAAGGATACATAACAGTTCCTTAAACTAGTCTATAGTTCAATTTCATCTTTCTATATTACAAGTCTTCACTTGATCTTCTCGCTCATTCACACTCTGAAGGGAACTTCATCTGGATACCATCAGCTTGACCTTTACGGGATCCTTAAGTTCGTCTAACATCATTCGCTGAAAATGTTTTTCATTTAAAGCAAGTGTGAGCATTCAATTGCCCAGCAAGTCATAACAGTTGAACAAACATCTTCAAGAATTGAAACATTCTTTATAACTTCGATAACCGAACAAAGGTTATGAAGCAGCTCGAATAATAGGAATAATCACGATTCCTATCATTTTAAAACATTATTCGCATGCACTTTGAAATACTTTTATTCTTCTACCTTTTTCATACTCATCAGGTCTGGCTAGAATCATTAGCACAGACTTAACAATAACGGATCATGTATAAACAGAACATACTTGTATTGAACAGCTCAATCATAGAACAGTTCATATCATAGAAACACCGAAGTGTTCACATTGTGGCACAAGGCCTCATACGTTCTACCACCTTGTACAAATATCACACATTCACACATAGACATAACTTCTCAAGTTCAACATCTGAGAAGCTAAAGAAACTAGCATTCATTTAGAATATGAATGAAGTTAGGAAACTTGCCTTACGCACAGCTACAGCCTACGCTGAACTGATCATTTCGGTTCCTATGTAGCACATAAGAAAACAACACATACACTAATTAGTCATGTATAATTGACTTATGCATTAGCTTAACTTTACTTCTTAGGGTTCGCATTCTTGCAACCTAAGTTTACGCGACCACTTTCATTATCGTTCTACAGTTTCATAACATACGGAGATGTCTTACTTTTACGCTCATCATCTTTGATGTTTTACATTTTATCTTCTTCTTATTACTTCTCTAAGACACAACACACATCGCTTCTCTGCTAGTAGTCCATATGGTACTCTGAGTGGTTTCCCACAAACAACCAACAAACAAGTTCCCGTCTCATCTACACTGCCCATAACAGTGAGTTAGATCGGTTGCCAGTTTTGTATATACCTTCGCTCACTGAAGGAATTGTTTAGCCCAGCTCCCATATGTCAACCATCAAAGGTTACGATTGTACCACAACCCATACTCATCTTAACTTATCCGCACTATTAAACTATAATATTCGGTGAGTTAATTTCTTATTCCTTTCGGCTTCCTGGCAACTAAATACCACGCCTCAGTATTCACTCTTTATCGTCTAAGTCATACAGTCTTATGTATACTCAGAGCGATCATTCCCTGCAATCCTTAACTCGGCTTTGTTACGTTAAAGGCTATTATCTTTAATTCAACTTCTTTATCGTTCATGGTTCAATCCATTACCTTCATTATCTTACGGTCAAACCATACACGGGTTGTAGGTTCTATCCGTTTAATATTTACGTTCCCTCATCCTTCACGTCGATTAAAGTGTTAAACGCTTACATTTCAATCTAACGTTCTTATCCGAATCACATTCGGCTTCCATTAATCTTATTACCGTTCCTTACAGTTGTCTTAATACCATTCGTTATTCTTCGTTAAAGTCGAAGCCATACAGTTCGCTGTATGCTAAGACCACTCGTTTACCACAACAACGTTGTGTACACAGCCTCTAAACGCTTCAAATTTATCTCTCACTGTCATGGCATAACATCTAAATGTTATTCATTACACTCGTCGCTCAACGTCTAAGGAATCACAACCCTAGCAACCCCTCACGTTCGTTCATCGCGACTACGGTCCCCGGACATCGGTTATGTAACTCGCATTTTCAAAAAAATTGTTTGTCTTTTAATCACTTTTAATCTTTTCGTTCAACCTTCATTAAAAGTTAATACACTTTATTAAGTGTTTCATTAATTGAACTATATGTTCGTATTTCTTTATTGCACATCCCCCAGAAATTGAGCAGTAAAAATCTCATTTCTGGCATTGCACAGCACCGGCGCTGCGGCGCCATGCTCTTTCCTTAATCTCGCGCCGCGGCGTCACTTAGCAGTGGCCAAGGGACGGAACTCGCGCTGCGGCGCCGGCCTCCAAGGCATAACTCCGCGCCGCGGCGCCAAGGAAAAACCCTAGAAAAATTTTTCTAAGTATTTTACAAGCTTGAGACGCTAACTTCACAATCTCATAACTTCTTCGTTATAATTCAGAACGAGGTCATTCCAAAGTCATTCTCTTCCTTATCTTATGTACTTTAATACCCCTCAGACAGAACATCATTCTAAATCCGTTAATGTACCATTCGATTGGCTTGATCATCACCCTTCGTTTATTTTATAATTTTAACACTCTTTGTTCGTTCATCCGTAATTCGGTCATCCGAACTCGGAATTCAATCGTTCTTGAATCTACGACTCACGTTTTCAACATTTTCTTACATCCTTATGAAACCCTACATGTTTGGAATTCATTTACTAACTTTCTAATTCTCGTTTGTCTTTTACGAAATTTTCGCCATAACTTCGTTATAGCTATGTTTTAATCCGTTCTTTATGAACGTTTCTATCATTCCTAACCAATCAATATGCATCAAACTTATACGCGATGGTTTTAAACTTGTCCATCAACAACAATTATCCTACGATGGTTTTAAATTTGTCCATCAACAACGTTCTTCGCGTTCTTCGTTCGTTCTTTAATTTTAATCGATATTTGGATTATGATTTCACTTTTTATTGGAATTTGATGTTATAGAACATTATTCCTTACTTATTTCATCTACTCATTCATATAATCAACTCAGATTGTTCTAATTCATTATGAATCATATACTTCTTTAAGAAATTTATTTACTAAACTTCAAATTCTTATTTCCTTATTTCTCATGATTTTAACCATATGAAATCATCCCTAACATCATCTACTCATTATCCTCATTAAGTTATGTTTTAAACATATATATAACTTAAAGAAAATCTAACATAGAAGTTAGGTTTTAATACCTTTCCTCTTTATTTTTCTTCCGCTAGACAAAACCGGCGATTTGCTAGCTTTTCTATTTCACGAACATTTTTGATCCGATCAATCATGCTCATGATCTTCCTTCTCCCTCTCCATCCGAATTCTCTCTCTCTCTCTCTAATGTAGGATTTTCAAAATCTCATTTAAATGAAATCTAGCTTCCTATTTATAGATTTTCCAAAGTTAGGGCAAAATAGTCATTTCACCCCCTTTAACCTCCTTACTATTCATTACCTAACAACTAAGTTAACTTACTCCTTAAGTTTACTTAACACTTAAGTCTACTTAACCTTTAAGTTTGCTTAACTCTTAAGTTTACTTAATACTTAAGTTTACTTAACACTTAAGTTTACTTAATACTTAAGTTTACTTAATACTTAAGTTTTCTATTTCCACCTCCTTAGTTAACCTCCTTACTATTCACGTAGCTTCCCTTGGAAGCTTCGTGGTTCCATCTTTCGGGTTTCGTCAGACAGGTTTAAAAACTGCGATTCTCGGAATCCAAATATTTTTGGATATTTCGTCTTTCCTTTACAGATTAACTTTTACGTATTCTTCGGATTTCTGAAAAAACTGAAAAACACTTTTTGGCGTTGAGCGTTTTCCTTCACATTTTACCCTAACGTAGCTAAACGGATGAAAAGTACATAGCAGTACTTTTCGTCGTTTTTATTTTATCCGATTTCTGCACGTTTTTCGAGAAAAAAAACTTTTATCGGTTTACTTAACTCTTCACGATATATTATCAGCAAATCTTTTGACGGAATGTCATTTTGACATACCGAACTCTCAGAATGGCTTAGGTTATTTCAAACCCTAACCCTTAGGTTTCATCAGGTGAATAGTGCCTATTTCGTCTTTTTCCCTGAAATATTTTTGTTCCCAGAAAATTTTCATTTTCGTCTTGAAAATTCCTACTCGTTCAGTCTAGCTCATAGCCAGAATCCTCCCGACTTATAATCATCCTAGATTCTAAAACGATTAATAACCACATAGCACATAATATTATTAATAAAAATTCATTTTATTAATAACTAATTCTTTAAACTTAAATTCTGGAAAATCCAAATTTCTGGGTCGTTACACTCTTCCCCTCTTATAAAAATTCAGTCCTCGGAATTTCTTAAAACCACACCCTTACCCGGGTCATCACATTCACCCCTTCTTCACAGAATTTCGTCCTCTAAATTTTAGCCTACCTTTATTCTCAACTTCTCTTCAACGGAGTTCTTATCTTTCCCTCATTCCTAACCCCCATAATATATCAATAATCATGAAGCAAAAAGAATAACGAGGAATATAAGAATCCCCTTAAAAGATTTCATACTTTTGCTGAGGGGTCAACTTGACCATGAACTCTTACTAGCAGTTTACAATCACCAAGAAGGTAAACTACATCTTCCATACATAGGCGATCAACCCATTGTATAACCCCATTTCGGGGTGTGTTCACCTCAGACTAAATCATTAGATTCCGCACCAAACAATTTGGATTGGCACAACTTCTCAAGAAAAAGATTGATTTTCTTTTAAACATGACATACCATTTGTCTAGCCGAATCAAGTAGCTTAGACCATAACAATAAATTGGATATCAACGTGAAACATTCGTCTAGTCAACTTAATTGACATCGACTAATACTTTAAATTCTTTTTCAATACATCAAAACGTTTTATGACGTCATGATACCGTACTTTTCACAGTACGTTGAGGACTTCGTCAGTTTGTGACTTCGTCATTATACATCATACCATAGTGGGTTGTTGATCCTAAGATCACATCCAACACCAGGTTCAATTGCATTAATGACTCCATCTTTTTACCATCCTTGCATCAAATGCATTGATGATATAAAATTCATTTTGATATTTCAAATCAATTTCTGTCTAGCCGAAACAATTAGCATAGACATACCAAGAATAGTTCTTTTTTTTAAAAATCTATTGATTCCAAAAGTTGAACCAATTCTTTCATTTTTAAAATGCGAACACATATGCACGACTTCAATAAACTTCGAAATCTAGCGTAGCTAGATGACTTGGAATATCCTATTCTCCACCTTCCTTCATTGTCCTACTGCGACAACAACTAATCTTCTCTAGCTCCTTCAATACTAAGCCTACTGAAAACAACTCATTTTAAGTCTAAACATTTCTATATTTTAGTACAGTCCATCAACTTACCACACATTATGAGTTCAGGAACTTTCCACAATAATACGAGTTTAAGAACCATCCCAGACAGACCATAAGCATCCATTCGCTGAGAAGTTCAAAAACGTACCATATCATTATGAGTCACGAACGTACCATAAGTATGAGTTTCAAGAACTCGCACATACCTTATCGTTCTCTACCTGTCAAGTATATACATGAGAAAAGATTCACCTCCTCGTCATATACATCTTGACAGCGTGACCAATTCCAATGATTATCATTTTAATAAGCTAAGCAGTTGTTACACCAAGCACAAACCTCTGCCCATACAAAGGTTCATACAACTTAGCTATCACATGAGTCTTCAATTGAAATTTTATAACTTCTAAATCTCTCTCTACTTAATACGAATTTTCTTTAATTCATATGATATCCCTCACAACTCAATCTTAGTTCTTCTTCCCGTACTACTTCGTAGTACTATAAATCATTCATCGTTTAACAGCTCATCTGTTACTACGATTCACTATGATCACGTGGTGATCTTCTTATCCCACTCTCTACGATTATAGTCTTAGATACACTTACCTAAGATTTATAACCTATCAGCTCTGATACCAATCTGTGACGCCCCGAAATCCGGTCTATCTTCACACCCAGATTCCGTACATCACGATCCCATCTTCTTCACAACATACATCATTATATAACTAAATATAACAACATATACTCTCAAATCCTAGGTTCTGGAAACCTTATAACCTTTTTCATTACAAATAATGATAAATACATTATTCATTTCATCTTACAAGAGTGACTTTTAATCCGCCACCAAGGATACATAACAGTTCCTTAAACTAGTCTATAGTTCAATTTCATCTTTCTATATTACAAGTCTTCACTTGATCTTCTCGCTCATTCACACTCTGAAGGGAACTTCATCTGGATACCATCAGCTTGACCTTTACGGGATCCTTAAGTTCGTCTAACATCATTCGCTGAAAATGTTTTACATTTAAAGCAAGTGTGAGCATTCAATTGCCCAGCAAGTCATAACAGTTGAACAAACATCTTCAAGAATTGAAACATTCTTTATAACTTCGATAACCGAACAAAGGTTATGAAGCAGCTCGAATAATAGGAATAATCACGATTCCTATCATTTTAAAACATTATTCGCATGCACTTTGAAATACTTTTATTCTTCTACCTTTTTCATACTCATCAGGTCTGGCTAGAATCATTAGCACAGACTTAACAATAACGGATCATGTATAAACAGAACATACTTGTATTGAACAGCTCAATCATAGAACAGTTCATATCATAGAAACACCGAAGTGTTCACATTGTGGCACAAGGCCTCATACGTTCTACCACCTTGTACAAATATCACACATTCACACATAGACATAACTTCTCAAGTTCAACATCTGAGAAGCTAAAGAAACTAGCATTCATTTAGAATATGAATGAAGTTAGGAAACTTGCCTTACGCACAGCTACAGCCTACGCTGAACTGATCATTTCGGTTCCTATGTAGCACATAAGAAAACAACACATACACTAATTAGTCATGTATAATTGACTTATGCATTAGCTTAACTTTACTTCTTAGGGTTCGCATTCTTGCAACCTAAGTTTACGCGACCACTTTCATTATCGTTCTACAGTTTCATAACATACGGAGATGTCTTACTTTTACGCTCATCATCTTTGATGTTTTACATTTTATCTTCTTCTTATTACTTCTCTAAGACACAACACACATCGCTTCTCTGCTAGTAGTCCATATGGTACTCTGAGTGGTTTCCCACAAACAACCAACAAACAAGTTCCCGTCTCATCTACACTGCCCATAACAGTGAGTTAGATCGGTTGCCAGTTTTGTATATACCTTCGCTCACTGAAGGAATTGTTTAGCCCAGCTCCCATATGTCAACCATCAAAGGTTACGATTGTACCACAACCCATACTCATCTTAACTTATCCGCACTATTAAACTATAATATTCGGTGAGTTAATTTCTTATTCCTTTCGGCTTCCTGGCAACTAAATACCACGCCTCAGTATTCACTCTTTATCGTCTAAGTCATACAGTCTTATGTATACTCAGAGCGATCATTCCCTGCAATCCTTAACTCGGCTTTGTTACGTTAAAGGCTATTATCTTTAATTCAACTTCTTTATCGTTCATGGTTCAATCCATTACCTTCATTATCTTACGGTCAAACCATACACGGGGTGTAGGTTCTATCCGTTTAATATTTACGTTCCCTCATCCTTCACGTCGATTAAAGTGTTAAACGCTTACATTTCAATCTAACGTTCTTATCCGAATCACATTCGGCTTCCATTAATCTTATTATCGTTCCTTACAGTTGTCTTAATACCATTCGTTATTCTTCGTTAAAGTCGAAGCCATACAGTTCGCTGTATGCTAAGACCACTCGTTTACCACAACAACGTTGTGTACACAGCCTCTAAACGCTTCAAATTTATCTCTCACTGTCATGGCATAACATCTAAATGTTATTCATTACACTCGTCGCTCAACGTCTAAGGAATCACAACCCTAGCAACCCCTCACGTTCGTTCATCGCGACTACGGTCCCCGGACATCGGTTATGTAACTCGCATTTTCAAAAAAATTGTTTGTCTTTTAATCACTTTTAATCTTTTCGTTCAACCTTCATTAAAAGTTAATACACTTTATTAAGTGTTTCATTAATTGAACTATATGTTCGTATTTCTTTCTTGCACATCCCCCAGAAATTGAGCAGTAAAAATCTCATTTCTGGCATTGCACAGCACCGGCGCTGCGGCGCCATGCTCCTTCCTTAATCTCGCGTCACGGCGTCACTTAGCAGTGGCCAAGGGACGGAACTCGCGCTGCGGCGCCGGCCTCCAAGGCATAACTCCGCGCCGCGGCGCCAAGGAAAAACCCTAGAAAAATTTTTCTAAGTATTTTACAAGCTTGAGACGCTAACTTCACAATCTCATAACTTCTTCGTTATAATTCGGAACGAGGTCATTCCAAAGTCATTCTCTTCCTTATCTTATGTACTTTAATACCCCTCAGACAGAACATCATTCTAAATCCGTTAATATACCATTCGATTGGCTTGATCATCACCCTTCGTTTATTTTATAATTTTAACACTCTTTGTTCGTTCATCCGTAATTCGGTCATCCGAACTCGGAATTCAATCGTTCTTGAATCTACGACTCACGTTTTCAACATTTTCTTACATCCTTATGAAACCCTACATGTTTGGAATTCATTTACTAACTTTCTAATTCTCGTTTGTCTTTTACGAAATTTTCGCCATAACTTCGTTATAGCTATGTTTTAATCCGTTCTTTATGAACGTTTCTATCATTCCTAACCAATCAATATGCATCAAACTTATACGCGATGGTTTTAAACTTGTCCATCAACAACAATTATCCTACGATGGTTTTAAATTTGTCCATCAACAACGTTCTTCGCGTTCTTCGTTCGTTCTTTAATTTTAATCGATATTTGGATTATGATTTCACTTTTTATTGGAATTTGATGTTATAGAACATTATTCCTTACTTATTTCATCTACTCATTCATATAATCAACTCAGATTGTTCTAATTCATTATGAATCATATACTTCTTTAAGAAATTTATTTACTAAACTTCAAATTCTTATTTCCTTATTTCTCATGATTTTAACCATATGAAATCATCCCTAACATCATCTACTCATTATCCTCATTAAGTTATGTTTTAAACATATATATAACTTAAAGAAAATCTAACATAGAAGTTAGGTTTTAATGCCTTTCCTCTTTATTTTTCTTCCGCTAGACAAAACCGGCGATTTGCTAGCTTTTCTATTTCACGAACATTTTTGATCCGATCAATCATGCTCATGATCTTCCTTCTCCCTCTCCATCCGAATTCTCTCTCTCTCTCTCTCTAATGTAGGATTTTCAAAATCTCATTTAAATGAAATCTAGCTTCCTATTTATAGATTTTCCAAAGTTAGGGCAAAATAGTCATTTCACCCCCTTTAACCTCCTTACTATTCATTACCTAACAACTAAGTTAACTTACTCCTTAAGTTTACTTAACACTTAAGTCTACTTAACCTTTAAGTTTGCTTAACTCTTAAGTTTACTTAATACTTAAGTTTACTTAATACTTAAGTTTTCTATTTCCACCTCCTTAGTTAACCTCCTTACTATTCACGTAGCTTCCCTTGGAAGCTTCGTGGTTCCATCTTTCGGGTTTCGTCCGACAGGTTTAAAAACTTCGATTCTCGGAATCCAAATATTTTTGGATATTTCGTCTTTCCTTTACCGATTAACTTTTACGTATTCTTCGGATTTCCGAAAAACTGAAAAACACTTTTTGGCGTTGAGCGTTTTCCTTCACATTTTACCCTAACGTAGCTAAACGGATGAAAAGTACATAGCAGTACTTTTCGTCGTTTTTATTTTATCCGATTTCTGCACGTTTTTCGAGAAAAAAACTTTTATCGGCTTACTTAACTCTTCACGATATATTATCAGCAAATCTTTTGACGGAATGTCATTTTGACATACCGAACTCTCAGAATGGCTTAAGTTATTTCAAACCCTAACCCTTAGGTTTCATCAGGTGAATAGTGCCTATTTCGTCTTTTTCCCTGAAATATTTTTGTTCCCGGAAAATTTTCATTTTCGTCTTGAAAATTCCTACTCGTTCAGTCTAGCTCATAGCCAGAATCCTCCCGACTTATAATCATCCTAGATTCTAAAACGATTAATAACCACATAGCACATAATATTATTAATAAAAATTCATTTTATTAATAACTAATTCTTTAAACTTAAATTCTGGAAAATCCAAATTTCTGGGTCGTTACATTAACATTGATAATATTAATATTAATCACAAACCTCGCAGAACGTGAGAATCAACAGAATTAGTTATGCGTCATCTCAAGGACTGTTTCAAGACCTATTACTGTATTTGGAGAGGGAGGGAAATATGCTAATCCTCACATCTTGTCGCTGCTATTAATTGGTCGCAGATACCCTTGGCGCCAACATTTCGTGACAAATTTTATGAGGGAAATGTGTGTTAGCGACCTCTCAACGACCGCATGCGGTCGCTGCAATTAATTAGCGACTAGATTAATGTATGGTCGCAGATATCGGTCGCGACGAGTAATATCAGCAACCGAAAAGGCGGTCGCTGATAAGGTTGGTCGCTGTTAGGCATTTTTCTTGTAGTGAACGTTACCTTACCTTCCTTAAGTTATGTTTACTTTTAATCAATTAAGTTTTTTTTTCTTTGTTCTTAGAAATCTTCATTACTATCTTTGTTCTGAGACTGGCGCTGCGGCGCCAACTTTATGCTTACATCTCGCGCTGGAGTGCGAGCTCTTAATGTCATTGTCCTGGACTTGGCGTTGCGGCGCGAGTCCTTACTTATTGGGCCGCGCTGCGGCGCCATACTTCAGAGGATTTTGGTACTGTTCATGGCGCTATGGCGCCACATATTGAACTAAGGTTCGTGCTGCGAAGAACTCTTACAGTATGCTCGGTTACTGTTATGCGCTGCGGCGCAGGTTATTTTGCCTAGGTTTGGCGCCGCAGCGCTAACTCTGTGCACCAGAAACCAAATTCAGTTTGTGAATTTTGTGAACTTCCCGGACGCATAACTTCTTCGTTATAAGTCCAAATTGGCTTGTTCAAAAGCCTATGGTTCACAAATCACGTAATCTACATGATCATTCAAGAATTTTATCTATTTGACTTCGTTTGCTAAAAATTTACCTATTAGTTCATTTTTAACGAAAACAATAACCGTTCGTGAACGTTCAACGCTCGTTTCTTCGTTCTAAGTCGGAATCCGGTCATTTTTGAGTCTGCAACTCTTAAATGCCAAATATGACTTGTCTCTATTGGAAAACAATGGTTTCGAGTTCAAACACAAAATTTGACTTCCATTCTGAGAATTTTACGAATTCGACGATTATCGTCCAATCGTGCTAATTTCGACAATTCTTCTTTCTTATGATTTGTTCAACATTACAAATGAAGTCCATTCTTCATGTGAACATCTCAACATACTTATTACAACAACCTATGTTCATTGTTGGATTTTTAGTCTTATTTTTTCATAAGTTTATAACTTGTCAACTATAAACTACTTAAGATTTCATTGTTAATGGCTTATGACAATTAAAGTTTCTTAAACATTATTTCTTATATGTTCTTAACATATAACTTAACTTAGGTATACATGATGCATATGATCATATAAATTCTTTTACATTAATATCATTTCTCTTAATAAGCTCCTTACAAGTTCATATTATTTTCACATAAGTTTATAACTTATGCTAGCTTAAATGACTTATTACCAACTTAATTGGCTTAAGTTCATTACTTACTCATTCATGTTTCTTAATCCAACTTTTTTATCATCCTATCATGGTAGAGATAGAAGATAATTGAGAAGAAATCTTACTCTTTTGAAGTCTTGGTAAGATATCTTTCTTATTCTTCTTACTTATAGAAGTAACTTATTTGTGACTTAAACTATCTAACACTTAAGCACTTTGTGATGTCTAGATTATTTGAACAACCAACAAATGACTTATAAGCTTCCTCTATTTATAGAAATTTCAAAGCTAGGGTAGTTTAGTCATTAAACCATCCCACCTCCTCATGCACCTCCTTACTATTCATTACTTGCAAGGCACAAAACTTATCCTACACTTGGTCATTACTTCAAAGTCTTGATCACCGCATTACTTGGTCATTACTTATCTTGATCACCACTTATATTGGTCATCACACGTTAACCATATTAATATGGTTTTTTCCCATGGGTATATTAATTCATTGGACTCTAGCTTGGGCTTGGATTAAATAAATCCTTGGGCTTTGCATTTATAAACACTAGCTTGTTCATTAATCACTTATTGGGCCTCTTCCTTTAATTCACTTGGACTTATATTAATTCTTATCAATCTTTCCATGTCCATTAACATTTCATAATACATATACATATAGTTTAAATATTATTTTCGTATTCTAATTCATATAGATTTTATATACGATATTTCCTCCTTCCTACAAACTCGTATAATACTTCGTATTATTCTCATTTTCATTACTCTTGTACAATACCAAGTATCATACAATTATTACTTATTCCTTAACACTTCGCTTTACTTAACGTTTATAAATTAAGTCCACAAGCGAATTATTACATTTTCCAGAACTAGATTTTTGTTACATAATCCATCTTACCTTGTTATTCCATCATTACGTATTTCTCGAAAACTCAAAATTATATCCCGAGTGAATCTCGATGAATAGTGTTTTTCAGAAAATTTCTTGGAAAACTTTTATTTTTGTCTTGGAAATTCAAACACTTTAATTCATCCACGTGGCTCAAATATAACGATATTCTAACATCAATAGGTTATACAATGACAACCATCTTGGTAACACATGGAATATGATTATATTATTATTTAATTTAATAAAGTCATTTTACAATAAGATCCGAATTTCTCGGTCATTACAGTGGAAATGATCTGTCTATGTGGATTACCGCATGGTGGGCAAAAATCCATTTGCAGTTTCATATATTCTATTATACTCAGTTGGTTAAAGCTTTGGATTCTATACTCCATAAAATTAGTGGAATATCCTTGATATTTGTGCTTCATCCAGTATCTTTTCATGGAAATATTCTTTTGAGCATTCTTGAATTTTTCTCTACAAAGCAGTATCATGTTCACAATTTGGACGTTATTGGTTCCTGGATAAATTAATTTATAAATCTTTAAAATTTATTCTTGAACTTGTTTTATTGAATTATTATGTCATTGTCATCATCCTCATGCTTATATTGTGATGAAAGTTATCTTTGGCTTACGTGCATAGATGGACTTGATATGATTATGACCAGGGATTATTCGGTATAATCATGACCGTAATGTGACGAATGATGTGGTAAAATTCCTCATTGGCCTGTAGTTCATTATTGGACAGTTATTGGTATAATTATGACCAATGATTATTCGGTATAGTCATGACCATTGATGATTACATAAATATCCTTGGCCGTGGAGCAAAGATGATTTGATTTTATTTATTAAGTTGAGACTCATCGATAAAGTTAATGAAAAACTTTTTAAATCGTAGAAGATAGTAGATTTTATACCTTACTTGACTCTTCTAATGGATTGCTTGATCCACTGCAGTTAAACTTGTTGTCTATTATATTCTATCAGTTTAACATTGTTAAAGGCTAATGATAATTTATTCTGCGTTATCGTAGTCATAATATTTCTTGCTGGGCTAGTTGAGCTCACCCTTTCTTTCATTGTTCTCTTCAGGAAATGAGAACGTAGCTGGGACTAGTCGGGGAACTGTGACGCCCCCAAATCCGGGTATCTTCCAACCCGACAGATGGTGCTACACGATGTTGCAGTTCACATAAACATTCAATTGAAATGTCTCAAAAGAACGGATATGTCTTATATTTTTATCAAAAGAATATTTACCATACCCCAGGTTCTTTACAACCAATACATTGTCTTTGTCATAATATCAATATTATTCCAGACAAAACCTATACTATTACATAAGCAATCTACGGGTTCGCCTTTGCCTTCCCTTTATCCTTGTCGGATCCATTGGTCTGTTCTGTCTTAGCTGCATTCATATGGTTCAAGTAAGAATGAGCCTAACTAGCTCAGCAAGTACAACAATTCTAGTAAAATAGCATGTTTGAAACATAGGAATCATATATCTTCAATAACTGGACAATAGTTACGAAGTACTATTGAGAATTCAAAATAGCACTTCTTCTCATTTAAAACATTTTACAGCCAAAATATTTAGTAAAACATCAATTCCGGTTCAAGACCGTAAGCATTTTATAAGTACTTTGAAAAGGACATCCCTGCACGAAGTACGTAAGTCCTGTATAGCTTGCGAGCACGTCTAGGTGATCAGCCTATAGTACTCTATGTTGATCAACACTACATTCATTAAACATGTATACGTTTAAGTTGTGGCAACCTCACGTGCCTGTCGTTTGACGACAAAACAATTTGAGCATACACAATCTACCTTTGAAAAACCACAACAATATTAATTCGGTAAATCCTTATCAACACTTGATAGAATAACATAGCATACATCTAGCCGAAAGGATTGGCATTGACATTCCTCAAATACTAACTCATGTGAAGGATACATAAATCACAAAGACTTGCCCAGATCAAACTGGAACAAGGGTTAGAGTACTTGCCTTTAGCGTCTGCTACAAATTATAACACGTGCACTGTACGTCTTTAAGGTCTCTACATTACATGATAGCATAACATAGAACATTAGGTCATGAATGATCATACATGGTTCCTAAAGAATCTTACCCTACTTTTCAATCTAATTAAGTATTAGATTTGTTATTATCGGTTCCGGCTTCCCGTAAGATCATTCTTTCATTCATTTGCAATTGATTTAACTAAACCCTAAGTGTTCATACTTAAGGCTTAATATGTCTTAAGAATGTTTCATTATAATCTTTATCCAATTGGTTATCTACTACTAACCATGTTCTATATATACTCCTTAACTATTGTCTTGGTCTTGCGGCTGGCGCTGCGGCGCCGGCCTTTACACTTGGTGTCGCGCTGCGGCGTCACCTTTTGTTGCCCAGAAACCGGACTCGGCGCTGCGGCGCGAGTCCCTTTGTTACTAGTCGCACTGCGGCGTGAGTTTGTAGGGGACCAAGGCCAATTTGGCACTGCGACGCCTGTTAAATGGCTTGGAGTCGCGCTGCAGTGCGTACTCTGTGCCACTGAAATTTTTTGACAGATTTTTCAAAAGTTGAGATTCCCAGACTCGTAACTTTTTTGTTATAAGTCCGAATTGTCTCGTTCAAGAGCCTACGGGTCACAAATTAGATACTCTATGTGTTCATTCAAGAATTTTATCTATCTTACTTCGTTTGTTAAAATTTCACCTATTAGTCCATTTTAACAAAAACGATAAACGTTTGTGAACGTTCAATGCTCGTTTCTTCGTTCTAAGTCGAAATCTGGCCAATTTTGAGTCCGCAACTCTACAATGCCAAATATGAATTGTCTCCATTAAAAACCAATGTTTCCAATGTCAAACACAAAATACGACTTCCATTCCGAGAATTTCACGAATTCGACGACTATTATTCAATCGTGTAAATTCCGGCGAAACCTAAATACTAATAATTCTAAGTGGATTTTAATCAACATGTAGACATTACAAGTTACTTATTACCCCAACTTATGATCAAAGTAGGTTTTGACTTATTCTCACACGTTCATGACTTACTTAACTTATGAACTCCATTTCTCATGCTTATGACTTAATATGAACTTAAGTCCATCAATCAATGTTCTCATACTATATTGATCATATGACAAACATATGACAAGTTGTTTTCAAGGTTATCAACTTAATTAGGTTCAAGTTGCTTATTCAACTTATTCGGCTTAAGTCAATTGTTTATCCATTTCTCTTATGTGTTTAACATCTAAGTTCATTAGTGACACTTCTCTTATCAACCTACCATGATAGAGATAGAAGAGATAAGATCAAATACCTTTGAAGATTACTTCTCTTGCTTTGGAAATCTACAAATGATAAGTTATGCTCAAAGTGTTTATTTGCTCTAACAAATAAGTTGTTTATGAGAGAGAGAGTTGTTGGATAAAATAACAAGCAAGAAATAAAAAATGAGCTAGCTATTTATAGAAGTCTCTAAGCTAGGGTATAATGGTCATAAAACATCCCACCTCCTTAATTAGCCTCCTTACTATTCATTACTTGTTGCCCACAACTCTTATCCCTTCCTTGGTCATTACTTAAAGTTCTTGATCACCACTCCAAGTTCTTGGTTACCACTTCACCTATGGGTTGCCCCATGGATCTTGCTTTACCCATTGGATCATCCTTTGGTCTTAGTAGTTAACTTAATTAACTTATCTTTGAGCTTGCATCAATCTACCAAGAGCTTTATGTTATTACTACTTGGGCTTTAAGGATAATCTCACACAGATTTACACATTAATCTTATTAGACTTATATATCATACAAAGTTACCTTAATTCATTTCATTAGGTTTTAATACCTCTATTCCCAAATTAAGTCCACATGCGAATTATTGCATTTTCCACACTTAGATTATTATTACATAATCCATTTCGACTTGATAATCTAACATTACGTATTTCTCGGAAATTCGAAAATATTTCCCGAGCGATAAACGGTGAATAGTGTTTTTCGTAAACTTTCTCGAAAATATTTATTTTAGTCTTGGAAAATCAAACACTTTAATTCTCTCACATGGTTTGAATACTACGATATTCTGACCTTTCTAGGTTATAGAACAACATACATCTTATTAACATATATAATAACAATTAATATTATTTTATTCAATATTTAATTAATTCAAATATTTTTACAAAGGATCTAAATTTCTCGGGCGTTACATTCTTCCCCCTTATAAAGATTCTGTCCCCAGAATCTTGCCTTATATTACTCAAACAAAAGAGGATAATTCTTTCTCATCTTTTCTTCAAGTTCCCACGTTGCTTCCTCCACATCGTGGTTCTTCCATAACACCTTTACTGACGGTATTACCTTGTTTCGTAGAGCTTGCTCTTTTCTATCGATGATTTAAATTGGCATCTCTTCATATGTTAAATCCTTCTCAAATTGAATAGGCTCATATTCTATCACGTGATTGTAATCCGGTTTGTAAGGACGTAGCACTGAAACGTGAAATACATTATGTATTCGCTTTAGGTCTGGAGGTAACGCTACCCTATAAGCTACCTCACCTACCCGTTCTAATACCTCAAAAGGTCCTATAAACCTTGGTCTTAGTTTTCCCTTCTTTCCAAAGAGTATCTTTCTTTTCCAGGGAGATACCTTAAGAAATACGTACGAGCCTACCTCAAACTATCTATTCTCTTGATGTAAGTCTGCGTATGTCTTCTGTCTGTCTTGAGCTGCTATAAGACGCATTTGAATCAACTTCACCACTTCTGCTGTTTGCTGCACCAATTCTGGTCCCAACATTTGGTGTTCTCCCACTTCATCCCAATACAACGGTGTTCTGCATTTTCTTCCATACAAAGCTTCATATGGCAAAATATATATGCTTGCATGATAACTGTTGTTATACGCAAATTCTACTAATGGTAGATGATCATCCCAACTACCCTTGAAATCCATGACGTAAGATCTCAACATATCTTCTAATGTCTGAATTGTCCTCTCGCTCTATCCATCAGTTTATGGATAATAAGCCGTACTCAACTTCAACTGCATCCCCAACTGTTCTTAAAGACTTCTCCAAAAGTTTGACGTGAATCGTGGATCACGATCTGACACTTTTGAAACAGGTGCTCCATGTCTGGAAATAATTTCCTTAACATAGAGTGTAGCTAACTGATCTAAGTTATACTTAATTCGAATTAGCAAAAAGTGAGCCGACTTTTTCAACCAGTCCACTATTACCCAAATCGCATCATACCCCTTCTAAGTCGTCAGAAGTCCCACCACAAAGTCCATCGTGATATGCTCCCACTTCCACTTCGGAATCTCCAATGACTGTAACAAGCCACTCGGTCGTTGATGTTCAGCTTTAACTCTTTGACAATTCAAGCACCTACTCACACACTCGGCTATTTCTCTCTTCATGTTCGGCCACCAAAAACTTTGTCGAAGGTCTTGATACATCTTAGTGCTACCAGGATGAATCGAGTAACTCGAACTATGAGCCTCTTGTAAAACTTACTCCTTTAATTCTGTCTCATTCGGAACCCAAATTCTTCTCTCAAATCTTAATAATCCTTCATTATCAAGACTAAAATTAATATCTTTTTCATTGGTCAACCGCTTCTTCATCTGATCACACTCATCGATTTTGAGCTGCACTTCTTTGACTCTCTCTACGATGGTAGATTGAATCTCCGTCGCATAAAGTCTCTGCTCCGCCTCACTTGGCAACTTCACTTCCAACTCCATCCTGGCCATCTCTGTTATTAGCTCATTTTGAGCTGTTAACAAAGACAACTTCTCCCGACCCTTTCTACTCAAGGCGACTGCCACTACATTGGCTTTTCTAGGGTGATACAGGATTTAACAGTAGTAATCCTTTATCAACTCCAACCACCTCCTCTGTCTCATATTCAACTCCTTCTATGTGAAGATATATTTTAGACTCTTATGGTCCGTGTATATCTCACATTTTCCCTATAAAGATAATGTCGCCATATCTTTAGGGAAAACACCACTACGGCCAGTTCCAGATCATGAGTAGGGTAAACTTTCTCATAATCCTTCAACTGTGTTGATGCATACACAATGACCTTGCCATGCTGTATGAGCACGCAACCCAGTCCTTTATGTGAAGCATCACTATAAACTACGAAATTTCTTGTGTCATCGGGTAATGACAAAATAGGCGCTTCACTCAACTTCTTCTTCAGTTCTTGAAAATTATCTTCATATTTCTCAGTCCATACGTACTTCACCGTCTTCCTCATCAAGTTAGTCAGCAGAGTAGCTATCTTTGAAAAGTCCTGAATGAACCTTCGTTAGTAACCCGCTAATCCTAGGAAACTCCGTACCTCGGTCGGTGTTTTTGGTTGTTCCCAATTCATCACGGCTTCCACCTTCGCTGGATCTACTGAAATCCCCTCATGGTCAATAACATTATCTAAAAACTGAACCCTCTCTAACCAAAATTCACACTTAGTGAACTTCGCATATAACTTCTCCTTTCTTAATGTCTCCAACACTATTCTTAGGTGTTCAGCATGATCTTCTGGTGTCTTAGAGTAGACTAGAATATCATCAATAAACACCTCGATGAACTTGTCCAAATATTGTTTGAACACCCTATTCATCATGTCCATAAATGCAGTAGGTGCATTAGTCAACCCAAATGACATCACCAGAAACTCATAATGACCATAACGAGTCTTGAATGCTGTCTTTGGCACATCTTCATTCCTAACCTTCAGCTGATGATACCCCGTCCTTAAATCTATTTTGGAAAAATATTTTGCCCCTTCAACTGATCAAAAAGATCATCAATCCTGGGCAATGGATACTTATTCTTTATCGTTAAATTGTTCAACTCTCGGTAGTCGATACAAAGTCTCAGCGATCCGTCCTTCTTCTTGACAAACAACACCGGTGCTCCCCACGGTGAAACACTCAGTTGGATGTACTTCCTATCCAATAATTCTTGCAGCTGTACCATCAACTCCGTCATCTCCACTGGCGACATACGATATGGTGCCCTGGAAACTGGTGCCATTCCTGGCACAATATCTATTATGAACTCGGTCTCCCTATCCGGCAGAAGACCCGATAACTCACTTGGAAATACATCCACGAACTCACTAACTATAGGTATTTGTTCCATGGTCGCTCCCACTCTCTGGGTATCAACCACATGACACAAATAACCTACACACCCCTTCCTCAATAATTTCCTAGTTTGTGTCATGGTAAGACAACACAAACGTAAAATATTACATGAGATTGGTTTAATGTTTTAATGTTTACGTATTTCTTTTGACAATCTATTATTGCTCCATGATTTATCAACCAATCCATTTCGAGGATTACGTCGAATTCTCCTAACTTTATCGGTATCAGATCTACCGATAATTTACAACCTCTAATGTCTACGCAACAATTCTTATGAATATCTTCAACATGAATTATCTCCTCGTTTGCTACCTTAATGTTCAAGGGTATAAACAACTTCTCGGGAAGTAATCCTAGTCGTCTAGCAAAATCACATGTGATAAATGAACAAGTAGCACCTGAGTCAAACAGCACGTATGCATTTAAGTCGTTGATCAGAATAATACCTATAACTACGTCCCCCGAAGCCATTGCGTCTTGAACGGTCATATTAAAGATACGGGCCATCGGCCTACCCAGCTGCGCTGGACCACCAATAGTTAACTTACTACTATTGGCGCCCTTATTCCCGTCTGTCCCCTTTTTTGGGCAGTTCTTTTCCATGTGGTCAGTAGATCCACAAACAAAGCACCCATGATTCTTCTTCGGGCTTAGACAGTTTGGCGCAATATGCCCCTCCTGCCCGTAATTATAACACACGGCCTTTCCTTTGAGACAGACTCCTAGGTGAGTCTTTCCACAAGTTTTACATGCCTCCATCCTTCTCTTAGGGTCTCCTTGTTTCACTCCAGTATTTCTTGAGCTAACTACCCTCCTTTTATACCCTTCGCCACTTCCGCTGGCACATTCAATCTTCACTCCTCCATCAACCTTACCCTTGCTTTTCTTGTCCTTGTGGTATTGGCTCAACGCCTCGCTACCACTTTCGGCAATTATTTCCTTCTCTAACAAAATCCTAAAAGAAGTACTTTGGAATACAGAGATACGATTATAGAGCCAGGGTTTCAAGCCCTGCTCAAATCGTCGAGCTTTCCTCACCTCGGTATCCACTTGATGTCATGTCCCCATGTTTTAAATCTAAGAATCGCATCTCCATCCTTCCCTGTATGCTTGTGGGAAAGTATTTCTCGTAGAATATTTCCTTGAGCCTCACCCACGTTGTAACGCCCCAGAAATTTGGATTTTTCCAGAATTTAAGTTTAAAGAATTAGTTATTAATAAAATGAATTTTTATTAATAATATTATGTGCTATGTGTTTATTAATCGTTCTAGAACCTAGGATGATTATAAGTCGGGAGGATTCTGGCTACGAGCTAGACTGAACGAGTAGAAATTTTCAAGACGAAAATGAAAATTTTCCGGGAACAAAATATTTTCAGGGAAAAAGACGAAATAGGCACTATTCACCTGATGAAACCTAAGGGTTAGGGTTTGAAATAACCTAAGCCATTCTGAGAGTTCGGTATGTCAAAATGACATTCCGTCAAAAGATTTGCTGATAATATATCGTGAAGAGTTAAGTAAGCCGATAAAAGTTTTTCTCGAAAAACGTGCAGAAATCGGATAAAATAAAAACGACGAAAAGTACTGCTATGTACTTTTCATCCGTTTAGCTACGTTAGGGTAAAATATGAAGGAAAACGCTCAACGCCAAAAAGTGTTTTTCAGTTTTTTGGAAATCCGAAGAATACGTAAAAGTTAATCGGTAAAGGAAAGATGAAATATCCAAAAATATTTGGATTCCGAGAATCGCAGTTTTTAAACCTGTCGGACGAAACCCGAAAGATGGAACCACGAAGCTTCCAAGGGAAGCTACGTGAATAGTAAGGAGGTTAACTAAGGAGGTGGAAATAGAAAACGTAAGTATTAAGTAAACTTAAGTGTTAAGTAAACTTAAGTATTAAGTAAACTTAAGAGTTAAGCAAACTTAAAGGTTAAGTAGACTTAAGTGTTAAGTAAACTTAAGGAGTAAGTTAACTTAGTTGTTAGGTAATGAATAGTAAGGAGGTTAAGGGGGTGAAATGACTATTTTGCCCTAACTTTGGAAAATCTATAAATAGGAAGCTAGATTTCATTTAAATGAGATTTTGAAAATCCTACATTAGAGAGAGAGAGAGAATTCGGATGGAGAGGGAGAAGGAAGATCATGAGCATGATTGATCGGATCAAAAATGTTCGTGAAATAGAAAAGCTAGCAAATCGCCGGTTTTGCCTAGTGGAAGAAAAATAAAGAGGAAAGGTATTAAAACCTAACTTCTATGTTAGATTTTCTTTAAGTTATATATATGTTTAAAACATAACTTAATGAGGATAATGAGTAGATGATGTTAGGGATGATTTCATATGGTTAAAAATCATGAGAAATAAGGAAATAAGAATTTGAAGTTTAGTAAATAAATTTCTTAAAGAAGTATATGATTCGTAATGAATTAGAACAATCTGAGTTGATTATATGAATGAGTAGATGAAATAAGTAAGGAATAATGTTCTATAACATCAAATTCCAATAAAAAGTGAAATCATAATCCAAATATCGATTAAAATTAAAGAACGAACGAAGAACACGAAGAACACGCGAAGAACGCGAAGAACGTTGTTGATGGACAAATTTAAAACCATCGTAGGATAATTGTTGTTGATGGACAAGTTTAAAACCATCGCGTATAAGTTTGATGCATATTGCTTGGTTAGGAATGATAGAAACGTTCATGAAGAACGGATTAAAACATAGCTATAACGAAGTTATGGCGAAAATTTCGTAAAAGACAAACGAGAATTAGAAAGTTAGTAAATAAATTCCAAACATGAAGGGTTTCATAAGGATGTAAGAAAATGTTGAAAACGTGAGTCGTGGATTCAAGAACGATCGAATTCCGAGTTCGGATGACCGAATTGCGGATGAACGAACAAAGAGCGTTAAAAACATAAAATAAACGAAGGGTGATGATCAAGCCAATCGAATGGCACATTAACAGATTTAGAATGAAGTTCTGTCTGAGGGGTATTAAAGTACATAAGATAAGGAAGAGAATGACTTTGGAATGACCTCGTTCCGAGTTATAACGAAGAAGTTATGAGATTGTGAAGTTAGCGTCTCAAGCTTGTAAAATACTTAGAAAAATTTTTCTAGGGTTTTTGCTTGGCGCCGCGGCGCGGAGTTATGCCTTGGAGGCCGGCGCCGCAGCGCGAGTCCCGTCCCTTGGCCACTGCTAAGTGGCGCAACAGCGCGAGATTAAGGAAGAAGCATGGCGCCGCAGCGCCGGTGCTGTGCAATGCCAGAAATGAGATTTTAACTGCTCAATTTCTGGGGGATGTGCAAGAAAGAAATACGAACATATAGTTCAATTAATGAAACACTTAATAAAGTGTATTAAACTTTTAATAAAGGTTGAACGAAAAGATTAATCGAGATTAAAAGACTGTATTTACGAGTACGGAACCGAGATACGGGACCGTAGTCGCGATAAACGAACATGAGGGATTGCTAGGGTTGTGATTCCTTAAAATGTTGAGGGACGAGGGTAATGAATAACATTTCGATGTTATGTCATGATAGTGAGAGATAAGTATGGAGCGTTTAGACACTGTGTATGCAACGCTGTTATGGTGAGCGAGTGGTCTTAGCATACAGCGAACTGTATCGCTTCGACATTAAAGAAGAATAATGAATGGTATTAAGAAAGTAGTAATGAGTGGTAATGAGATTAATGGAAGCCGAATGTGAGTCAAATGAGAACGTTAGAATGAAATGTAAGCGTTAAACACTTTAATCGACGTGAAGGTTGAGGGAACGTAAATATTAAACAGATAGAACCTACACCCCGTGTATGGTTTGACCGTAAGATGATGAAGGTAATGGATTGAACCATAAATGGTAAAGAAGTTGAATTAAAGATAATAGCCTTTAACGTAACAAAGCCGAGTTAAGGATTGAAGGGAATGATCGCTCTGAGTATACATAAGACTGTATGACTTAGACGATAAAGAGTGAATACTGAGGCGTGGTATTTAGTTGCCAGGAAGCCGAAAGGAATAAGAAATTAACTTACCGAATATTATAGTTTAATAGTACGGATAAGTTAAGATGAGTATAGGTTGTGGTACAATCGTAACCTTTGATGGTTGACATATGGGAGCTGGGCTAAACAATTCCTTCAGTGAGCGAAGGTATATACAAAACTGGCAACCGATCTAACTCACTGTTATGGGCAGTGTAGACGAGACGGGAACTTGGTTGTTGGTTGTTTGTGGGAAACCACTCAGAGTACCATATGGACTACTAGCAGAGAAGCGATGTGTGCTGTGTATTAGAGAAGTAATAAGAAGAAGATAAAATGTAAAACATCAAAGATGATGAGCGTAAAAGTAAGACATCTCCGTATGTTATGAAGCTGTAGAACGATAATGAAAGTGGTCGCGTAAACTTAGGTTGCAAGAATGCGAACCCTAAAAAGTAAAGTTAAGCTAATGCATAAGTCAATTATACATGACTAATTAGTGTATGTGCTGTTTTTCTTATGTGCTACATAGGAACCGAAATGAGCAGTTCAGCGTAGGCTGTAGCTGTGCGTAAGGCAAGTTTCCTAACTTCATTCATATTCTAAATGAATGCTAGTTTCTTAAACTTCTCAGATGTTGAACTTGAGAAGTTCTGTCTATGTGCTAATGTGCGATATTGGTGTAAAATGGTAGAACATATGAGGCCTTGTGCCACAATGTGAACACTTCGGTGTTTCTATGATATGAACTGTTCTATGATTGAGCTGTTTAATACAAGTATGTTCTGTTTATACATGATCCGTTATTGTTAAGTCTGTGCTAATGATTCTAGCCAGACCTGATGAGTATGAAAAAGGTAGAAGAATAAAAGTATTTTCAAAGTGCATGCGAATAATGTTTTAAAATGATAGGAATTGTGATTATTCCTATTATTCGAGCTGCTTCATAACCTTTGTTCGGTTATCGAAGTTATAAAGAATGTTTGAATTCTTGAAGATGTTTGTTCAACTGTTATGACTTGCTGGGCAATTGAATGCTCACACTTGCTTTAAATGAAAAACATTTTCAGCGAATGATGTTAGACGAACTTAAGGATCCCATAAAGGTCAAGCTGATGGTATCCAGATGAAGTTCCCTTCAGAATGTGAATGAGCGAGAAGATCAAGTGAAGACTTGTAATATAGAAAGATGAAATTGAACTATAGACTAGTTTAAGGAACTGTTATGTATCCTTGGTGGCGGATTAAAAGTCACTCTTGTAAGATGAAATGAATAATGTATTTATCATTATTTGTAATAAAAAAAGGTTATAAGGTTTCCAGAACCTGGGATTTGAGAGTATATGTTGTTATATTTAGCTATATAATGATGTATGTTTGGAAGAAGATGGGATTGTGATGTACGGAATCTGGGTGTGAAGATAGACCGGATTTCGGGGCGTCACAGGTTGGTATCAGAGCTGATAGGTTATAAATCGTAGGTAAGAGTATCTAAGACTATAATCGTAGCGAGAGGGATAAGAAGATCACCACGTGATCATAGTGAATCGTAGTAACAGATGAGCTGTTAAACGATGAATGATTTATAGTACTACGAAGTAGTACGGGAAGAAGAACTAAGATTGAGCTGTGAGGGATAGTATATGAATTAAAGAAAATTCGTATTAAGTATAGAGAGATTTAGAAGTTATAAAATTTCAATTGAGGACTCATGTGATAGCTAAGTTGTATGAACCTTTGTATGGGCAGAGGTTTGTGCTTGGTGTAACAACTACTTAGCTTATTAAAATGATAATCATTGGAATTGGTCACGCTGTCAAGATGTATATGACGAGAAGGTGAATCTTTTCTCATGTATATACTTGATAGGTAGAGAATGATAAGTTAGGTACGAGTTCTTGAAACTCATACTTATGGTACGTTCGTGACTCACAATGATATGGTACGTTTTTGAACTTATCAGCGAATGGACGCTTATGGTCTGTCTGGGATGGTTCTTAAACTCGTATTATTGTGGAAAGTTCCTGAACTCATAATGTGTGGTAAGTTGATGGACTGTACTAAGATATAGGAATGTTTAGACTGAAAATGAGTTGTTTTCAGTAGGCTTAGTATTGAAGGAGCTAGAGAAGATTAGGTATTGTCGCAGTAAGACAATGAAGGAAGGTGGAGAATAGGATATTCCAAGTCATCTAGCTACGCTAGATTTCGAAGTTTATTGAAGTCGTGCATATGTGTTCGTATTTTAAAAATGAACGAATTGGTTCAACTTTTGGAATCAATAGATTTTTAAAAAAAGAACTATTCTTGGTATGTCTATGCTAATTGTTTCGGCTAGACAGAAATTGATTTGAAATATCAAAATGAATTTTATATCATCAATGCATTTGATGCAAGGATGGTAAAAAGATGGAGTTATTAATGCAATTGAACCTGGTGTTGGATGTGATCTTAGGATCAACAACCCACTATGGTATGATGTATAATGACGAAGTCACAAACTGACGAAGTCCTCAACGTACTGTGAAAAGTACGGTATCATGACGTCATAAAACGTTTTGATGTATTGAAAAAGAATTTAAATTATTAGTCGATGTCAATTGATTTGACTAGACGATTGTTTCACGTTGATATCCAATTTATTGGTATGGTCTAAGCTACTTGATTCGGCAAGACAAATGGTATGTCATCGAGATTTCTTTGAGAACTTGTGCCAAACCAAATTATTTGGTGCGGAATCTAATGATGTAGTCTGAGGAGAACATGGAAGAGGTAGTTACTTTCTTTGTGATTGTAAACTGACCGTTAAAGAAGGGCTTACGGCGAAATGCTGTTTAACCTAGTAAGAGTTCATGGTCGATTTGACCCCTCAGCAAAAGTATGAAACGTTTTAAGAGGAAATTTTATTTTCCTCGTTATTCCTTCTGCTTCATGATTCTTGATAGGTTATGGGGGTTAGGAATGAGGGAAAGATAAGAACTCTGTTGAAGGAAAGTTGAGAAGAAGGGTAGGCTAAAATTTCGAGGATGAAATTCTGTGAAGAAGGGGTGAATGTGATGACCCGGGTATGGGTGTGGTTTTGAGAAATTCCGAGGACGGAATTTTTATAAGAGGGGAAGAGTGTAACGCCCCAGAAATTTGGATTTTTCCAGAATTTAAGTTTAAAGAATTAGTTATTAATAAAATAAATTTTTATTAATAATATTATGTGCTATGTGTTTATTAATCGTTCTAGAACCTAGGATGATTATAAGTCGGGAGGATTCTGGCTACGAGCTAGACTGAACGAGTAGAAATTTTCAAGACGAAAATGAAAATTTTCCGGGAACAAAATATTTTCAGGGAAAAAGACGAAATAGGCACTATTCACCTGATGAAACCTAAGGGTTAGGGTTTGAAATAACCTAAGCCATTCTGAGAGTTCGGTATGTCAAAATGACATTCCGTCAAAAGATTTGCTGATAATATATCGTGAAGAGTTAAGTAAGCCGATAAAAGTTTTTCTCGAAAAACGTGCAAAAATCGGATAAAATAAAAACGACGAAAAGTACTGCTATGTACTTTTCATCCGTTTAGCTACGTTAGGGTAAAATATGAAGGAAAACGCTCAACGCCAAAAAGTGTTTTTCAGTTTTTTGGAAATCCGAAGAATACGTAAAAGTTAATCGGTAAAGGAAAGATGAAATATCCAAAAATATTTGGATTCCGAGAATCGCAGTTTTTAAACCTGTCGGACGAAACCCGAAAGATGGAACCACGAAGCTTCCAAGGGAAGCTACGTGAATAGTAAGGAGGTTAACTAAGGAGGTGGAAATAGAAAACGTAAGTATTAAGTAAACTTAAGTGTTAAGTAAACTTAAGTATTAAGTAAACTTAAGAGTTAAGCAAACTTAAAGGTTAAGTAGACTTAAGTGTTAAGTAAACTTAAGGAGTAAGTTAACTTAGTTGTTAGGTAATGAATAGTAAGGAGGTTAAGGGGGTGAAATGACTATTTTGCCCTAACTTTGGAAAATCTATAAATAGGAAGCTAGATTTCATTTAAATGAGATTTTGAAAATCCTACATTAGAGAGAGAGAGAGAATTCGGATGGAGAGGGAGAAGGAAGATCATGAGCATGATTGATCGGATCAAAAATGTTCGTGAAATAGAAAAGCTAGCAAATCGCCGGTTTTGCCTAGCGGAAGAAAAATAAAGAGGAAAGGTATTAAAACCTAACTTCTATGTTAGATTTTCTTTAAGTTATATATATGTTTAAAACATAACTTAATGAGGATAATGAGTAGATGATGTTAGGGATGATTTCATATGGTTAAAAATCATGAGAAATAAGGAAATAAGAATTTGAAGTTTAGTAAATAAATTTCTTAAAGAAGTATATGATTCGTAATGAATTAGAACAATCTGAGTTGATTATATGAATGAGTAGATGAAATAAGTAAGGAATAATGTTCTATAACATCAAATTCCAATAAAAAGTGAAATCATAATCCAAATATCGATTAAAATTAAAGAACGAACGAAGAACACGAAGAACACGCGAAGAACGCGAAGAACGTTGTTGATGGACAAATTTAAAACCATCGTAGGATAATTGTTGTTGATGGACAAGTTTAAAACCATCGCGTATAAGTTTGATGCATATTGCTTGGTTAGGAATGATAGAAACGTTCATGAAGAACGGATTAAAACATAGCTATAACGAAGTTATGGCGAAAATTTCGTAAAAGATAAACGAGAATTAGAAAGTTAGTAAATAAATTCCAAACATGAAGGGTTTCATAAGGATGTAAGAAAATGTTGAAAACGTGAGTCGTGGATTCAAGAACGATCGAATTCCGAGTTCGGATGACCGAATTGCGGATGAACGAACAAAGAGCGTTAAAAACATAAAATAAACGAAGGGTGATGATCAAGCCAATCGAATGGCACATTAACAGATTTAGAATGAAGTTCTGTCTGAGGGGTATTAAAGTACATAAGATAAGGAAGAGAATGACTTTGGAATGACCTCGTTCCGAGTTATAACGAAGAAGTTATGAGATTGTGAAGTTAGCGTCTCAAGCTTGTAAAATACTTAGAAAAATTTTTCTAGGGTTTTTGCTTGGCGCCGCGGCGCGGAGTTATGCCTTGGAGGCCGGCGCCGCAGCGCGAGTCCCGTCCCTTGGCCACTGCTAAGTGGCGCAACAGCGCGAGATTAAGGAAGAAGCATGGCGCCGCAGCGCCGGTGCTGTGCAATGCCAGAAATGAGATTTTAACTGCTCAATTTCTGGGGGATGTGCAAGAAAGAAATACGAACATATAGTTCAATTAATGAAACACTTAATAAAGTGTATTAAACTTTTAATAAAGGTTGAACGAAAAGATTAATCGAGATTAAAAGACTGTATTTACGAGTACGGAACCGAGATACGGGACCGTAGTCGCGATAAACGAACATGAGGGATTGCTAGGGTTGTGATTCCTTAAAATGTTGAGGGACGAGGGTAATGAATAACATTTCGATGTTATGTCATGATAGTGAGAGATAAGTATGGAGCGTTTAGACACTGTGTATGCAACGCTGTTATGGTGAGCGAGTGGTCTTAGCATACAGCGAACTGTATCGCTTCGACATTAAAGAAGAATAATGAATGGTATTAAGAAAGTAGTAATGAGTGGTAATGAGATTAATGGAAGCCGAATGTGAGTCAAATGAGAACGTTAGAATGAAATGTAAGCGTTAAACACTTTAATCGACGTGAAGGTTGAGGGAACGTAAATATTAAACAGATAGAACCTACACCCCGTGTATGGTTTGACCGTAAGATGATGAAGGTAATGGATTGAACCATAAATGGTAAAGAAGTTGAATTAAAGATAATAGCCTTTAACGTAACAAAGCCGAGTTAAGGATTGAAGGGAATGATCGCTCTGAGTATACATAAGACTGTATGACTTAGACGATAAAGAGTGAATACTGAGGCGTGGTATTTAGTTGCCAGGAAGCCGAAAGGAATAAGAAATTAACTTACCGAATATTATAGTTTAATAGTACGGATAAGTTAAGATGAGTATAGGTTGTGGTACAATCGTAACCTTTGATGGTTGACATATGGGAGCTGGGCTAAACAATTCCTTCAGTGAGCGAAGGTATATACAAAACTGGCAACCGATCTAACTCACTGTTATGGGCAGTGTAGACGAGACGGGAACTTGTTTGTTGGTTGTTTGTGGGAAACCACTCAGAGTACCATATGGACTACTAGCAGAGAAGCGATGTGTGCTGTGTATTAGAGAAGTAATAAGAAGAAGATAAAATGTAAAACATCAAAGATGATGAGCGTAAAAGTAAGACATCTCCGTATGTTATGAAGCTGTAGAACGATAATGAAAGTGGTCGCGTAAACTTAGGTTGCAAGAATGCGAACCCTAAAAAGTAAAGTTAAGCTAATGCATAAGTCAATTATACATGACTAATTAGTGTATGTGATGTTTTTCTTATGTGCTACATAGGAACCGAAATGAGCAGTTCAGCGTAGGCTGTAGCTGTGCGTAAGGCAAGTTTCCTAACTTCATTCATATTCTAAATGAATGCTAGTTTCTTAAACTTCTCAGATGTTGAACTTGAGAAGTTCTGTCTATGTGCTAATGTGCGATATTAGTGTAAAATGGTAGAACATATGAGGCCTTGTGCCACAATGTGAACACTTCGGTGTTTCTATGATATGAACTGTTCTATGATTGAGCTGTTTAATACAAGTATGTTCTGTTTATACATGATCCGTTATTGTTAAGTCTGTGCTAATGATTCTAGCCAGACCTGATGAGTATGAAAAAGGTAGAAGAATAAAAGTATTTTCAAAGTGCATGCGAATAATGTTTTAAAATGATAGGAATTGTGATTATTCCTATTATTCGAGCTGCTTCATAACCTTTGTTCGGTTATCGAAGTTATAAAGAATGTTTGAATTCTTGAAGATGTTTGTTCAACTGTTATGACTTGCTGGGCAATTGAATGCTCACACTTGCTTTAAATGAAAAACATTTTCAGTGAATGATGTTAGACGAACTTAAGGATCCCATAAAGGTCAAGCTGATGGTATCCAGATGAAGTTCCCTTCAGAATGTGAATGAGCGAGAAGATCAAGTGGAGACTTGTAATATAGAAAGATGAAATTGAACTATAGACTAGTTTAAGGAACTGTTATGTATCCTTGGTGGCGGATTAAAAGTCACTCTTGTAAGATGAAATGAATAATGTATTTATCATTATTTGTAATAAAAAAAGGTTATAAGGTTTCCAGAACCTGGGATTTGAGAGTATATGTTGTTATATTTAGCTATATAATGATGTATGTTTGGAAGAAGATGGGATTGTGATGTACGGAATCTGGGTGTGAAGATAGACCGGATTTCGGGGCGTCACACACGTTATAGCATATATTCCATCCCTCGCCTGATTGGCCACCCACCAAAAGTTGGCCTCTCCCTTCATCATGTAGGTTGCAAAGGCAACCTTTTGGGCCTCGTCGAAATTTGCTATTACAAATGACTTCTCATTCTCCCTAACCCACGTTTGGGCTTCGATAGGGTCCGTAGTTCCCTTGAACTCCGGCGAACCCACACTCTTAAAGTCCTTAATTGTAGTAGCTCGTACTACACCAGGATTCACGGGGATATTAGCCCCAGTTTGGTTAAAGGCTACGGTTAAAAGGTTCAAAAATTCTTATATGGAGTTAACCGGACCTCCCTTTGGTTGATTCGTGTTCGCAACTTGGGTACGGGGTACTCTTCTTGGCGGCATTTTGCTGTTACAATAAACATATACTCCGTTATTATGCATTTCCTGTCAGTTAGTTATTATCCTATATTTAAACAATAACTTAAACATTCATTACTTAACATTTTTCAAAAATGGAAACTTATATTAATTCATCGTAGTATAATACTACATCGGTTACATAAAACAGCCTAAGCTGGATACATTACTTTCACGCTATTACTTTCCAAAAATTTGGATTTACAAAAGACTACCCTTAATTATACAAAAGAGGGCTTTACGTCACTACTAAATACACAAATGTGTACATACCTAACTACTCTAACAACTACTCGATCATATCTGCCTTAAGGCATTCTCGAAATATACCTTGGCAAGACCGGCAATAATATCACGGCTGATAGTATGTCGCGTCTGCCCTGTCTCTACCGGATACCCAGCTACCTGCAACTGGAAATCCTCATGAGAACTCCTATGCATATAGGACATTCTACCTATCTTCTGTTTCTTGGTCTTTTGCTCACTCCTAAGTTCAAAGACCTCTTGTTTTTGCTCATGAACTTTGTCCTTAGCCAAAACTCTATCGTCATGTTTCTGTTCACACATGGGCTCCACGTCCGTCTTGTCCTCTATAACCGCTTGAAGCTCCGCCTTTGGCTCTTTGACCTCCTGACAATAGTGTACGTTCCTATCTATCACTGAGATAAACAGTGACATCATCGACTCTCGTGGAGTTATCTCTGCTGCTATAGCCACTGGATTGAAGGATACTACCTCCACTTCTTCTTCAATAATTCTGTCAAATACAGACATGAGGTCTAAGCTTTCGGAGTCTCCGGACTCCACCACAACTATCTCAGGATCTGCTGCTATGAGGTTCGATATGATTTCTATCTGGTTTACCGACCCTTTGCTGACTACCTATACATCCTTATTTTCACCTGACATCTACAACAACACACAAAGTTGATTAGTAAACGTTAGTAGAATAATAAAAACACATAACATATATAATGCATTTTTTATAAGGTTAACTTACATCTTTTATTTTTTTGAATTTTCTTAAGGTTATGACTTAAGGTTTTACTTCCCCCCTTATGTTTTATAACTTAATGCTTCGATACCAACCTGTGACGCCCCCAAATCCGGGTATCTTCCAAACCGAAAGATGGTGCTACACGGTGCTGCAGTTCACATAAACATTCAGTTGAAATGCCTCAAAAGAACGGATATGTCTTATATTTATATCAAAAGAATATTTACCATACCCCAGGTTCTTTACAACCAATACATTGTCTTTGTCATAATATCAATATTGTGATAGCCCCGAATCCGGGCCCCGAATCGCCGCGGATCCGGTATACTATTTCTATAACTATTTGCGGAAGATATAAACATAAATTGTTTATACATTACATTACACACTATTCCCCAAAATCGAGTAACCTTAACTTATACACAATTCATAAGTTATCTGACTCATAACATTATTTTCAAACTATTCTATTACAAGATAGCAGCATATATTGCCCCAAGCTGAACTTGGCATTATCTTTTCTATCGATGATTCATTTATTTAAGAATCATATCTATTCTCAATTCAAAATAAATCTTATTTATCTATTCAACATTTCAAACTGTACATAGCTGAAAATTACATTTGATAAAGCTATCAATCATAAATCTATACCATTTCTAAATCAAGAAAATGTATTCATTTTATGAATCGCTCAATCTTCATCATCCGTATAGCAAATAATATTGTCTAACATCATTAACCTGCAAAAAGTTTATGTTTGCAAGATTGAGCTCAACAGCCCAGCAAATTTAACAATCTATCATGTTTCATATAGCACACAATTCTATATGCACTACATTTCCTTTAATATGCATATCTGCATGCAACATATATTCTTTACTAAATATATCCTACATTAAACAATAATTTCTTACAAAACATTAATTCATGCATTACACATTTCTAATTTATCGAGTTACATAATACAACATGTAATCACATATTAATTGAGTTCCATAACCCAATTACCTTAGTCATATTTTGACTTTTAATAATTTATAGAGCATAATATGTAATTTAACACATAACACATTCCATCCTCAAACATAATAGAACTGAAAAACTTGCCTGCACCGTTGATTACCGCAACGCAATTTATAACGCTTTACCCGAACACCTAATATTAATAATATAGATCTCCAATATTAGAATAATATCATCACAGTATATTATTGTTATACTTATATCCACAGAATAACCTAAACACATTACCACATAACCCTTTAAGTCTTTACAGCACATAAGACTAGGTATCAAGTCAAACTATTGCAGTCTGAGTTGAAACCGACACAATTCTATCATTCCGACGGTCTAGTCGGACTTTTATCGAGTTTAAGTTCAATTAAACTCTGCCTTAACAGTTAACAATTATCACAGATAATTTCTAATCAGAAAAAACATTTTTCCTATGCTCGTAATAATTTTTGAATAATTATTACCATTTATCAACATTTTTCAATCATTAAAATCGTATTTAAATGAATTAAATACCACATAATACCTTAATCATTAATATTTATTTAATATAAAATATTAATGAAAATCATTACATAATATTATAACATAATTATAATATCACAAAGTATTTTTAATACCTTAAAATCATAATTATATGATTTTTAAACACTTAAATCCATTATCCGATAATTAATATTAATATTAAAATATTAATATTTTCATGCTAAAATATAAAAAGTTAATACTTTATAACTTAAAATATTTTTATAACACTTAAATCATTTTTATATGATTTTTAAATCATTAATACTATTTTCCATAATTTATTTAATATATTCATTAAATAAATTAATTACCATTAATATTAAATTATTAATGAAATTCATCACAAAATATCAAAAGTTATCAAAAATAACTTCAAATATTTTCTTATATCATAATATTATTTTTCATGATTTTTCATGAATTAAAAACTATTTTTAAATAATTTATTTAATATTGTAATTAAATAAATAAATCCCATTTATATTCCAAAAATATTAATTATTTTCGAAATATACTCAAAATAGTTAAAAACTATTTTTCAGACATTAAAATAATTTTTTTTATAATTTATTATGTATTTTTAATAATTAAAAACCATTTTTTTCTAATTTTAAATCATTTTCCGGAAAATAATAATTAAAAATGTCGCTAAAGGCCTATAGCGACGCTTTCTGTCGCTATAGGTGTTCTTGAGCCAAACCCAGATTTTTTCGGCAGTCGCGAGGGACATGGTTTGACCGTCTATAATTCAATGTTTATTACGTTTCTGATCTTGTAAAAACTTTCATGTTGTAGTACTAATGTAATACTACAACATCAAACCAATTTCATGCTTAAACAACAACAATTAAGAGAGATCTAAGCTCTCAAAGTACCGATCAGACGCCTGTTCTTGAATTCTGGGTTTACCAGAATCGAAGGTACCCCCTTTGGGTCCTTATAACTTTCATTCTAAGATCGATTTAAGTGATCTATCAACTCCATTTTGTAGACAACATGTAGTACTACAACTATCAAGAAAAATAACATAAAAATATCACAGAATGAACAAGATATGGCTGGTCAAAGTAGGACACGGACACTGTTTCTCAATTTTTTGGGTTCGCGATTTTAGGCAGTTCGGTCAACGGGTTTTGACCGATTATAACATGCAATCTATAATAGATCTGGGTCTGATTCTTTTTGCATCTTAAAGAACACATACCAGGCTACACTTGACAAGTTTTAAACATCAAAAACTCATAACACAGACGGATATATCGGACCTGACATTTGTCTGAAAAACATAATTTTCCAGATTTCCAGATTTTGAAAAACTTTAAATTCGTGCACTTGGATGTTATGGGTCATGGATTTAACAACCCAGAACATCAATTGACACCCTAATACACATCTTTGCACAATCAATTGCAACATTAAACCAAGAATTGAAGGATTTCAAAAATTAGGAAATTTTATACCTTTTAAGCTTAAATTCCGATTTCTGTCCTTTGATCTGTTTAGGATAAACGTGGGGCTTGAATTTTAGGACTGATTTGTTTGACATTTCGTGGGTTTGAGAGAGGATGGGAGTTGGTGAGAGCAAAAATGAGATTGGCTACATTTTGAGCACTTTCTCTCTCTAAATCCATTTATACAAAGCTTGATTCATTGCATCCCATGTTGCTAGGTGGCTGATCTGCTGGATTTGTGGCACATGGCTAGGTCTAGGGTTGGTGAGCAACTCACCTTAGGGCAAGACTTGCAAGCTAAGTCATAATAATGTAATAAAGGGCATTTTGGACATTTCCTAAATTTTCTAGAATTTTCTCATTTGTTGCAACCCTTAGGGTTTAGGGTTTGGACAATTTAGAGATTAGGATTTGGACAAATCTAGGGTATAAGTTTTAACCCTCAAATATTTAGCAACTTGGATTTCAAAAATTTTCTAATTAAATTTTAAAATAAAAAATTTTGATTTCTAATCTATAATTAGGACTTCCTAATTATTTTATAATTTCCTAAGCACACAACAATCTTGTTAATTAGGACTAATTTATCCTAATTAAAATCGCTAAATTAGCACTTAGGCCCACAATTGCACAATAGGTTTCAAAACCACATATTAGGGTTTAAAATAGAAAAGTAATCTTTTAAATATAGAAATTAGATTTCCTAATCCAATTAGGGTTTCTAATAACTTGGCAATTAGGATTTATATTTCCTAATTAACATTGCTAATATAGCAATTAATTTACCACTGAACAATTAGGGTTTAAAATCACAAATTAGGGTTTTCAACCCACAAATTAGGGTTTCTAATAGAAAAATTAATTTTTCTAATATAGAAATTAACTTATTCGTAATTAGATTAGGGTTTTCCAATTACTTAACTTTAAAATTAGGATTAATATATCCTAATTAACATTAAAAATATTCAATTAACACTCTCGTTTTTCCTAATTATAAAATTAGGATTTCATATCCCGTAATTAGGGTTTTCTAAATTTGAAATTAGGGTTTGCTAATTAATTAAGTTTTGCCCTAATTAGTAGTATAATTAATACCACATAAGCATTATAATTATCCTTTCTATTCCCAGATTAGGGCTTCATTTTATCAAAATCTGAAATTAGGGTTTTCAGATCTGGTATTAGGGTTTTCTAATAATCAATTAGAATTTCCAGTAATTAATTAGGATTTTTCCTAATTAATGACGTTTAACCTTGTACATAACATTGTTTTCCCAATCTAGGGTTTTTAATATCCGAATTAGGGTTTCGGACTCCCGGAACTGAAACTAGGGTTTACAGCACCGATTGCTAGGGTTTCTTATCAGATGTTTGAGTTTTCTAACTGAACGTTGACTTTCTTAATATATACATAGGGTTTGTCACAGATGTAATTTATCTGGTCAACCCATAACCCTTAACCACATTTTAAACACATCATTATCCATATGCACAGAGCATATTCACGTAAACACTTAATCCTGAATAATTCACTTAAAAGCCTTCACGAAATTTTGAAATCCTCAAAATTCCACCCTAATAACATCATACGCATACACTTATTTTCTGTCTAGGTCTAATATTTGACCTTAAATCAATCATTTGAGATTTTCATAAATTGTCTAATTTCTTGGGTTGTCACATTCACCCCTCCTTCTAAGAATTTCGTCCCCGAAATTCACCTTACACCTTACACCTTACACCGTGCACCTTACACCACTCACACATATACCATTCACACATATCACATGCTACCCAATAAACTACTCACAACGGTAAAAATTTTAAAACTGTGCTGAGGAATCGTATAGACTGTTTGTTTTTCATTTTCGCAAAGGTTTTATGGAAATTCATCCGCAAACCGTCATAACTTACGGACAAAAAGGGTGATTAGCCCATTATGCCCTGTATTGATCAAGTACTGCTAGTCGGAATAATTTGTTCCTCTTATCCGCCTTAGGCGCACAAAATTTCGTACCTCAGTCTGATTTGATTCCGCAGCAAAACAATTTGGTTCGGAAAAACTTCTTTCAATAAAATATTTTTGAGAATGACGTCATGATGCCGTACTGTATTTAACAGTCCGTTGAGGATTTCGTCATTTTGTGACTTTGTTATACTACATCATACTGTAGTGGGCTGACGATCCTTAGATCACATCCAACACCAAGTAATTCTGCATTGATAACTCCATCATTTTTATCATCTCTGCACCAGGTCACATGGTACATAAGTGATAAATAAAAACATTTTTTTAATTTTAAAAGGCACATAGTGCGCATTTAGCTTGATGTCAAAAATTGAGGTGTAGCAAAGCTAGGGGTTTAGGAAAACCTAAATCTCCACTAATGATCATATGCTTAACAATTTATTTGTTCCTATAATCCTTAACACTCCATTCACACACAACTATACCCAGTTCATAAAACCACACTTATGAGTTCATAACCTGGCCACAATTATATGAGTTTACGAACTGACCCTAGTCTGACCTTTGGCGTCCATTCGCTGAGGGGTTCATAAATATTTCATATAACTATGCGTCAAGTATGTCACATAAGTATGAGTTTTAAGAACTCGTACTTAAACTTGTATTCTCTACCTGTGACCTATCTATCTGTTATACACATGAGAAAGGAATCTCCCTCTTAACACGCATATAGCAAATAGCGCGACACAAACATTTCAATGATTATCAATGCCAGAAACTAAGTGGTTGTCAAACCAAACTCGGCCACTAATCAATATAGGAAGCTAAGTGAACAATTCCCCGCCCATACAAAGAATTGGTCAACCTAACCACTACATCGACCAGTAAGTTAAGTGATTCTAAAACCAAGTACAAATTCCCCGCCCATAAAAGGAATCATACAACTCAGCTGCCGACAAGAGTCCTCAATTGAATCCCCACCTAATACTTAACCCCCTTTTTCAATACGAATTCAATTCGTATTCATAATCCATAACTCTTTCATGAGTTTTCATAGTACAATTTCATAGTACAACTGATACACAGCATCTTGCTGTAAACTTTTCAATCATCAGATTGATTCTTTTCCCACATCATAACCTTATCAGATCACGGGGTGATCTTATCGTATATATTACGATTCATTTCTATGCACTATGATCGTTTTGTTTTACGATCGTCTATCCCTGCACTTTAAGTCTTTTAGACTTAATCTATTCACCATTACTGTTCAACTTTATTATCAGAGTTAGGAAACTCTGTGTCTTTACACTCGCCGAGATTCATCTTTGAATTTTACCGACCAATTAACTCTATTTGAGTTAGATCTTATCCTAATCACTGCGGTTATTGGTCTCAGGTATTCCTACCTAAGCTTCATAACCAATATCTCTGATACCAACTGTGATAGCCCCGAATCCGGGCCTCGAATCGCCGCAGATCCGGTATACTATTTCTATAACTATTTGCGGAAGATATAAACATAAATTGTTTATACATTACATTACACACTATTCCCCAAAATCGAGTAACCTTAACTTATACACAATTCATAAGTTATCTGACTCATAACATTATTTTCAAACTATTCTATTACAAGATAGCCGCATATATTACCCCAAGCTGAACTTGGCATTATCTTTTCTATCGATGATTCATTTATTTAAGAATCATATCTATTCTCAATTCAAAATAAATCTTATTTATCTATTTAACATTTCAAACTGTACATAGCTGAAAATTACATTTGATAAAACTATCAATCATAAATCTATACCATTTCTAAATCAAGAAAATGTATTCATTTTATGCATCGCTCAATCTTCATAATCCATATAGCAAATAATATTGTCTAACATCATTAACCTGCAAAAAGTTTATGTTTGCAAGATTGAGCTCAACAGCCCAGCAAATTTAACAATCTATCATGTTTCACATAGAACACAATTCTATATGCACTACATTTCCTTTAATATGCATATCTGCATGCAACATATATTCTTTACTAAACATATCCTACATGCAACAATAATTTCTTACAAAACATTAATTCATGCATTACACATTTCTAATTTATCGAGTTACATAATACAACATGTAATCACATATTAATTGAGTTCTATAACCCAATTACCTTTGTCATATTTTGACTTTTAATAATTTATAGAGCATAATATGTAATTTAACACATAACACATTCCATCCTCAAACATAATAGAACTGAAAAACTTGCCTGCACCGTTGATTACCGCAACGCAATTTATAACGCTTTACCCGAAGACCTAATATTAATAATATAGATCTCCAATATTAGAATAATATCATCACAGTATATTACTATTATACTTATATCCACAGAATAACCTAAACACATTATCACATAACCCTTTCAGTCTTTACAGCACATAAGACTAGGTATCAAGTCAAACTATTGCAGTCTCAGTTGAAACCGACATAATTCTATCATCCCGACGGTCTAGTAGGACTTTTATCGAGTTTAAGTTCAATTAAACTCTGCCTTAACAGTTAACAATTATCACAGATAATTTCTAATCAAACAAAACATTTTTCCTAGGCTCGTAATAATTTTTGAATAATTATTACCATTTATCAACATTTTTCAATCATTAAAACCGTATTTAAATGAATTAAATACCACATAATACCTTAATCATTAATATTTATTTAATATAAAATATTAATGAAAATCATTACATAATATTATAACATAATTATAATATCACAAAGTATTTTTAATACCTTAAAATCATAATTATATGATTTTTAAACACATAAATCCATTATCCGATCATTAATATTAATATTAAAATATTAATATTTTCATGCCAAAATATCAAAAGTTATATTTTATAACTTAAAATATTTTTATAACACTTAAATCATTTTTATATGATTTTTAAATCATTAATACTATTTTTCCATAATTTATTTAATATATTCATTAAATAAATTAATTACCATTAATATTAAATTATTAATGAAATTCATCACAAAATATCAAAAGTTATCAAAAATAACTTAAAATATTTTCTTAAATCATAATATTATTTTTCATGATTTTTCATGAATTAAAAACTATTTTTAAATAAATTATTTAATATTGTAATTAAATAAATAAATACCATTTATATTCCAAAAATATTAATTATTTTCGAAATATACTCAAAATAGTTAAAAATTATTTTTCAGACATTAAAATAATTTTTTTATAATTTATTATGTATTTTTAATAATTAAAAACCATTTTTTTCTAATTTTAAATCATTTTCCGGAAAATAATAATTAAAACTGTCGCTAAAGGCCTATAGCGACGCTTTCTGTCGCTATAGGTGTTCTTGAGCCAAACCCATATTTTTCCGGCAGTCGCGAGGGACATGGTTTGACCGTCTATAATTCAATGGTTATTACGTTTCTGATCTTGTAAAAACTTTCATGTTGTAGTACTAATGTAATACTACAACATCAAACCAATTTCATGCTTAAACAACAACAATTAAGAGAGATCTAAGCTCTCAAAGTACGGATCAGACGCCTGTTCTTGAATTCTGGGTTTACCAGAATCGAAGGTACCCCCTTTGGGTCCTTATAACTTTCATTCTAAGACCGATTTAAGTGATCTATCAACTCCATTTTGTAGACAACATGTAGTACTACAACTATCAAGAATAATAACATAAAAATATCACAAAATGAACAAGATATGGCCGGTCAAAGTAGGACACGGACACTGTTTCTCAATTTTTTGGGTTCGCGATTTTAGGCAGTTCGGTCAACGGGTTTTGACCGATTATAACATGCAATCTATAATAGATCTGGGTCTGATTCTTTTTGCATCTTAAAGAACACATACCAGGCTACACTTGACAAGTTTTAAACATCAAAAACTCATAACACAGACGGATATATCGGACCTGACATTTGTCTGAAAAACATAATTTTCCAGATTTCCAGATTTTGAAAAACTTTAAATTCGTGCACTTGGATGTTATGGGTCATGAATTTAACAACCCAGAACATCAATTGACACCCTAATACACATCTTTGCACAATCAATTGCAACATTTAACCAAGAATTGAAGGATTTCAAAAATTAGGAAATTTTATACCTTTTAAGCTTAAATTCCGATTTCTGCCCTTTGATCTGTTTAGGATAAACGTGGGGCTTGAATTTTAGGACTGATTTGTTTGACATTTCGTGGGTTTGAGAGAGGATGGGAGTTGGTGAGAGCAAAAATGAGATTGGCTACATTTTGAGCACTTTCTCTCTCTAAATCCATTTATACAAAGCTTGATTCATTGCATCCCATGTTGCTAGGTGGCTGATCTGCTGGATTTGTTTCACATGGCTAGGTCTAGGGTTGGTGAGCAACTCACCTTAGGGCAAGACTTGCAAGCTAAGTCATAATAATGCAATAAAGGGCATTTTGGACATTTCCTAAATTTTCTAGAATTTTCTCATTTGTTGCAACCCTTAGGGTTTAGGGTTTGGACAATTTAGAGATTAGGATTTGGACAAATCTAGGGTATAGGTTTTAACCCTCAAATATTTAGCAACTTGGATTTCAAAAATTTTCTAATTAAATTTTAAAATAAAAAATTTTAATTTCTAATCTATAATTAGGACTTCCTAATTATTTCATAATTTCCTAAGCACACGACAATCTTGTTAATTAGGACTAATTTATCCTAATTAAAATTTCTAAATTAGCACTTAGGCCCACAATTGAACAATAGGTTTCAAAACCACATATTAGGGTTTTAAATAGAAAAGTAATCTTTTAAATATAGAAATTAGATTTCCTAATGCAATTAGGGTTTCTAATAACTTGGCAATTAGGATTTATATTTCCTAATTAACATTGCTAATATAGCAATTAATTTACCACTGAACAATTAGGGTTTAAAATCACGAATTAGGGTTTTCAACCCACAAATTAGGGTTTCTAATAGAAAAATTAATTTTTCTAATATAGAAATTAACTTATTTGTAATTAGATTAGGGTTTCCCAATTACTTAACTTTAAAATTAGGATTAATATATCCTAATTAACATTAAAAATATTCAATTAACACTCTCGTTTTTCCTAATTATAAAATTAGGATTTCATATCCCGTAATTAGGGTTTTCTAAATTTGAAATTAGGGTTTGCTAATTAATTAAGCTTTGTCCTAATTAGTAGTATAATTAATACCACATAAGCATTATAATTATCCTTTCTATTCCCAGATTAGGGCTTCATTTTATCAAAATCTGAAATTAGGGTTTTCAGATCTGGTATTAGGGTTTTCTAATAATCAATTAGAATTTCAAGTAATTAATTAGGGTTTTTCCTAATTAATGACGTTTAACCTTGTACATAACATTGTTTTCCCAATCTAGGGTTTTCAATATCCGAATTAGGGTTTCGGACTCCCGGAACTGAAACTAGGGTTTACAGCACCGATTGCTAGGGTTTCTTATCAGATGTTAGAGTTTTCTAACTGAACGTTGACGTTCTTAATATATACATAGGGTTTGTCACAGATGTAATTTATCTGGTCAACCCATAACCCTTAACCACATTCTAAACACATCATTATCCATATGCACAGAGCATATTCACGTAAACACTTAATCCTGAATAATTCACCTAAAATCCTTCACGAAATTTTGAAATCCTCAAAATTCCACCCTAATAACATCATACGCATACACTTATTTTCTGTCTAGGTCTAATATTTGACCTTAAATCAATCATTTGAGATTTTCATAAATTGTCTAATTTCTCGGATTGTCACAAATATTATTCCTTACAAATACCTATACTATTACACAAGCAATCTATGGGTTCGCCTTTGCCTTCCCTTTATCCTTGCCAAATCCATTGGTCCATTTTGTCTTAGCTGCATTCATATGGTTCAACCAAGAATGAGCCTAACTAGCTCATAATTAAATGATAGCATAACATAGAACATTAGGCCATGAATGATCATACATGGTTCCTAAAGAATCTTACCCTACTTCTAAATCTAATTAAGTATTAGATTTGTTATTATCGGTTTCGGCTTCCTGTAAGATCATTCTTTCATTCATTTGCAATTGATTTAATTAAACCCTAAGTGTTCATACTTTAGGCTTAATATGTCTTAACAATGTTTCATTATAATCTTTGTCCAATTGGTTATCTACTACTAACCATGTTCTATATATACACCTTAACTATTGTCTTGGTCTTGCGGCGCCGGCCTTTATACTTGGTGTCGCGCTGCGGCGTCACCTTTTATTGCCCAGAAACCGGACTCGGCGCTGCGGAGCGAGTCCCTTTGTTATTGGTCGCGCTGCGGCGTGATTTTGTAGGGGACCAAGGCCACTTTGGCGCTGCAGCGCCCGTTAAATTGCTTGGAGTCGCGCCGTGGTGCGGACTCTGTGCCACTGAAATTTTTTGACAGATTTTTCAAAAGTTGAGATTCCCGGACTCGTAACTTTTTTGTTATAAGTCCGAATTGTCTCGTTCAAGAGCCTACGGGTCACAAATTAGATACTCTATGTGTTCATTATAAAATTTTATCTATCTTACTTTGTTTGCTAAAATTTCACCTATTAGTCCATTTTAACAAAAACGATAAACGTTTGTGAACGTTCAACGCTCATTTCTTCGTTCTAAGTCAGAATCCGGCCAATTTTGAGTCCGAAACTCTACAATGCCAAATATGACTTGTCTCCATTAAAAACCAATGTTTCCAATGTCAAACACAAAATACGACTTCCATTCCGAGAATTTCACGAATTCGACGACTATTATTCAATCGTGTAAATTCCGGCGAAACCTAAATACTAATAATTCTAAGTGGATTTTAATCAACATGTAGACATTATAAGTTACTTATTACCCCAACTTATGATCAAAGTAGGTTTTGACTTATTCTCACACGTTCATGACTTACTTAACTTATGAACTCCATTTCTCATGCTTATGACTTAATATGAACTTAAGTCCATCAATCAATGTTCTAATACTATATTGATCATATGACAAACATATGACAAGTTGTGTTCAAGGTTATCAACTTAATTAGGTTCAAGTTGCTTATTCAACTTATTCGGCTTAAGTCAATTGGTTATCCAATTCTCTTATGTGCTTAACATCTAAGTTCATTAGTGACACTTCTCTTATCAACCTACCATGATAGAGATAGAAGAGACAAGATCAATTACCTTTGAAGATTACTTCTCTTGCTTTGGAAATCTACAAATGATAAGTTATGCTCAAAGTGATTATTTGCTCTAACAAATAAGTTGTTTATGAGAGAGAGTTGTTGGATAAAATAACAAGCAAGAAATAAAAAATGAGCTAGCTATTTATAGAAGTCTCTAAGCTAGGGTATAATGGTCATAAAACATCCCACCTCCTTAATTAGCCTCCTTACTATTCATTACTTGTTGCCCACAACTCTTATCCCTTCCTTGGTCATTACTTAAAGTTCTTGCTCACCACTCCAAGTTCTTGGTTACCACTTCACCCATGGGTTGCCCCATGGATCTTGCTTTACCCATTGGATCATCCTTTGGGCTTAGTAGTTAACTTAATTAACTTATCTTTGGGCTTGCATCAATCTACCATGAGCTTTATGTTATTAGTACTTGGGCTTTAAGGATAATCTCTCACAGATTTACACATTAATCTTATTAGACTTATATATCATACAAAGTTACCTTAATTCATTTCATTAGGTTTTAATACATCTATTTCCAAATTAAGTCCACATGCGAATTATTGCATTTTCCATACTTAGATTATTATTACATAATCCATCTCGACTTGATAATCTAACATTACGTATTTCTCGGAAATTTGAAAAAAATTCCCGAGCGATAAATGGTGAATGGTGTTTTTCGTAAACTTTCTCGGAAAACATTTATTTTTGTCTTGGAAAATCAAACACTTTAATTCTCTCGCATGGTTCGAATACTACGATATTCCGACGTTTCTAGGTTTTAGAACGACATACATCTTATTAACACATATAATAACAATTAATATTATTTTATTTAATATTTAATTAATTCAAATATTTTTACAAAGGATCCAAATTTCTCGGGCATTACATGAACAGAGTTATGGTCCTATATGGTGCATTAGTAGTCCTCACTATTCTGTAAAATAGTGTGATAATAAATGTAATGAGGACTCCATTAAGTGTGGATATTGTCTAGATGACAACATTTGTATTAAAACTCACAGCCTATGTTTTGTCGTATTTTACACGACTATTATTTAATTAAGTTGTATTTGTATTCAGTACCTTGTATCTGGTGACTCAAGATGGGTGATGTATACCTGTTTTGGTGGCGTCACAATGCTTCTAACAATTCCAAACATGCAAACAATTAAATTCAAGAATCACTTCAAGATTTATGCCATTTTTCCAAAGTTTAACACGGATCTGGTACAATCAATCTATAACTATTGCGGAAGATATAAACATAAATTGTTTATACAATAAAATTTACACATTAATCCCCAAGGTCGAGAACCTTCACTTATTACATAAATCATAACCTAATTGACATATAATGACACTATTATCATACATTACTGTTATAATTTGAGCTGCACATATAATCCAAAGCTGGACTTGTCTTTGTCTTTTTCGGTATCCGATGTATTCGTTCTAATCTGCAATGTTTATCATTATATAGCAAGGGTGAGCAACAAGTTTGCCCAGCAAGTTTAAGTTCAATAAATTAAGGATATATCATAATGGAAAGTATCAGGAATAAATATGTGAATGATATTCCTATTTACATATGATTTGATTATGATATATATATATATATATATATATATATATATATATATATATATATATATATATATATATATCTGTGTGTGTGTGTGTATGAATGAACATGCAAGTATGCTTGCATTAAGAAAAGCTGTAAAGTCCTTTGATAGATAATAGAAACATATGTACATGGATTTAGAATGAATTGATCAAATGTGTTAGATTTGATCCTACATAAGAAAAACAGCTTTGTTAAAGTCCTTAAAAAGAAATGATGTACAAGGACTATAAATATAGAAAGATCAAACATGTTAGGTTGATCTTATGATGTAATAGATAGGCTTGTCTGATCGTCGAGCACTGCACCAGAAATTGTAGTCTGCTAGGAGAGTCAAGGGAAACTCGAGAGCTATCGAGGCAGAATCGTTGTCTGCAAGATAGGAGATCTCGGAGTTCGTTGACAGCCAAGAGATGAGGAAAGGATTGTAGTATGTCAAGGAAAACTTCCTCAGGACCGTAGTCTGTTGAGGAAGTCATGTTCATAATCGTAGAGATAGCCTGCCTACGAGTCGATCGAGTATCTGCCAAAGCCAAGTAAAGAATCGTAGACTACACTCAGAGTTCTAGAGTCTACTAATCATATTAGAGGCAGAGATCGTAGTAGAGCAAGATCAGATGAAGGCAACAAACACAACGACAGAAATCGTAGAGTGTCAAGATCTGATCTCGGAGTCATAGTGTTTGCACAGCCGAAGCTGAATCGTAGAGTGCAGAACTAAGACCTCAACAAATGTGGTCACAATGTCAAGGCAGAATCATAGAGCAAATACGATTCTCAATAAATGAGCACTCCCAGAATATCCAAAGGAAAAAAGCCTATGGTTGGCACTGCAAAGATACTGTTAGTTCCTTGTAGGCACAATAGTTATCTATAAGGGGGGGGGGGTTGAATAGATATTTTAAAAATCTTTTCATTTTAAACTTGTTAGTTAATGATGATTAAAACTTAGCGAAATTTATGTTTGTTTTAATCTTTTTTGCAAAGTAGTGCAGTTATGAGAGTGAGGCAGTTCTAACAGTTATGGCAGATATAACAGTTATAGTATGAACGTAAAAGACACAGTTGCTTTAAGTGGTTCAGAGCACTTAAGGCTCCTAGTCCACTCTTCAACTCAACGAGTAGGAAATCCACTAAGGATGTCTTTTACAACTTCTGAATCACGCAGATTCCTTCTAGACCAGCAGTCTAAGAACTTCTTAGTTCACTCTTGAACTCTTCAAGTCCAGCAGACTTGGCTCTCTTACAGTTCACTTAGAACTCTTCAAGTCCAATAGACTTGGTACTCTTCTTCAGTTGATTTATGGATGTTGAGTTCTTGATGGTTGCTACTCAATTGTTGTTTAAGCACTTGTTCGATAGAACTGAGTAGCTGAGAAAGCTTTGCTATTTCTCAGATCGTAGAGTTGAGCTTTGAGAGTTGTTCACGTTGTTTGTTCAATGCTTGCTTGCATCTCTCTCATCTACTTGATTTGCATATATGTGATCTTGAAAACTATCCGTTTGATCCATCCGTTGAAGCATTAAATGCGTTTAACCTTTCTGTTCTTTGATGGAGACATTTCTGCACATCTTTTGAATTGCATTCTGGCCCACTGACACTACAGACTGCTTTCTCACCTAACACCTTAAAAGGTTTCCCCCCCCCCCTTATCAATGGTACTTTCCTTAGCTTCTTCAATACGCTTCTTTGTTGCATACTAAGGATATTTCTTATGACTTTGGGACTGGTGAGTACTACAGCGTTTAGAATCCATTCATCTTATGTTGGAACCTATCTCCACACAAATCATAAGGCTCGACGTTTTCTGACACAAGACAGATGATACTCTACGATACAGATCATGGTAGTCTACGATTTAGATCGTGTTGACTTGTCGCCTTGGTGCCTGGTCTGACGCTGTCAGCCGAGAGCACTACGATTTCTCTTTTAAGTATTTGCAAACTACGATCTTTGCTTGCTTGAGTTGTAAACTCTACGTTTCTGAGAGCACACTACGATCGTTGACTTGTAAACTCCACGTTTCCTACAGCACACTATGATCGTTGACTTGGCTCGGCAAACGTTGGGACCACTCTACGATTTTCGAAGAGACCCTTTAAGGCAGGCACACTACGATCTTTGAAGCTCTACGTTTCTGCCTTAACTTCTGCAATGTTGATCAAATTGATACACTACGATTTCTTTGAAGCCTATCTATTACATCTCAAGATCAACCTAACAACTTTGATCTTTCTATCTATACATTCTATTACAGAATGATATACGTTAAGAGCTTAGATCAACCTAACAAATTTGATCTATAACTAAGTCCTTGTACATATATTACTTGACGGACTTTACAAATAATCATGAGCATATACATTAAAACATCAAATCATAATATGCATTCTCCCAATAATCTCCCCCTATTTGATGTTGACATAACCAAGGAGATTTGTTGTCATGATTATTAGTGTCTAGATGCCTTTGCAGGAAATTTAAACATGACTTAGTATTTCAGTGAGCAGCTGAAATTTCTAGAGAATAAGCATGAATTTATTGATGTTCAAGAAATATTGCAGTTTAGCTTTACATCAATAAGAATTTAAAGTTTCAACATATCTCTATTTCTTTGACCTTTTCTTTGGGGGATTGGCATACTCCTCACCCCTTCTTTTCCTGCTACCTTCACCCTTTCTAGCTAACTCTTTCAGCTCACTTGGGCTTACTATTGGGTTGTGATCATGCCTATTCATGAATGATGGATCTCCAATTGGTATTCTTAGGCATGTGGTGGTCACATTTGGTAAGCTGGTAGTTGGCCCTTGACTTCTTAATGGCTAAGCCATCAAGACTTCCCGCTAATCAGATCGTTGAGTCTGATTGCTTGATCGTGGAGTCTGTTGGTTGAATTGCCTTGCAAGAGGGCTTCTTGACGCTTGAGCGTGAAATTGTCCTCTACCCCTTTCTTGGCTTCCTCGACCTCCTCTGCCTCTGCCCTGACCTCCCTGGCCTCCTTGAACTCCTTTCCATTTATTCTTTCCCTTATGTCAGCATCAAGGGTTCGAATGTCTGCAGAAAGTCAATTTACTCATTGGATAAGCTCGTTTAGTTGGCTTTGTGTTTGAGCAATGTCCTCTAGACTTTCCTTGATCTGGACTTCAGATCTAGCTTCTTTGTTTTGGAGGGAAGTGAGAACAATTTCGGTCTGATGTTCTTGATTTACTTAAGCTTTCTGGAATTCTTTGACTGAAGCTTTCAGGTTGATGATGTTCTCCAGCATAAGTTTATATTAGACTTCTTGATTTTTCTGTATTTCAAGAACAACCTCTCTTTGCTTGGTGGCTATCTAGAAGTGAATCTCATCTCTGTCATTCATGCTTTTAAGAATTTCCTTAATAATTTCCATCAGCTTCTTTGTAAGCTCAGCGTTCAGAGTGCTGGGGATATTATTTGCAGCAGTGATCATTTGATTCAGCCAGAGATGAATGAGGTCTGAGTGAGTTTACAGGCTTTCTTCTATGTTCCTGACCATGTTCTTGGATGCTTCCTTCAAGTCATCTTTTGTAGGCAGATTTGGGAGAGTATCATTGGTTTGAGGATTGTTGAATGGAGGGGATGTTTTCTGGGATTGATCTTGCAGGGAGTAGAGAGCAAGATCAAGACTAAAATAGTCATTAGAGGAAGAGGATGGTATGTCTGATGGGGGGGCTTGAGTTTCGATGATTGGAATATGTGGCTCTACGATTTCTATTTGGGACTCTACGATGGGGCTAGAGTCAGGGATCGTAGAGATGGTGGTTTATGGGAGTAAAATGAAGTTGACTGCATTTGGTTCCTCAGTTATAGAATTTTTAGATTCTGCAACTGGAAATTGATTTAGTGAATGAAGTATCACTTCCAACAATCGTGGGAATTCATAAAAATGGCTAAATGAGGATGATGACAAGTGATTAACTCTGAAGAGGGTTGGGATTGACAGTACCTCAAGTTTATCCTTTGAGGAAGAGTTGTTGGTAAGTAACTTCTTGGCAAAGTTAAATCTACCTGGGAATCCATGAGCTAGTACTGAGATGGCTGGATACTCTTTGAAACTATAGAACATATGGTTCCAAGAGTTTAGGATTTGGGCTTGATGATATGGCATCATGGGTAGGTAAGAGAACATCTGATTATGGACTAGCTTCTATACCCATCTTTTCCCACACCAGTGATCTCAAGGTCATCATCATCTTCTTATTCTTCTCTGTTCTCGTTGGAGGATTCCATTATCTCAATGGCCTCTTGATGTTCAGGCATTGGTTCTTCTTCATTACTGGCAGGGACTTCTTCTTCTGCCATGGAGATATCATGAGGCTCCCCTCAACTTGATCATCTTCTTGTAAGCTCAAAAACTCCCCCTCAGCTGGAGCATTTTCTAGAGCTTTAGGCATCTCCCCCTCAGCTGGTGTATTCTCTATCATGAGAATTTCAGGGATCTCCCCCTTAGCTGGAGCATTGTCCTCTTTTCTTTCTCTGGACAGTTCCTCCTTGGCAACCATACTCTTTGCTTCCTTCTTGAGCACTTTTTCATTTTCAAGGATGTATTTCTTGATCAGCTTTCTCCTTGATTTTCTAGGCTGAGCCACAGCCTCAGGGCTTTCTTGAACCTCAGTTTTGTCCTGTTCAACAGCCACTATGCTTGATGCAGCTACTTCATTGCCTGACATGCTTGGTCTGGTCTCTACGAATAGTAGAGACTCTATGATTGAGGAGACTGATGGCCTTTTGGACTTATGACCAACTTTGCTCTTCTTCAGGATCTGGGATATGGGAACTTGATCCTCATCTGCTTCATCTTGCTACTACTTTCTTCTTAGCATCCTCAGAGTCTCTATATCAGAGGACTCTATAGGTATATCAGTGGTAGATCCTTGAGGTTCTTCTACCAGTTTAGCCTTTAGCTTCCTTTTGCCCTTGCTTTTTTTGGTAAGGACAGAGGGTTCTCCTTTGTTGGTTTCTTCTTTTTCTTCGATTTCCCTTACAACAGACATATTTTCTGGAAGGCCTGAGTCCTTCAGATCACCAGTTCTTCCACTAGACTAGGTCATCATGCGAACATACTCAGCTGGGTTCCTCTTCTAATTTTCAAACAATTTCTGGGTCATACATCTGTTTGGGTTGATAGCTTCTCCTTCTTCATCCACAATTTTGTCACCCAGGGCAGATTGTAGAATGATACTTATGAATCACCCGTAGAGCATCTTTTGAGGGCTTTTTGACTTCTTTGAGTAGATGATCCACTTACCAATCCAATCGAGCAATAGGTCTCCATAGTTGAGTTGTATTCCATAACACATGGCAGTCATGAGCTTAAGTTGTACTTCATTCACATAGTCATGACCTGAGCTCTTGCAGCATATACATTTCCCAACTATATCGGCTAGAAATTCATACCTCTGTGGGAACTCCTTCTTCTTGTACCCTTTCACAGAGGGGAGTTTCTTGTGATGAATTCTTCTAAGTCCCTCTTGGAAGTCTACGCTATCTATGATTGGATGCCCTTCATTTTTGAGACCTAGGGCGATGTTGATGTCTTCAGCCTTCAGTCTGATTTCCACTTCCCTTACTCTCATAGTGATGGTGTCATTTTTAAACACACCATTCCTGTAGAACTCTTTCACTAACATGGGATAGATAAATGTGTCTGTGCTCAAGGCTTCCTCGAGACCTGCCTTCTTCAATAAGGCTAGAGTTTTGTGGAATTTAGGTTGAGCTGTTTTGAACTCGTCAAAACAGAGTCTATAGCCGAAGATTACACTTGAAGTCGCCATTAATTTTCTTTTTGGAAGTGAGATTTAACTAAGCTTTCTTCTGATTTAGGGTTTCTGCTTTGAGAGAGGATGAGAGAGAGATAATCTTTTGAACTTCTGATTTCAAAAATACGATTTCAATTTGTACTTGTAACTTCCCTCTCTCCTTTTTACTTAGTGGGACAGGTGTCGACTTTTGCTTGGCTCTACGATTTTGACTGATAAGGATTGTACTGATTTTCCCTTGGCTCCTGCAGAGCTGAGGTGTCCTTAGGGAGGACTACAATCGTTGAGGTAGTTTTGTGATCATTGAGTGCTTTGCATTTGTCAAGTCTGATCTACGATTGTCGAGTCTGTCCAGCATTCATTGTGTCTGATCTACGATCGTTGAGTCTGACCGGATCCTTGTGATTAGTTTTTGACATAACATTCTTTTAAGGTAACTCAGGAAGGGCCAACCTCTTGGAGTGAGTCAAGGGTTAGATTTGTTCTTGAGGCGCTTATCAGAGGGATTGCTGTGTTTTGGAGCTTATCATCACAGGATGCATTCTTGCTTTGTTGATGGGGCTTTTGTCATCGTTGAGTCTGCACTACGATGGTTGAGTCTTTACGACGATCGTTGAGGTAGTTTTGTCTCTTCAACTCAAATATCGTGGACTTCCCTTGATTATGTCTACGATTTTGAGTTTAGCCTTTGTATCTATTATGGTTAGCACAATCTAGAGCATATATTCTATGGTTGTAGATTTAGCATGCCTAGCTCACTTATTAACTTATTAAATCTGGATTCATCTAGAGGTTTTGTAAAAACATCACCAAGTTGATTTTTAGTAGGGATATATTGCAAAGATATAGTTTCATTTTGCATATGATCCCTAATGAAGTGATACCTTATTTCTATATGCTTAGTCCTAGAATGCATAACAGGATTATGAGTTATTGCTATGCTTGTGTTATTATAGTGAATGGGAATAGATTTGAAATCAAACCCATAGTTAGCTAGTTGATTTTTCATCCATAGGATCTGAGCACAGCAGCTGCCATCAGCAATGTATTCAGCTTCTGCAGTTGAAGTAGACACTGAGTTTTGCTTTTTACTAAACCAGGACACAAGTCTGTTTCCTAGCAATTGACATGTGCCACTGGTACTCTTTCTATCTATTTTGCATCCTGCAAAATCAGCATCTGTGTATCCTGTTAGATCAAATGAGGATTCCTTGGGGTACCAAAGCCCCAAGTAAGGTGTACCCTTGAGATACCCGAAGATCCTCTTTACAGGAGATAAATGTGACTCTTTAGGTTTAGCCTGAAATCTAGCACATATGTATGTTGCAAACATTATGTCTGGTCTACTGGCAGTTAGATATAAAAGAGAACCTATCATACCTCTGTATTGAGTTATATCAATACTTTTACCTTTTTCATATTTGTCAAGCTTGGTTGCAAGAGCAATTGGTGTTTTCATGGGAGAGGCTGATTCTATGCCATACTTATTGAGTAAGTCTTTGATGTACTTGGCTTGGTTTATGAAAATTCCTTCATCAGTCTGCTTTACTTGCAGTCCAAGGAAGAAATTCAGCTCACCCATCACGCTGATTTCAAACTTTCTCTGCATCAACTTAGAGAATCTCTTGCATAACTTTTCATTAGTAGAACCAAAAATAATATCATCAACATATATTTAAACTAATAAGACTTTGTCTTTATGCTTTCTAAGAAACAATGTGGTATCTACTCTACCTCTAGTGAACCCATTTTCAATACCATGCTCTAGGTGCTTGTTTAAGACCATGTAAGGCTTTGTCTAATCTATAAACATAATTGGAAAGAGATGGAATGATGAAACCTGGAGGTTGCTCTACATAGACTTCTTCTTGGAGTTCTCCATTTAGGAATGCACTTTTGACATCCATCTGAAAGACTTTGAACTTCATGTGAGCAGCAAAGGCAAGAAAGATTCTGATGGCTTCTAGTCTGGAAACATGTACAAATGTCTCATCGTAGTCAATGCCTTCTTCTTGAGAGTAGCCCTTTGCCACTAATCTTGCCCTGTTCATGGTTATAACTCCATCTTCATCCATTTTGTTTCTGAAGACCCACTTGGTTCCAATGACAGGATGACTTTTTGGTCTTGGTACCAATCTCCATACTTTGCGTCGTTCAAATTTATTGAGTTCTTCCTGCATGGCTTCTATCCAACTAGAGTCTTCCATAGCATCCTCTATCTTCTTTGGTTCTATTTGTAATAGAAAGCTTAGATAAAAGCATTCATTTTGAATGGTAGCTCTTGTTTTGACTCTAGCACTCGGATCTCCAATGATTAGATCCTGAGTGTGATCTATGGCCCATCTGTTGTCGGTTGAGACATCTGTCCTAATGCCTTCTTGTCTTAAGTCTTCAAGATCTATTTCTTCTTCTTGGTGTGGAGGTTCGTTGTCTTGCATAGACCTCTCTACGATCAAATTTTGTTGCTCAACGATTTCACTATCTGGCACTACGATCGTAGTGTTGAGCTCGACGACTTCATTCGTAGTGTTTGTTCTATCGGTCGTAGTGTCTTGAAGCACTTTTTTGTCTAAGTCTGTTTCATCAAAGATGATGTGAATCGAGACTTCAACACTCAGTGTCTTCTTGTTGAACACTCTGTAGTCCTTACTGTCTGTGGCATATCCAAGAAAGATTCCTTTATCTGACTTGGGCTGAAATTGTAACGCCCGAGAAATTTGAATCCTTTGTAAAATATTTGAAAGAATTAAATAATGAATAAAATAATATTATTTGTTATTATATGTGTTAATAAGATGTATGTCATTCTATAACCTAGAAATGCTAGAATATCGTAGTATTTGAACCACGTGAATGAATTAAAGTGTTTAAGTTTCCAAGACAAAAATAAATGTTTTCCGAGAAAGTTTACGAAAAACACTATTCATCGTTTATCGTTCGGGAATTATTTTTGAACTTCCGAGAAATACGTAACGTTAGAATATCGAGGCGAGATGGATTATGTAATAATAATCTAAGTATGAAAAACGCAATAATTTGCATGCAGACTTAAATTGAGAATGTATGTATTAAAATCTAATGAAATTGAATGGAAGATATTGTATAAGATCAAGTCCAATATGAATAAGATGTAAACCTATGTGGGATTTATTATCAGGCCCAAGTATTTAGTTAATGAAGCCCAAATTAATTAATCCAAGCCCAACAAGGAAATTAGCTAGATTAATTAGCAAGCCCATTAAATTGGACATGATCCATGGGGCAATCCAAGTGTAAATGGGTAGACTTGATGGGCAAATATCTTGTGTGATGACCAAGTGTTGTGATGGCCAAATAATAGAAGTGGCTAGCAAGAATACTTAGACTTGAAGTTATGAATAGTAAGGAAGTGACTTAAGGAAGTATGATGCCTTAAAGACCTTTCCACCCTCACTTTAGGAAGTCTATAAATAGAAAGCTCTCAATTCATTTGATTGCTTGCCCAAATTCCTTTCAACTTTCTCTTATAAAGTAACTTAAGTGTTAGAGAGAATAAGTCATATAAAGCACTTATAAGTCATCTCAACTTTTGCTAGATTTTCCAAAGTGAACTGAAGTAATAGTCTTCAAAGGGTAAGACTCATATCTATTATCTTTATCTCTTCTATGATAGGATTGATAGAGAAGTGGGATGGTTTAATGATATCATGTCATAAGTCATTGATGAATGAACTTAAGCCGAATAAGTTGAATAAGCAACTTGAACCTAAATAAGCTGATGAACTTATGAAGAATTTTCCATTTGTTGTCATAAGCATGAGAATTTGTAGTTAATAAGTTAAATAAGTCATTGACTTATGAGAATAAGTAAAAACCTACTTTGATAATAAGTAACTTGAAATGTCTATATGTTGATTAAAATCCACCTAGAATGATTAGTAATGAGGTTTCTCCAGAATTTACACGATTGGACGGTAATCGTCGAATTCGTGAAATTCTCGGAATGGAAGTCGTATTTTGTGTTTGAAGTCGTAAATGTTGGTTTTCAATGGATACAAGTCATATTTGTTATTATAGAGTTGCGGACTCGAAAATGGTCGGATTCCGACTTAGAACGAAGAAACGAGCGTTGAACGTTCACGAACATTTATCGTTTTTGTTAAAATGGACTAATAGGTGAAATTTTAGCAAATGAAGTAAAATAGATAAACTTCTTACGTGAACGCATAGAGTACGTAATTTGTGACCCGCAGGCTCTTGAACGAATCAATTCGGACTTATAACAAAGAAGTTACGAGTCCAGTAATCTCAACTTTTGAAAAATTTGTCCAAGTTTTCTTGTGCATAGAACTGGCGTCGCGGTGCCAGCCCAAGGCAAATAAGCCCGCACCGCAATGCCAAAATGGCCCTCAGCCCCTGCAAACCCACGTCGCAGCGCGACATATAACACAGAGATTCGCACCGCAGCACCGAGTCCGGATTTTTTAACGGTGACGCCGCAGCGCGGAACCAAGTGCAATAGATGGCGCTGCAGCGCCAGCTTCATAACCTAGATAATAAAGGATGTTTACAAATTAAACATGAAGAGTAATTGATAATCAATTAAATAAAGATCTTAATGAAACATTGTTAAGACATATTAAGCTTTAGTATGAACACTTAGAGTTAAGTTAAGTCAATTACATATGAACGTAAGAATAACGTAATGGAAAGCTGGAACCTATAATAAAAAATCTAATACGTATGTAGATTGAGAAGAAGGGTAAGATTCTTTAGGAACCATGTGTGATCATTCATTTCCTAATGTTCTATGTTATGCTATCATCTAATTAAGAGACCTTAAAGACGTAAAGTGCACGTGTTATATCTATAAGCAGATGTTAAAGGAAAGAACTCTAACCCTTGTTCCAGTTCGATCTGGACAAGTCTTTGTGATTCATCTATTCTTCGCATGAGTTAGTATCTGAGTAAGTCAAAGCCAATCCTTTTGGCTAGACGTATGCTATGTTATTCTATCAAGTGTTGATAAGGATTTACCAAACTAATATTGTTATGGTTTTCAAAAGTAGACTGAATATGCTAAACTGTTTTTTCGTCAAACGATAGGCATGTGAGGTTGCCACAACTTAAACGTATACACGTTTAATGAATGTAGTGTTGATCAACGTAGAGTACTATAGGCTGATCACCTAGATGTGCTCGTAAGTTATGTCGGACTTACGGACTTCGTGTCGGGATGTCCTTTTTCAAAGTACTTATGAAATGCTTATGGTCTTGAACCGGAATTGATGTTTTACTGAATATTGTTGTTGTAAAACGTTTTGAATGAAAAGAAGTGCTATTCTGAATTATCGATAGTACTTCGTAACTATTGTTTAGTTATTGAAGATATACGATTCCTATGTTTCGAGCATGCTATTTTCCTAGAATTATTGTACTTGCTGAGCTAGTTAGGCTCATTCTTGCTTGAACCATATGAATGTAGCTAAGACCGAATGGACCGATGGATCCGACAAGGATAAAGGGAAGGAAAAGGCGAACCCGTAGATTGCATATGTAATAGTATAGGTTTTGTAAGGAATAATATTGATATTATGACAAAGACAATGTATTGGTTGTAAAGAACCTAGGGAATGTAAATATTATTTTGATATATATATATATAAGACATATCCGTTCTTTTGAGGCATTTCAATTGAATGTTTATGTGAACTGTAGCACCATGTGTCGGGTTGGAAGATACCCGGATTATACATGTTATAAAACTTAAAGGGGGGAGATAAAACCTTAAGTCATAACCTTAAGAAAAGTCAAAGAATAAAAGATGGAAGTTAACCTTATTAAAATGCATTATACATGTTATGTGTATTTATTATCCTACTAACATGTACTAATCAAACTTTTGTGTTGTTGGAGAAGTTAGGAGAAAATAGAGACGTACAGGTAGTCAGTAAAGAATCGGTTAATTAGGTAGAGATTATACCGAGTCACATAGCGGCAGATCCTGAGATTGTGGTGGTTGAGTCTGGAGACTCAGAAAGTTAAGATCTCGTGTCAGTATTTGATGGCATGATAGAAGAAGAAGTGGAAGCAGTGTCCTTCAACCCAGTAGCTATATCAGCTAAGACGGCTCTGGGGGAGTCAATGATGTCCTTATTCATGTCAGTGATAGATAGGAACATCCACTATTGCCAGGAGGTTAAGGAGCTGAAGGCAGAGCTCCAAGCTATTATAGAGAATAAGACAGACGTGGAGTCCATGTGGGAGTAGGAACATGATGAAAGGGTTTTGGCCAAGGACAAGGTCCATGGGTTGAAACAGGAGGTCTTTGACCTCAGGGAGGAGCTAAAGACCAAGAAGCAGAAGATAGGGAGAATGTCTTATATCCATAGGAATTCTCATGAGGATTTCCAGTTGCAGGTAGCTAGTTACCTCATAGAGACAGGGCAGACACGACATACTATCAATCGTGATATTATTGCCAGTCTTGCCAAGGCGGATTTTGAAAATGCCTTAAGGCAAATGTAATCTAGTAGTGACTAGAGTAGTTAGATATGTACATATTTTTGTTTCTAGTAGTGACGTAAAACCCTCTTTTGTATAATCAAGGGTAGCCTTTTGTAAATCCCAATTTTTGGAAAGCAATGGCAGAAAAGTAATGTATTTGGCATAGGTTGTGTTATGTAACCGAAGTAGTATTATACTACAATGAATTAATATAAGTTTTCTTTTTCGAAAAATGTTGAGTAACGAATGTTTAAGTTATTATTTAACATTGAATCATAACAAACTGGCAGGAAATGAATAATAACGAAATATTTGTAAAATCCCAGAACCCGGATACTTGAAACCCGAACTCGGTACTTCACGATACCATTTCTATGAGCGGGATACTACTAATAATAATAACAATAATATAAAACTTAAACTTAAATTATAATTACATCAGAGTCTTTCTCCCAAGTACGTAACCTTTAATCATTCATTACATGTCATAACATATATAAATATATAAATATATATATATATCATAGTCTTCATAATCTAAAACTATTACAAACAGTAGCATATAAAGTCATTCAGCAACTTTTCATTTTCCTTTGTTCTTGACAGATCCTTCTGGTCCTTCACACTTAGCTGAAAACATTTAAATTAAGCAAGGATGAGCATTTGATTGCCCAGCAAGTATTATATATATATATATATATATATATATATATATGCTGAAAGAATTTAAATGTTTTCTTTATAATATTCTTCTACAACTAGTCAGTAGTTGTGAAGTAATCTATACCAATAATAATAACATAACAACCCTCTTTCAAATTTTTGAAACTACGTATTGACTATACATGGGGTTTCTGTGACATACTATGAACATTGTTTTCATTTTCGAAAAGGTTTGAACAGAAATTCATCTGTAAACCGTCATGACTTACGGGCACGGAGGGTGATCAGCCATGTTGTACCCTGTATTGATGAATACTACATGTATAAGAACGATGTTATCGTTCACTCTGTCCTCTTTGGGCGCATAAAAATTTTCCCATTATCGGGATGTTCATACCTGTCGAGTTTTCATAACAAAGGTCTTATCTTATTCAACAATAATATATAATTCAACATATATGTATATCAAAGGTGTATCAACATGCGATTGAATACAATGATTATCCAAGTGGGGACACTTGTATAATCATTTATAGAAATTAATGAACAGAATATATATAACTGAATTATCATATACTAACATGTTGATAATCAATGGGCGTATATAATATAAGTTTAACAATCTGTACAATAATAACAATAATTCCGAACTTCTCACTTCTGCCCATTGCATAAAGAAAATGCAAAGTTAGGATACTTGCCTGATGCGCTGCTTACACTTTGCAACTTAGTTTTATCTTTTATGAAATCACCTAACATTAATCAAATTATTTTACTGATTAGTACAACATATCGCACACATAACACTGCCTATTGCAGTCAGCACATTCCCTATTCACATTATCACGCATGTTCAACAATCGTTGACTCATAATCAAACATCAACACCTTCCTAATCACATTGTCATACAACCTTAATAACCATTGAATCACAAATAAACAGTTAATTAACCAATTTATCTAAGTCCAGATTAATTTCTGATCTATGTCGGTCTACCGACAGCTTTATCGGTTAAATATCGAGTCTAAGACTCTAATCCGTAATTCAATATCCATTTGGATAACTTAAACATCAGTCGCACTATTTTTCATGGCTTTATAATAATTATTAAATAATTATTATCATTTATTATAATATTTAAAATATCAGAATCATTATTAAATGATTTAAACATTAAACAATTCTACTATCATTAATATTTAATTAATATTAAACTATTAATGAAACCATTGCCAAAATATTAAAGTTATGTATAATAACTCAAAATTTTTTTAAAGTATTTATAATACCCTTAAATAATTTTTTTTAAAACATTTAAAATCATTATTAAATAACTACCATTAATATTTAAATATTAATGAACTATTTATCCAAATATTAAAAGTCAATAATTATAACTTCAAATATTTTTAAATCATTAATATCCTTTATAAATGATTTTTAAATAAATAAAACCATTTTTAAACTATTTATTTGATATAATTATTAAATAAATTTAACATCATTAATCATTAAATATCATTAATACTAAATTATTAATGAAATATCCTTTAAATATTAAAAGTTATATTTTATAACTTAAAATATCTTTAAACACTTTATTTTCATTTAAAATGATTATTATAATATTAAAATCATTTTTAAACTAAATTATTTAATATAATTATTAAATAACTTTAATATCATTAACAATAATTAATTAATGAAATTTACCTTTAAATATTAAAAGTTATATTTTATAACTTAAAATATTTTTAAATACCTTATTATTATTTAAAATGATTTTTAATATAATAAAATCATTATTAATTCATTTATTTAATTCATTTAATAATTAACTTAATTATCATTAATATTAATTTATTAATGAAAATTATCACATAATATTAAAAGTTATCAAAAATAACTTAAATTATTTTCTTATATCATAATATAATTTTAAATGATTTTTAATGAATTAAAATCATTTTTAAATAATTTATTAAATATTATAATTAAATAAATTAATTACTTTTAATATTCCCAAAAATATTAAATATTTATGAAATATATTTAAAATAATTAAAAACTAATTTTCAGAATTTAAAATAATTTTTAATAATTTATTTTGTATTTTTAATAATTAAAAACTATTTTTTTCTATTTATTAATTAATTTCCAAAAATTATTAATAAAACTGTCGCTAAAGGGCTATAGCGACACTTTCTGTCGCTATAGGTGTTCTTGAGGATTTCCAGAAACATAAACCAGTGTGCTAGGGGGTGGTTTGACCATGAATAACTTTCTGTACAAAATGTTTCTAGGTGATCTAACGCATACATATTGTAGTACTCATGTAACACTACAATTAACAACAAACATCATGGCTTAACAACAACAGATCTGGGAGATATTGGCCATCAAAGTAGCTGTCAGAGTTGTTCTTCATGAAGAACAGTTCTAGGTGCCTACTTTGGACCCCTATAACTTAATGATTGTGTAACGTTTATGTGATATATCAATTTCATTGTGTAGACATCATGCAGGACTACAACTATAAAGCTTCATAACATATTAACATCAAAACATGAGCAAGATATTTCCGGTCAAACATGAACACGGAAGTTGCTAAAAAAAATTCTGGGTTCGTGTTCTTGAGCAGTTTCGGTCAACGGGTTTTGACCATGAATAACTCCCGATATATAATAGATATGAACTTGATTCTTTTTTCACCTTAAAGATCACATTACACTACATATAACAACTTACAAACACCCAAAAAAACTAAATAATCATAGAGATATAAGGCCTGACATTTGCCTAAAAATAACATATTTCGGTTTTTTTAAAAGTTGGAAAAACTTTGATTTTGAGCACTTTGATGTTATGGGTCATGAATCTAACAACCCAGAACATTAATACACTCCTTATTACACATATTTAACAAATCAATTGCATCAATTAACATCAAATCAAAGGATTTCTAAAATTAGGGTTTTTATACCTTTATGCTTTGATTTTGATTTATTAGCTTCCAAGTTGTTTGTGATTGGATTATGGTGAACGTGGGGCTGGATAAAGGGACTGATTTAGAAACAAATTTCGTTGGTTTGAGAGAAAATGAGAGTTGGTTGAGTATTGAATAATATTGGCTAGCAAAATCACTTTTTCTCTCTCTCAATCCTTTATATAGACATGCTAGATTCATGAATGGCTGAGTTAAAGGCTAGTTGCTGTCAATTTTCCGTCAATGGAGTGGTTAGGAGTTGGCCAACAACTTCACCTATTTTTAAAACCTACAATTTAGCCTCAATTATACACTTAGGGGCATAATAGTCATTTTCTTAAATTTCTAGAAAATTGCCTTAGGGTTTAGGGTTTAGACATTTTAGTGTTTAGGGTTTAACATTTATCCCTTAAAGATTTAGCAACTAGGATTTCAAAAATTTCCAAATTTAGAATTTAGCAATTAGGGTTTATTACAAAAATAATAATATAAAATAACTAAATTTTAGTTTCTAAAATTAAACAATTTAGGTTTGTTAATTAGATTAATATTCTAATTACTTTATACCGTAACATTAGGGTTTAGATTATATAATTATTGTTAACTTTGCTAATTTAGCAATTAGGGTTTACTCTTTCGGTAATTAGGGATACCAAATTTCAATTAGGGTTTCAATTACTAAATTAGGGTTTAATAATTTAGGGTTTCTAAATTTAACAATTATAATCGTAGTACTCGTGAATTAATCACATTAATACAATACCCAACAATCTCAAACTCTAATTTCAAATTAGGGTTACTAATTATAGCAATTAGGGTTTTCAGAATTTTAATTAGGGTTTACCTAATTAATACATTAAATACATGACATAATTAATATTATACACTTATAAAATAACCTTATACTCTAATCTGGATCTCAAATTAGGGTTTAACATGATTACTAGGGTTTGGTCAAAATACACCGTAATTAACCAACCATTATCAATACGGTCATACCGTACATATTCATAGCACTGAAAAATTGAAATATAATTAATATAATATTATTATTCTAATACCTTGACAATAATCCAAAATTAGGGTTTGGATTCCATATCTAATTATTCTTTCATATTTAACCTTAATAATTAAGGTAAAATAATTAACTTAATAATCTGTACAAAAATAATTATATTTATTCTAAAAATCACTTCATATATTATTTAAATAATATATGATTATATATTCATGGAAAATAATTAATACAAACATTATTATCTTAAAATTAATTATTATAAAAATATACTTTATAATAATCAATTATTCTAAAATAAATTTACTTGTAAATATTCATGTTATAAATATATTTTTATTTACCACATAAATACATATACACATAATCTTGTACAAATCCTCATCCTTAAATAAAAAAAAATTTATACGCAAAATTTCTTCTTTATTTATATAGAAAATATCGGGTTGTCACATTCACCCTCCCTTATAAGGATTCCGTCCCCGGAATTACCACTTAAAAACCTACACATAACTGGGTTCATAGCATACACAATATTTGCAAGTAGATCTCGATCGTGATTGATCGAATCGATCTTTAACTATTCACATTAAGCTTGTCTTTCTGATTAAACGAAAATTTGATTTCTAAAAGAACTCAAATTCCTCCCTCAAAATTTCTTTATAAAATAATTTACTATAAATAGAAAAATTCTAATTACGCCAATAAAAGTTATTCGAATATTACCTGGAACTGCATTGCCAGCTGCCACCGTGTCTTGAACCGTCATATTGAAGACCCTTGATGTTGACTTTGTTGGTTTGCTTGATGATGTCGGTCCCGTGATTGCTAATGTTCCACTACCCCTACCAGTATTCTCCTTTCCTGCCTCCACCCTCCTATTCGGACAATCCTTCACCCTATGTTCCAATGATCCACAAATAAAACAACCACTATTCATTCTAGGATTGGGGCAGTTGGGAGAGATATGGCCCTCCTGCCCGCATTTATAACACACAAATTTTCCCCTCATACACTCCCCAGAGTGGTTCTTTCCACACGTTTTACACTGAATCCCTTGCTTTTTAATTCCTTCTTGCTTCACCTGCACGTTTCCAAAGTAGTTTCCCTTCCTTTTTCCGTCGACACTCCTGCTTCCACTATTAGTCCTCACCTTCTCATCTCCCTCGACCTTGCTCTTGTTTTTCCTTTCCTTGTTGTAGAGGCTCATAGCCTCACTTCCCACCTCCGCAATTATCGTCTTCTCTAAGAGTGCTGCAAATGTTGGAATCTGCAACACTGCCACCTTGTTATAGAGCCAGGGTTTTAATCCCAGCTCAAATCTCCTCGCCTTCCTAGCCTCCGTATCGACTTGATGCGGAGCAAACCTAGCTAACTCATTGAATTTCGCGGCATATTCTACCACTGACATATCCCCTTGCTTCAACTCCAAAAATTTTACCTCCATTCTAGACTGCATACTGGCTGAAAAATAGTTCTCGAAAAATAAAGTCTTAAATCTATCCCACGCTACCACATCTGCTCCTTCCCTCACCTGATTCGCTTCCCACCAGAAATTTGCCTCACCCTTCATCATATAGGTGGCAAAAGAGGTCTTTTGCCCCTCAGCTACCCTAGCTATTATAAACGCCTTCTCAATTTCCTTAACCCAAGTTTGGGCTTCTACAGGGTCAGTCGTACCTTTGAATTCTGGCGGTCCTACAACCTTAAAATCTTTAAAATTCGCCAAGTGATTATCCGGCTGGTTTCCCGGTTGCATAGCCTGAGCTATCATATTCGCAAAATGCTGCATCGGGTCTGCTTGTTGTTGTCCTTCAACGTTGTTGACAGACTCTTCTGCCCTCTGATTTCGAGTTTGACGTCTTGGCGGCATTATCTGGTTAAGTAAAAACCATAAATTAACTTACATTCTAAACTTTATCACATAAGTTTAAACTTATTAAACTTGTTTCATAACTCAAACTTTGATTCATATCCATTCATTGCTTTCAAAATATTTTACATATCATAGCACATAGTACTTTAAACATCAGTTATCCCATTGTGACTACAAAAGTCGGGATTTACTTCACCACTTGCACAAAAGTTTTATAATAATGCATTACACAGACATACTAAGCACACATATAATATTAAACACGCTTACACAACATAAACTATACCACCTATTTATTAAGTCTTCTTTCTTGGATAGCTTCTCGCCTGATGATCTTCCTTTCCACAGACAAAACATGCTCCTCGTTTATAGTCAGGACAATACAGAGTAGTATGCCCTTCATAGCGGCAAAGATAACATATTCTTTTCCATTTCTTCTTCCCAGGTTTTCCTAAATCATGGTCTTCTACCTTCCTTTTTCCTTTATCTTTTGGAGCTGCAAACGAAGTGTTGCTTGAGGCTCCCATCTGATTGATTTGGATTTGAAGCTTATCCTGCTCTTCCATTGTTTCTATTAACGCTTGACGCAATTGACTGTTAAGCAGCTTTTCTGTCTTCCACAACCCTTCTAGAGAAGAAACCTTGTTCCTCAATTCCTGCATCTCCATTGATGCTTCACCAGCTTCAGCTTTAGAGTCTGAATCATTATCTGTCAGATCTATTATTTCCGGATCTGTGAAAGTAGTATGCACACAAGCCAATCATGTTTGATGATAAAGCATATACTTTGTAAACAATCTTATTCATTTATTAATAAAAAGTATTAATTTATTAAAGGCTTTTAATTATCTACATGATGCTGTTTTATAATATGTGATAAACCCATAGTTTTAAGCAATGCTTTTAGAATAATGATGATGATCATTATAATGAGATCTAAGTTCTTAGAAAGCTTAAAACTAAAATAGTTCCCAATCGTTGGATTACTAAATTGGGGATTAGTGAATCCGGATAGATTGGTATATACGTTGCTTGCTCATTGGATGAGGATGATTGATCTCATGATCATTTGTGTGGAGACACTAAAGCAAGTATGTAGGTGCTTATTAGAGAATAAGTTCACTGAGCGTGACTCGCTAAGGAATACCTAATGGAGTTTTACTTGCATGTCAATAGGAATTCCTGTAGTGATAGTAGTACAAGTGATCCTTGGACTTGAGATCATCATAGTATCTTGTGTATGATGAGTTATACTTTGACTTATTCCTTAAGACCCTTAGGGTATATCAAAGGGTATGCTTGGGTATAATAAGTCATACATGGAGATAATGTATGATCAATAAAGAATCTACCACTTCTAGTAAAAGAAGAGAAATGTCCTATGTGATTCGATAAATGACAACTCAGTAGTCCTTGGCCAAGGCAGAATGAAATTAGAAAGGAGTTTCTAATTTTCATTATTTGGAGTTGTGCATTTAAGAGTCGAAATACATATAATTAAATAAAATAAGACTTGACAGAAATTCCATGTCTTATATTTAATTGGGACATTGTATGGTGGAAGGATTGAATTGTACGGTAACTATTTACTCAAAGGTTCTTTTATGATTAATGTTGAAATCTATATTATCTGGAAAGTCGTTGATCGCTAGGGAGGCTTATCCCTATTGTAGAATAAATATTATTTATTTAAATAAATTATTAGTTTAATTTATTTATTTAAATAAGATTAGAATTGTTCTAATTGATTTATTCACAACCGGTTTAATATGGAGAACCTAAAGGGTCACACCATAAAAGGAAGAATAATTATTTAAGAAGTTAATGGCATAATCGTAATAATAAGTTAAGTATATTTAATTTAATCTATGGTGATAGAATAAATTAAATAGCTTAATATTTACTATTTAATATTTTGGAAATATTAAATATAAATTAATAAGAGGAGTCTTATTATTATTATTAAGATTATTATTATTTAATTCCTAAAGGAGTTTGAGAATTAATTAATAAAAGTACTCTCAAATATCCTAATATGATTAGGAGGCAAATTAATTAAAAGAGTTTAATTAATTATCCTTAATAAGATTAGGGAGCTTAATTAATTAAAAGGTTAATTAATTATTCCTAATAAGATTAGGAGCCTAATTAATTAAAAGAGTTTAATTAATTAAAATAAAACCCAATTCCTTAATTGTTAAGGATGGTTTGCCCACATCTATAAATAAGAGGAGTCTTATTATAGGTGTGGAAGAGGTTGACGTATTATTAGAATACGTAATTCCAATAGTTGGGAGAGTACGCCCCTTTTCTATAGAGATAGAAAAACTAGGTTTAGCCAACAACCCATCTTCTTGAATTCTTCTTCTTACTTGGTGGATCACCTCTAGAGGCCAAACACTTGGGTGGCTAACGTTGATCAAAGGAAGGAACCCAACCCGGTGGATTCAAGTTGAACGCGAAAAGGATTGGAAGTGAACTTGTACCTGAGGAAGCTCGATCTTCAAGGGTATGATTTTATTCTTTATCTTTTCGTTTAATTAATAATTGTGCATAAAGGATGATCCGGGTATATGGTTTGTAAAAATTTTTTAAATTCCGCATATTTTTGCAATTTGATTGCGATCTTGAATGTTACAAACCTAACAGTGGCATCAGAGCCAAACCTTTATGCAAATTATTAATTGTTTTATAATTTGATATGTATATTGATATGTGTTTAGAACAATTTAATTGGGCATAATTTTATTGTATAAAATTTATTTTTAAAAAAAAACATTTTTCGCGAATTCGTTTTTTTTTTTTTTTTAATACTTCGAAATTCGCGTGGAGATTTTTTGGTGAAGCACGGAATTGAATAACATTATGCAGGATCAATTTTTTTTTTTTAACCGTAGCCAGCTGTTGTTTAAATGATTTCATGACATGCACGGAAATCAAGAAACTTTTGTTGCAGGATTTCAAGCTTGCAGGAGATTTTAATTTTAAAAGATTCATAGAGTACTGCAGCGGTCCAGCGGATAAAGTAATATATATATATAGTATATAATGATTCACGGCTAGCATGATTACTGATAATTTTTTTTGCCACGCCGTACGGTACTATATATATATATTCTTAATTATTTTAATATTAAAATAAAATGTTTATTTTAATTTTAAAATTAAATTTCATGCTAACTAATTAGAGTTGGAATTGGATTCCATGATAACTAATTAGAGTTGAAATTGGATTCCATGTTTCCTTAAATAAAGGAGTTTATTTAGATATGAAATAAAATTTCATATTATTCAAAATAAAAGAGTTTATTTGTGAATAGGAAAGAGAATCCTAATTTCCTTAAATAAAGGAGTTTATTTAGATATGAAATAAGATTTCATATTATTCAAAATAAAGGAGTTTATTTGTGAATAGGAAAGAGAATCCGTGTTTCCTTTAATAAAGGAGTATTTTTTTTTACATGGAATTGGATTCCATATTTAATTAAAATAAAGGAGTTTATTTTGATTAAAGATTTTGATTAAAATAAAATAGTTTATTTTATTCAAAATTGGATAAATTAAAATAAAATAGTTTATTTTGATTTAAATTTGAATTAAAATAAAGGAGTTTATTTTGATTCAAAATTAGATTTTATACTAACTAAATTTTGCCCATTAAATGATATCAATATATATATTAAATGTTTATTATTCATAAGATGAATATTATTTATTGATGCATATGGTGATGTGTATGATAATAAATGGGATTGATTATGGACTATTGACCAATGCGATTGGATTTTATTTTAGTTGGATGCATGAATGTATGGGTTTTATTAAATGGGGTTTGCGTACCTCGTCTTCTCTAATTTTTCTTAATGTAAATTCTAACTCCCTCCTATGTACTTCCCCTTGACTGCTGATCAAGGTTTCTATTTATTTTAAATAGTTTTGTAATAGGAATAGTTAGAATTAATTTTGAAGAATTGGAGATCAAGGAGTAAGGAGCGCTTGAAGACCCGTTTGTAATGGAGCCCGGGTTTAAATGTAATAGTTATATTTAAATATTAATTCTTGCACCCCTAGGGTTTGACCTTTTGGTTCACTTGGTGGCTCTAGTGAACCAAACTAGAATAAAAGTCCATAATCAATCCAGGTAGAATATAGTATTCTATATGTGCATGCTTATACTATATATATTATATATTATGCAAACATGCTTCGCATGTTTATTAATATGACGCGTATTTTATATATATATGTGCATGCGCGCTAAACAAGATGAGACAAATTAATAACAAACCCCTCTAATATTTTATATTAAGTTGTAACGTTCAAAGATATTTGGAATATCGAACGTCGCCTTCTAGCATGATAGAAACAATAGAGTATTGAATATTTAATATGAGTTTGTTGTGCACACACAAGGCGAGTATTAAATATTTAAGATGTTGTTTTTATTACATATGATGTTTATAAGGAATTGAACATTACTGCTTTGTTGTGCACACACAAGGGTTGTAGTTTTCTCTTCACTTATATGGAAATGTTGGGTCTGACTTAAATTAAATTATTTTAGTTCGGATGTGCACACACTTGACCATTATGATTTAAGAGGCAAAATACAAGGAGTTACATAGTTGATGTAATTGACAAGAGTTGTCTACCTATTTATTTATATATAGTTTGTTGTGCACACACAAGGCTATATACATTTGAAATGGGATCCTTATTCTCACTAGCATATCTTTAATTAGATATTGTCGAACTATATATATTGAGGGTAATATAGTTTGAAGAAAATAGTGGGAGATACCAATTTAAAATAAGACCTAATTTATTTTGGTAATTAATAAAAGAATGTATGTTAAAATGTTGTTAATTACAAATTCATTTACAGATTTTTACAATGTCTAAATTACTATCACTGTATAGCATGTTAGATGCTTATTTAACCGGACCGAATTAAACGGATTGGTTAAGGTAATTGAGAATAGTTCTCACGGCTGAAAAGCTATCTTATGTCCTTAATACGCTTATCCCTGCAAAGGTTGCAGACAATGCCTCCGAGGAAGAGATTGCTACTTTTAGAAAGTGGCAAGATGATGCACAGTTGGCTCAATGCATCATGCTCGTATCCATGAGTAACAAGCTTCAGCGTCAGCATGAAACTATGGATGCTCCTATTATATTCCTACACATCAAGTAGTTGATGGTGAGGAAAGTAGGACTGATAGACATCAGATATCTAAGGAGCTCTTCCGATCTAGAATGACCGATGACACTACGGTACAGATAAAAGTCCTTAACATAATCAATTTGATTGATCAATTAGGACAACGGGTTTTGTCATGAATGGAGAGTTGAGCCAAGATTTGATCTTGCACTCACTTCTGGACTCCTTTCACAATTGTTGTGAATTTTTCATATGAACAAGCTAAAGATCAGCCTCGCTGATTTGCTTAACATGTTGAAAAATATTGAGAGTCACTTTCCAACCAAGAAATACCATGTCTTACTGGTAGGGGCCAAAGGATCTTCTGAAAAGAAGAACGATTCTAAGAAGGTAAATATAAAGGCAAAAACAAAGGATAATAAGAACAAAACTGATACGGATAGCAAAGGAGTTTGCTTCCACTGCAATAAGCCTAGACACTGGAAGGAAACTGCAAGAAGCATCTTGCAGAGGCTAACCAAAGAAACTTAGTGAAGTTTCGGTTACAATACAATTTTTGTTCATGGTTGAAATAAATTTTTCTTTAAGTCAAGGTTCTACTTGGGTATTGGATACCGACTTTGGTTATCATAAATATAGATTTATGAAGGGACCAAACAGAAGTAGAAAGCTAAACAAATATAAGTAAACCTATGTGTGGGAAATGTAGCAAAGGTTGCCACATTAGCCATAGAAACTTATAGTTTAGCATTGCTTACGGGCAAATCTATTAAGTCAATAAGTTGTTATTGTATTCTAGTTCTTGTTAGAAACATTATTTCCATTTTATTGTTGGACAATAAAAACTTTGGTATTATAATTAGGAACAATTGTTGTTCTATTTATAATAATAATGTTTTGTATAGAACTGGAATATTAACTTAATGGATTTTGTATACTTGACTTACGTGAAAATAATTTTACATATTGAAAAATTAGTATAAGAAAAGGAGATGATCATTCAAAGAGTTGAATGTATGTATTTGCTGAAATACAAGTGTGAATTATTTGAAAGGTTCAAAGAATTCAGAAGTGAAACAAATTGGCAAAGTATTAAGATTCTTTGATTAGATCAAGGAATAAATATTTGTGCAATAAGTTTCTAGATCATCTCAAATGGTTTTCTCATAATGGACGCCTCCTGATACGCAATTATTGATTGGTGTATCTGAAAGGAAAAATCGTACCTTGTTGGACATGGTGCGGTCCATAATGATTTTACCGACATTCTAGTATCCTTCTAGGATCATGTCCTAGAAATGGCTGCATATCTACGGAAAAGGTAACCTCAAAATCCGGCCCAAGACTCCATAAAAGTTATGGACAGGGAGGATTCCTAATCTTAAGTATGTTAAGATAAGGGGTTGTCCAACTTATGTGAAACGGTTTCAGAGGATAAGCTTGGGACAAAATTTGACAAGTACAGATTTGTGGGGCATCCTAAAGTAAGTTTAGGGCATATGTTCTATAATCCTACTTAGCAAAAGGTGTTTGTTGCGAAACATGCTGCCTTCTAAGATAAAGGTGTTTATCATTGAAAGGGCTAGTGGGAGGATAATACATCTTGAAAAGTTCAAGAACCACAAAACACTACAAGTCAAATAAGAGGAACCTATAGATAGACCTATTGTACCACAACCGAATCGTAAATCTGGAATAGTACCGAAGATACCTAGGAGGTATGGATTCATCATGGATGATGATGATGAGGTACGTATCATAGAAGATGATGATCCAGTTACATACGATAAGGTAAGATTTGTAGATACTCAGAGAAATGGATTGAAGCAATCTTCTCAAAAATGGAACATTCATTTTGATATGATAATCAAAAGAGTTTGATTTTATCAAAAATAAGAATGAACCTAGTGTGTACAAAAGGGTCAGTGGGAGCGTAATGAAATTTTTAGTATTATATGTTGATATATTACGGATAAAGAATGACATACTAATGCTATAATCAGTGAAGATAAAGTTGTCTAAACATTCCTCCATGAATGATTTGGGAAGAGCTTGACTTAACCCAAAGAACGTATATTCAATTGATGCTAAAGTCGTTTAGCATGGCAAACTCCATGGGATGTGTCATGTTGATGAGCCATGGAGTGTATCTCTCTTAATAGTTCCCATAGACTCCTAAAAGAGAGATCGCATGAGTGACAATCATGTATGCAATGAAATATACGCGACCTGATGTTGATCAGTCATATTCTGGAGAAGTTCACTGTGAGACAGTGAAAAACATCTTAAAGTACTTAGACAGCACTAAGGATGTGATCATAATTCATGGCGGGTCTGAATTAAAACTAGAGGGATTAACAGACTCAAGTTTTTCAGACAGACCAAGACGACAGAAAATCCACTTCAAGGTAAAGGGTTACCTTGAACGGTGGTGCAGTGAATTGGAAAGGTTCCAAACAGCAAAGAGTTGCTGGTTTAGTGATAAAGACAAAGTATATAGCTATAAATGAAGCTGCAAGTTGATTGTTTGGATTAAAAGTTCATTACAGAACTAGGAATAGTTCCTAAGTCTCATCTTGGATCTAAACATGTGTTGTGGCACTTTCATTTGATTATAGGAATCATTGAAAGATGGGAAATCACTATAGAGATAGTGAACTCTCAAGAACAACATTACATATCCATTAATTAAAGCTTATCCAACAGCAGGATAATCGTCACTTAGAGAAGAAGGGTATAAGATACCATGGCGATTGGCTTTAGTGCAAGTGGGAGATTGAAAGTAGTATGCACACAAGCCAATCATGTTTGATGATAAAGCATATACTTTGTAAACAATCTTATTCATTTATTAATAAAAAGTATTAATTTATTAAAGGCTTTTAATTATCTACATGATGCTGTTTTATAATATGTGATAAACCCATAGTTTTAAGCAATGCTTTTAGAATAATGATGATGATCATTATAATGAGATCTAAATTCTTAGAAAGCTTAAAACTAAAATAGTTCCCAATCGTTGGATTACTAAATTGGGGATTAGTGAATCCGGATAGATTGGTACATACGTTACTTGCTCATTAGATGAGGATGATTGATCTCATGATCATTTGTGTGGAGACACTAAAGCAAGTATGTAGGTGCTTATTAGAGAATAAGTTCACTGAGCGTGACTCGCTAAGGAATACCTAATGGAGTTTTACTTGCATGTCAATAGGAATTCCTGTAGTGATAGTAGTACAAGTGATCCTTGGACTTGAGATCATCATAGTATCTTGTGTATGATGAGTTATACTTTGACTTATTCCTTAAGACCCTTAGGGTATATCAAAGGGTATGCTTGGGTATAATAAGTCATACATGGAGATAATGTAAGATCAATAAAGAATCTACCACTTCTAGTAAAAGAAGAGAAATGTCCTATGTGATTCGATAAATGACAACTCAGTAGTCCTTGGCCAAGGCAGAATGAAATTAGAAAGGAGTTTCTAATTTTCATTATTTGGAGTTGTGCATTTAAGAGTCGAAATACATATAATTAAATAAAATAAGACTTGACAGAAATTCCATGTCTTATATTTAATTGGGACATTGTATGGTGGAAGGATTGAATTGTACGGTAACTATTTACTCAAAGGTTCTTTTATGATTAATGTTGAAATCTATATTATCTGGAAAGTCGTTGATCGCTAGGGAGGCTTATCCCTATTGTAGAATAAATATTATTTATTTAAATAAATTATTAGTTTAATTTATTTATTTAAATAAGATTAGAATTGTTCTAATTGATTTATTCACAACCGATTTAATATGGAGAACCTAAAGGGTCACACCATAAAAGGAAGAATAATTATTTAAGAAGTTAATGGCATAATCGTAATAATAAGTTAAGTATATTTAATTTAATCTATGGTGATAGAATAAATTAAATAGCTTAATATTTACTATTTAATATTTTGGAAATATTAAATATAAATTAATAAGAGGAGTCTTATTATTATTATTAAGATTATTATTATTTAATTCCTAAAGGAGTTTGAGAATTAATTAATAAAAGTACTCTCAAATATCCTAATATGATTAGGAGGCAAATTAATTAAAAGAGTTTAATTAATTATCCTTAATAAGATTAGGGAGCTTAATTAATTAAAAGGTTAATTAATTATTCCTAATAAGATTAGGAGCCTAATTAATTAAAAGAGTTTAATTAATTAAAATAAAACCCAATTCCTTAATTGTTAAGGATGGGTTGCCCACATCTATAAATAAGAGGAGTCTTATTATAGGTGTGGAAGAGGTTGACGTATTATTAGAATACGTAATTCCAATAGTTGGGAGAGTACGCCCCTTTTCTATAGAGATAGAAAAACTAGGTTTAGCCAACAACCCATCTTCTTGAATTCTTCTTCTTCCTTGGTGGATCACCTCTAGAGGCCAAACACTTGGGTGGCTAACGTTGATCAAAGGAAGGAACCCAACCCGGTGGATTCAAGTTGAACGCGAAAAGGATTGGAGGTGAACTTGTACCTGAGGAAGCTCGATCTTCAAGGGTATGATTTTATTCTTTATCTTTTCGTTTAATTAATAATTGTGCATAAAGGATGATCCGGGTATATGGTTTATAAAAAATTTTTAAACTCTGATTTTACACTCTTCCGCATATTTTTGCAATTTGATTGCGATCTTGAATGTTACAAACCTAACAATCTGGTACTATGTTTTCCACGATAACCACCTCGTCTGAGTTGGCTTCATTGTTAGCTTCTATTTCCGCTATTGGCTTCGATATTAGCTCCTTCTTTACGACCCGTGGGTATCCTAGTTCTTTTCCACCTGACATCTACACACAACAATTATCCTGATTAGCATATAATATATACACATAACACATAAAGGTTTCATATAAGTTATCTTTTAGTTTGTTTGACGATGAATTTATCCAATCCATCTTTATTTAAACTCTATATGAGTTATTTATATTTTCAACGTTTCTCTCTGTTCTAAGGTTATAGCCTAATATCTATAACCCGCCTAAGGTTTCTAACCCTATAGCTCTGATACCATCCTATAAAATCCCCGAACCCGGATACTTGAAACCCGAACTCGGTACTTCACGATACCATTTCTATGAGCGGAATACTACTACTAATAATAACAATAATATAAAACTTAAACTTAAATTATAATTACATCAGAGTCTTTCTCCCAAGTACGTAACCTTTAATCATTCATTACATGTCATAACATATATAAATATATATATATATATATCATAGTCTTCATAATCTAAAACTATTACAAACAGTAGCATATAAAGTCATTCAGCAACTTTTCCTTTTCCTTTGTTCTTGACAGATCCTTCTGGTCCTTCACACTTAGCTGAAAACATTTAAATTAAGCAATGATGAGCATTTGATTGCCCATCAAGTATTATATATATAGGCTGAAAGAATTTAAATATTTTCTTTATAATATTCTTCTACAACTAGTCAGTAGTTATGAAGTAATCTATACCAATAATAATAACATAACAACCCTCTTTCAAATTTTTGAAACTACGTATTGACTATACATGGGGTTTCTGTGACATACTATGAACATTGTTTTCATTTTCGAAAAGGTTTGAACAGAAATTCATCTGTAAACCGTAAAGACTTACGGGCACGGAGGGTGATCAGCCCTGTTGTACCCTGTATTGATCAATACTACATGTATAAGAACGATGTTATCGTTCACTCTGTCCTCCTTGGGCGCATAAAAATTTTCCCATTATCGGGATGTTCATACCTGTCGGGTTTTCATAACAAAGGTCTTATCTTATTCAACAATAATATATAATTCAACATATATGTATATCAAAGGTGTATCAACATGCGATTGAATACAATGATTATCCAAGTGGGGACACTTGTATAATCATTTATAGAAATTAACGAACAGAATATATATAACTGAATTATCATATACTAACATGTTGATAATCAATGGGCGTATATAATATAAGTTTAACAATCTGTACAATAATAACAATAATTCTAAACTTCTCACTTCTGTCCATTGCATAAAGAAAATGCAAAGTTAGGATACTTGCCTGATGCGTTGCTTACACTTTGCAACTTAGTTTTATCTTTTATGAAATTACCTAACATTAATCAGATTATTTTACTGATTAGTACAACATATCTCACACATAACACTGCCTATTGCAGTCAGCACATTCCCTATTCACATTATCACGCATGTTCAACAATCGTTGACTCATAATCAAACATCAACACATTCCTAATCACATTGTCATACAACCTTAATAACCATTGAATCACAAATAAACAGTTAATTAACCAATTTATCTATCTCCAGATTAATTTCTGATCTATGTCGGTCTACCGACAGCTTTATCGGTTAAATATCGAGTCTAAGACTCTAATCCGTAGTTCAATATCCATTTGGATAACTTAAACATCAGTCGCACTATTTTTCATGGCTTTATAATAATTATTAAATAATTATTATCATTTATTATAATTTTTGAAATATCAGAATCATTATTAAATGATTTAAACATTAAACAATTCTACTATCATTAATATTTAATTAATATTAAACTATTAATGAAACCATTGCAAAAATATTAAAGTTATGTATAATAACTCAAAATATTTTTAAAGTATTTATAATACCCTTAAATGATTTTTTAAAAAATTTAAAATCATTATTAAATAATTACCATTAATATTTAAATATTAATGAACTATTTATCCAAATATTAAAAGTCAATAATTATAACTTAAAATATTTTTAAATCATTAATATCCTTTTTAAATGATTTTTAAATAAATAAAACCATTTTTAAACTATTTATTTGATATAATTATTAAATAAATTTAACATCATTAATCATTAAATATCATTAATATTAAATTATTAATGAAATATCCTTTAACTATTAAAAGTTATATTTTATAACTTAAAATATCTTTAAACACTTTATTTTCATTTAAAATGATTATTATAATATTAAAATTATTTTTAAACTAAATTATTTAATATAATTATTAAATAACTTTAATATCATTAACAATAATTAATTAAAGAAATTTACCTTTAAATATTAAAAGTTATATTTTATAACTTAAAATATTTTTAAATACCTTATTATTATTTAAAATGATTTTTAATATAATAAAATCATTTTTTATTCATTTATTTAATTCATTTAATAAATAACTTAGTTATCATTAATATTAATTTATTAATGAAAATTATCACATAATATTAAAAGTTATCAAAAATAACTTAAATTATTTTCTTATATCATAATATAATTTTAAATGATTTTACATGAATTAAAATCATTTTTAAATAATTTATTTAATATTATAATTAAATAAATTAATTACTTTTAATATTTCCAAAAATATTAAATACTAGTAATTGCCCGTGCCTGAAGACACGGCGTAACGAAAAATTAGATTAAAATTCGAAAAATACTTTATTACCTAAAGACTCTTTGCAACTTAAAATCAGACATAATAATTATCATAATTTACCACACTACCACAATAATTAATTTTTCTTTAAAAATAGATATCTAGAAAAAATTAAACTTGTCTACAAAACTTACAATTATCAATAAAAATTATCATAATTCACCACACCACCACAATAATTATTATTATTGTTAGTGTTATTGTTGTTGTTGTTGTTGTTATTATTATTATTATTATTACTATTATTATTATAATTATAATTATAATTATTAATATTAATAATAATATTAATTTTATTATAATTATTATTACTTTATTACTACTACTATTATTATTACTATTATAATAATATTATTATTATATTATAATTATTATTATTTTGAATTAAAATTAGAATGAATCTGAACCGTACTTGTGCTTTCCCACTCAAATCAATTAGAATGCATCAGAATCTTTATTATATAGATTATTATTATTATTATTGTTGTTGTTATTATTATTATTATTATTATTATTATTATTATTATTATTCTTATTATTTCTATTACTATTACTATTACTGTTACTATTACTATTATAATAATAATAATAATTATTATTATTACTATTATTAGTACTATTATAATTATTATTAGTACTATTATTATTATTATTATATTTATTTTTAGTACTATTATTATTTGTTTTTGTGTGTGTGAAGAAGAGAGGAAAGAGAAAGATTTTGTGTGTGAACATGAGAGAGAGTATGTGTATGAGTGAATTTGATTTGGGCGGGAAGAAATATGAGCCTTTAGATTAAGTTGGAAAAATTAAGTTAGAATGAATCTGAACCGTCTTTGTGCTTTGTCAAATGAAAGATTCAAAATGGGTTCTGTTTTATTATATAGATTTATGAAATATATTTAAAATAATTAAAAACTAATTTTCAGAATTTAAAATAATTTTTAATAATTTATTTTGTATTTTTAATAATTAAAAACTATTTTTTTCTATTTATTAATTAATTTCCAAAAATTATTAATAAAACTGTCGCTAAAGGGCTATAGAGACACTTTCTGTCGCTATAGGTGTTCTTGAGGATTTCCAGAAACATAAACAGTTGTGCTAGGGGGTGGTTTGACCATGAATAACTTTCTGTACAAAATATTTCTAGGCGATCTAACACATACATCTTGTAGTACTCATGTAACACTACAATTAACAACAAACATCATGGCTTAACAACAACAGATCTGGGAGATATTGGCCATCAAAGTAGCTGTCAGAGCTGTTCTTCACGAAGAACAGTTCGAGGTGCCTACTTTGGACCCCTATAACTTGATGATCGTGTAACGTTTATGTGATATATCAATTTCATTGTGTAGACATCATGCAGGACTACAACTATAAAGCTTCATAATATATTAACATCAAAACATGACCAAGATATTTCCGGTCAAACATGAACACGGAAGTTGCTAAAAAAAATTCTGGGTTCGTGTTCTTGAGCAGTTTCGGTCAACGGGTTTTGACCATGAATAACTCCCGATATATAATAGATATGAACTTGATTCTTTTTTCACCTTAAATATCACATTACACTACATATAACAACTTACAAACACCCAAAAAAACTAAATAATCATAGAGATATAAGGCCTGACATTTGCCTAAAAATAACAGATTTCGATTTTTTTTAAAAGTTGGAAAAACTTTGATTTTGAGCACTTTGATTTTATGGGTCATGAATCTAACAACCCAGAACATTAATACACTCCTTATTACACATATTTAACAAATCAATTGCATCAATTAACATCAAATCAAAGGATTTCTAAAATTAGGGTTTTTATACCTTTATGCTTTGATTTTGATTTCTTAGCTTCCAAGTTGTTTGTGATTGGATTATGGTGAACGTGGGGCTGGATAAAGGGACTGATTTAGAAACAAATTTCGTTGGTTTGAGAGAAAATGAGAGTTGGTTGAGTATTGAATAATATTGTCTAGCAAAATCACTTTTTCTCTCTCTCAATCCTTTATATAGACATGCTAGATTCATGAATGGCTGAGTTAAAGGCTAGTTGCTGTCAATTTTCCGTCAATGGAGTGGTTAGGAGTTGGCCAACAACTTCACCTATTTTTAAAACCTACAATTTAGCCTCAATTATACACTTAGGGGCATAATAGTCATTTTCTTAAATTTCTAGAAAATTGCCTTAGGGTTTAGGGTTTAGACATTTTAGTGTTTAGGGTTTAACATTTATCCCTTAAAGATTTAGCAACTAGGATTTTAAAAATTTCCAAATTTAGAATTTAGCAATTAGGGTTTATTACAAAAATAATAATATAAAATAACTAAATTTTAGTTTCTAAAATTAAACAATTTAGGTTTGTTAATTAGATTAATATTCTAATTACTTTATACCGTAACATTAGGGTTTAGATTATATAATTATTGTTAACTTTGCTAATTTAGCAATTAGAGTTTACTCTTTCAGTAATTAGGGATACTAAATTACAATTAGGGTTCCAATTACTAAATTAGGGTTTAATAATTTAGGGTTTCTAAACTTAACAATTATAATCGTAGTACTCATGAATTAATCACATTAATACAATACCCAACAATCTCAAACTCTAATTTCAAATTAGGGTTACTAATTATAGCAATTAGGGTTTCCAGAATTTTAATTAGGGTTTATCTAATTAATACATTAAATACATGACATAATTAATATTATACACTTATAAAATAACCTTATACTCTAATCTGGATCTCAAATTAGGGTTTAACATGATTACTAGGGTTTGGTCAAAATACACCGTAATTAACCAACCATTATCAATACGGTCATACCGTACATATTCATAGCACTGAAAAATCGAAATATAATTAATATAATATTATTATTCTAATACCTTGACAATAATCCAAAATTTGGGTTTGGATTCCATATCTAATTATTCTTTCATATTTAACCTTAATAATTAAGGTAAAATAATTAACTTAATAATCTGTACAAAAATAATTATATTTATTCTAAAAATCACTTCATATATTATTTAAATAATATATGATTATATATTCATGGAAAATAATTAATACAAACATTTTTATCTTAAAATTAATTATTACAAAAATATACTTTATAATAATCAATTATTCTAAAATAAATTTACTTGTAAATATTCATGTTATAAATATATTTTTATTTACCACATAAATACATATACACATAATCTTGTACAAATCCTCATCCTTAAATAAAAAAAAAATTTATACGTAAAATTTCTTATTTATTTATATAGAAAATATCGGGTTGTCACATTCACCCTCCCTTATAAGGATTCCGTCCCCGGAATCACCACTTAAAAACCTACACATAACTGGGTTCATAGCATACACAATCTTTGCAAGTAGATCTCGATCGTGATTGATCGAATCGATCTTTAACTATTCACATTAAGCTTGTCTTTCTGATTAAACGAAAATTTGATTTCTAAAAGAACTCAAATTCCTCCCTCAAAATTTCTTTATAAAATAATTTACTATAAATAAAAAAATTCTAATTACGCCAATAAAAGTTATTCGAATATTACCTGGAACTGCATTGTCAGCTACCACCGTGTCTTGAACCGTCATATTGAAGACCCTTGATGTTGACTTTGTTGGTTTGCTTGATGATGTCGGTCCCGTGATTGCTAATGTTCCACTACCCCTACTAGTATTCTCCTTTCTTGCCTCCACCCTCCTATTCGGACAATCCTTCACCCTATGTTCCAATGATCCACAAATAAAACAACCACTATTCATTCTAGGATTGGGGCAGTTGGGAGAGATATGGCCCTCCTGCCCGCATTTATAACACACAAATTTTTCCTTCAAACACTCCCCAGAGTGGTTCTTTCCACACGTTTTACACTGAATCTCTTGCTTCTTAATTCCTTCTTGCTTCACCTGCACGTTTCCAAAGTAGTTTCCCTTCCTTTTTCAGTCGACACTCCTGCTTCCACTATTAGTCCTCACCTTCTCAGCTCCCTCGACCTTGCTCTTATTTTTCCTTTCCTTGTTGTAGAGGCTCATAGCCTCACTTCCCTCCTCCGCAATTATCGTCTTCTCCAAGAGTGCTGCAAATGTTGGAATCTGCAACACTGCCACCTTGTTATAGAGCCAGGGTTTTAATCCCAGCTCAAATCTCCTCGCCTTCCTAGCCTCCGTATCGACTTGATGCGGAGCAAACCTAGCTAACTCATTGAATTTCGCGGCATATTCTACCACTGACATATCCCCTTGCTTCAACTCCAAAAATCTTTAAAATTCGCCAAGTGATTATCCGGCTGGTTTCCCGGTTGCATAGCCTGAGCTATCATATTCGCAAAATGCTGCATCGGGTCTGCTTGTTGTTGTCCTTCAACGTTGTTGACAGACTCTTCTGCCCTCTGATTTCGAGTTTGACGTCTTGGCGGCATTATCTGGTTAAGTAAAAACCATAAATTAACTTACATTCTAAACTTTATCACATAAGTTTAAACTTATTAAACTTGTTTCATAACTCAAACTTTGATTCATATCCATTCATTGCTTTCAAAATATTTTACATATCATAGCACATAGTACTTTAAACATCAGTTATCCCATTGTGACTACAAAAGTCGGGATTTACTTCACCACTTGCACAAAAGTTTTATAATAATGCATTACACAGACATACTAAGCACACATATAATATTAAACACGCTTACACAACATAACCTATACTACCTATTTACTAAGTCTTCTTTCTTGGATAGCTTCTCGCCTGATGATCTTCCTTTCCACAGACAAAACATGCTCCTCGTTTATAGTCAGGATAATACAGAGTAGTATGCCCTTCATAGCCGCAAAGATAACATATTCTTTTCCATTTCTTCTTCCCGGGTTTTCCTAAATCATGGTCTTCTACCTTCCTTTTTCCTTTATCTTTTGGAGCTGCAAACGAAGTGTTGCTTGAGGCTCCCATCTGATTGATTTGGATTTGAAGCTTATCCTGCTCTTCCATTGTTTCTATTAACGCTTGACACAATTGACTGTTAAACAGCTTTTCTGTCTTCCACAACCCTTCTAGAGAAGAAACCTTGTTCCTCAATTCCTGCATCTCCATTGATGCTTCACCAGCTTTAGCTTTAGAGTCTGAATCATTATCTGTCAGATCTATTATTTCCGGATCTGGTACTATGTTTTCCACGATAACCACCTCGTCTGAGTTGGCTTCATTGTGAGCTTCTATTTCCGCTATTGGCTTCGATATTAGCTCCTTCTTTACGACCCATGGGTATCCTAGTTCTTTTCCACCTGACATCTACACACAGCAATTATCCTGATTAGCATATAATATATACACATAACACATAAAGGTTTCATATAAGTTATCTTTTAGTTTGTTTGACGATGAATTTATCCAATCCATCTTTATTTAAACTCTATATGAGTTATTTATATTTTCAACGTTTCTCTCTGTTCTAAGGTTATAGCCTAAGGTCTAACCCACCTAAGGTTTCTAACCCTATAGCTCTGATACCATCCTGTAAAATCCCCGAACCCGGATACTTGAAACTCGAACTCGGTACTTCACGATACCATTTCTATGAGCGGAATACTACTACTAATAATAACAATAATATAAAACTTAAACTTAAATTATAATTACATCAGAGTCTTTCTCCCAAGTACGTAACCTTTAATCATTCATTACATGTCATAACATATATAAATATATATATATATATATATCATAGTCTTCATAATCTAAAACTATTACAAACAGTAGCATATAAAGTCATTCAGTAACTTTTCCTTTTCCTTTGTTCTTGACAGATCCTTCTGGTCCTTCACACTTAGCTGAAAACATTTAAATTAAGCAAGGATGAGCATTTTATTTCCCAGCAAGTATTATATATATATAGGCTGAAAGAATTTAAATGTTTTCTTTATAATATTCTTCTACAACTAGTCAGTAGTTGTGAAGTAATCTATACCAATAATAATAACATAACAACCCTCTTTCAAATTTTTGAAACTACGTATTGACTATACATGGGGTTTCTGTGACATACTATGAACATTGTTTTCATTTTCGAAAGGTTTGAACAGAAATTCATCTGTAAACCGTCATGACTTACGGGCACGGAGGGTGATCAGCCCTGTTGTACCCTGTATTGATCAATACTACATGTATAAGAACGATGTTATCGTTCACTCTGTCCTCCTTGGGCGCATAAAAATTTTCCCATTATCGGGATGTTCATACCTGTCGGGTTTTTATAACAAAGGTCTTATTTTATTCAACAATAATATATAATTCAACATATATGTATATCAAAGGTGTATCAACATGCGATTGAATACAATGATTATCCAAGTGGGGACACTTGTATAATCATTTTTAGAAATTAACGAACAGAATATATATAACTGAATTATCATATACTAACATGTTGATAATCAATGGGCGTATATAATATAAGTTTAACAATCTGTACAATAATAACAATAATTCTAAACTTCTCACTTCTGTCCATTGCATAAAGAAAATGCAAAGTTAGGATACTTGCCTGATGCGCTGCTTACACTTTGCAACTTAGTTTTATCTTTTATGAAATTACCTAACATTAATCAGATTATTTTACTGATTAGTACAACATATCGCACACATAACACTGCCTATTGCAGTCAGCACATTCCCTATTCACATTATCACGCATGTTCAACAATCGTTGACTCATAATCAAATATCAACACCTTCCGAATCACATTGTCATACAACCTTAATAACCATTGAATCACAAATAAACAGTTAATTAACCAATTTATCTAAGTCCAGATTAATTTCTAATCTATGTCGGTCTACCGACAACTTTATCGGTTAAATATCGAGTCTAAGACTCTAATCCGTAGTTCAATATCTATTTGGATAACTTAAACATCAGTCGCACTATTTTTCATGGCTTTATAATAATTATTAAATAATTATTATCATTTATTATAATTTTTGAAATATCAGAATCATTATTAAATGATTTAAACATTAAACAATTCTACTATCATTAATATTTAATTAATATTAAACTATTAATGAAACCATTGCCAAAATATTAAAGTTATGTATAATAACTCAAAATATTTTTAAAGTATTTATAATACCCTTAAATGATTTTTTAAAAAATTTAAAATCATTATTAAATAATTACCATTAATATTTAAATATTAATGAACTATTTATCCAAATATTAAAAGTCAATAATTATAAATTAAAATATTTTTAAATCATTAATATCCTTTTTAAATGATTTTTAAATAAATAAAACCATTTTTAAACTATTTATTTGATATAATTATTAAATAAATTTAACATCATTAATCATTAAATATCATTAATATTAAATTATTAATGAAATATCCTTTAAATATTAAAAGTTATATTTTATAACTTAAAATATCTTTAAACACTTTATTTTCATTTAAAATGATTATGATAATATTAAAATCATTTTTAAACTAAATTATTTAATATAATTATTAAATAACTTTAATATCATTAACAATAATTAATTAATGAAATTTACCTTTAAATATTAAAAGTTATATTTTATAACTTAAAATATTTTTAAATACCTTATTATTATTTAAAATGATTTTTAATATAATAAAATCATTTTTAATTCATTTATTTAATTCATTTAATAAATAACTTAATTATCATTAATATTAATTTATTAATGAAAATTATCACATAATATTAAAAGTTATCAAAAATAACTTAAATTATTTTCTTATATCATAATATAATTTTAAATGATTTTTCATGAATTAAAATCATTTTTAAATAATTTATTTAATATTATAATTAAATAAATTAATTACTTTTAGTATTCCCAAAAATATTAAATACTAGTAATTGCCCGTGCCTGAAGACACGGCGTAACAAAAAATTAGATTAAAATTCAAAAAATACTTTATTACCTAAAGACTCTTTGCAACTTAAAATCAGACATAATAATTATCATAATTTACCACACTACCACAATAATTAATTTTTCTTTAAAAATAGATATCTAGAAAAAATTAAACTTGTCTACAAAACTTACAATTATCAATAAAAATTATCATAATTCACCACACCACCACAATAATTATTATTATTGTTATTATTATTGTTATTGTTATTGTTGTTGTTGTTGTTGTTATTATTATTATTATTACTATTATTATTATAATTATAATTATAATTAATAATATTAATATTAATATTAATTTTATTATAATTATTATTACTTTATTACTACTACTATTATTATTACTATTATAATAATATTATTATTATATTATAATTATTATTATTTTGAATTAAAATTAGAATGAATCTGAACCGTACTTGTGCTTTCCCACTCAAATCAATTAGAATGCGTCAGAATCTTTATTATATAGATTATTATTATTATTATTGTTGTTGTTATTATTATTATTATTATTATTATTATTATTATTTCTATTACTATTACTATTACTATTACTATTACTATTACTATTATAATAATAATAATAATAATAATTACTATTATTAGTACTATTATAATTATTATTATTAGTACTATTATTATTATTATATTTATTTTTAGTACTATTATTATTTGTTTTTGTGTGTGTGAAGAAGAGAGGAAAGAGAAAGATTTTGTGTGTGAACATGAGAGAGAGTATGTGTATGAGTGAATTTGATTTGGGCGGGAAGAAATATGAGCCTTTAGATTAAGTTGGAAAAATTAAGTTAGAATGAATCTGAACCGTCTTTGTGCTTTGTCAAATGAAAGATTCAAAATGGGTTCTGTTTTATTATATAGATTTATGAAATATATTTAAAATAATTAAAAACTAATTTTCAGAATTTAAAATAATTTTTAATAATTTATTTTGTATTTTTAATAATTAAAAACTATTTTTTTCTATTTATTAATTAATTTCCGAAAATTATTAATAAAACTGTCGCTAAAGGGCTATAGCGACACTTTCTGTGGCTATAGGTGTTCTTGAGGATTTCCAGAAACATAAACCAGTGTGCTAGGGGGTGGTTTGACCATGAATAACTTTTTGTACAAAATGTTTCTAGGCAATCTAACACATACATCTTGTAGTACTCATGTAACACTATAATTAACAACAAACATTATGGCTTAACAACAACAGATCTGGGAGATATTGGCCATCAAAGTAGCTGTCAGAGCTGTTCTTCACGAAGAACAGTTCGAGGTGCCTAATTTGGACCCCTATAACTTGATGATCGTGTAACGTTTATGTGATATATCAATTTCATTGTGTAGACATCATGCAGGGACTACAACTATAAAGCTTCATAACATATTAACATCAAAACATGAGCAAGATATTTCCGGTCAAACATGAACACGGAAGTTGCTAAAAAAATTCTGTGTTCGTGTTCTTGAGCAGTTTCGGTCAACGGGTTTTGACCATGAATAACTCCCGATATAATAGATATGAACTTGATTCTTTTTTCACCTTAAAGATCACATTACACTACATATAACAACTTACAAACACCCAAAAAAACTAAATAATCATAGAGATATAAGGCCTGACATTTGCCTAAAAATAACAGATTTTGATTTTTTTTAAAAGTTGGAAAAACTTTGATTTTGAGCACTTTGATTTTATGGGTCATGAATCTAACAACCCAGAACATTAATACACTCCTTATTACACATATTTAACAAATCAATTGCATCAATTAACATCAAATCAAAGGATTTCTAAAATTAGGGTTTTTATACCTTTATGCTTTGATTTTGATTTCTTAGCTTCCAATTTGTTTGTGATTGGATTATGGTGAACGTGGGGCTGGATAAAGGGACTGATTTAGAAACAAATTTCGTTGGTTTGAGAGAAAATGAGAGTTGGTTGAGTATTGAATAATATTGGCTAGCAAAATCACTTTTTCTCTCTCTCAATCTTTTATATAGACATGCTAGATTCATGAATGGCTGAGTTAAAGGCTTGTTGCTGTCAATTTTCCGTCAATGGAGTGGTTAGGAGTTGGCCAACAACTTCACCTATTTTCAAAACCTACAATTTAGCCTCAATTATACACTTAGGGGCATAATAGTCATTTTCTTAAATTTCTAGAAAATTGCCTTAGGGTTTAGGTTTTAGACATTTTAGTGTTTAGGGTTTAACATTTATCCCTTAAAGATTTAGCAACTAGGATTTCAAAAATTTCTAAATTTAGAATTTAGCAATTAGGGTTTATTACAAAAATAATAATATAAAATAACTAAATTTTAGTTTCTAAAATTAAACAATTTAGGTTTGTTAATTAGATTAATATTCTAATTACTTTATACCGTAACATTAGGGTTTAGATTATATAATTATTGTTAACTTTGCTAATTTAGCAATTAGGGTTTACTCTTTCGGTAATTAGGGATACCAAATTACAATTAGGGTTTCAATTACTAAATTAGGGTTTAATAATTTAGGGTTTCTAAATTTAACAATTATAATCGTAGTACTCGTGAATTAATCACATTAATACAATACCCAACAATCTCAAACTCTAATTTCAAATTAGGGTTACTAATTATAGCAATTAGGGTTTTCAGAATTTTAATTAGGGTTTACCTAATTAATACATTAAATACATGACATAATTAATATTATACACTTATAAATAACCTTATACTCTAATCTGGATCTCAAATTAGGGTTTAACATTGATTACTAGGGTTTGGTCAAAATACACCGTAATTAACCAACCATTATCAATACGGTCATACCGTACATATTCATAGCACTGAAAATTGAAATATAATTAATATAATATTATTATTCTAATACCTTGACAATAATCCAAAATTAGGGTTTGGATTCCATATCTAATTATTCTTTCATATTTAACCTTAATAATTAAGGTAAAATAATTAACTTAATAATCTGTACAAAAATAATTATATTTATTCTAAAAATCACTTCATATATTATTTAAATAATATATGATTATATATTCATGTAAAATAATTAATACAAACATTATTATCTTAAAATTAATTATTATAAAAATATACTTTATAATAATCAATTATTCTAAAATAAATTTACTTGTAAATATTCATGTTATAAATATATTTTTATTTACCACATAAATACTATACACATAATCTTGTACAAATCCTCATCCTTAAATAAAAAAAAAATTTATACGCAAAATTTCTTCTTTATTTATATAGAAAATATCGGGTTGTCACATTCACCCTCCCTTATAAGGATTCCGTCCCCGGAATTACCACTTAAAAACCTACACATAACTGGGTTCATAGCATACACAATATTTGCAAGTAGATCTCGATCGTGATTGATCGAATCGATCTTTAACTATTCACATTAAGCTTGTCTTTCTGATTAAACGAAAATTTGATTTCTAAAAGAACTCAAATTCCTCCCTCAAAATTTCTTTATAAAATAATTTACTATAAATAGAAAAATTCTAATTACGCCAATAAAAGTTATTCGAATATTACCTGGAACTGCATTGCCAGCTGCCACCGTGTCTTGAACCGTCATATTGAAGACCCTTGATGTTGACTTTGTTGGTTTGCTTGATGATGTCGGTCCCGTGATTGCTAATGTTCCACTACCCCTACCAGTATTCTCCTTTCCTGCCTCCACCCTCCTATTCGGACAATCCTTAACCCTATGTTCCAATGATCCACAAATAAAACAACCACTATTCATTCTAGGATTGGGGCAGTTGGGAGAGATATGGCCCTCCTGCCCGCATTTATAACACACAAATTTTCCCCTCATACACTCCCCAGAGTGGTTCTTTCCACACGTTTTACACTGAATCCCTTGCTTTTTAATTCCTTCTTGCTTCACCTGCACGTTTCCAAAGTAGTTTCCCTTCCTTTTTCCGTCGACACTCCTGCTTCCACTATTAGTCCTCACCTTCTCATCTCCCTCGACCTTGCTCTTGTTTTTCCTTTCCTTGTTGTAGAGGCTCATAGCCTCACTTCCCACCTCCGCAATTATCGTCTTCTCTAAGAGTGCTGCAAATGTTGGAATCTGCAACACTGCCACCTTGTTATAGAGCCAGGGTTTTAATCCCAGCTCAAATCTCCTCGCCTTCCTAGCCTCCGTATCGACTTGATGCGGAGCAAACCTAGCTAACTCATTGAATTTCGCGGCATATTCTACCACTGACATATCCCCTTGCTTCAACTCCAAAAATTTTACCTCCATTCTAGACTGCATACTGGCTGAAAAATAGTTCTCGAAAAATAAAGTCTTAAATCTATCCCACGCTACCACATCTGCTCCTTCCCTCACCTGATTCGCTTCCCACCAGAAATTTGCCTCACCCTTCATCATATAGGTGGCAAAAGAGGTCTTTTGCCCCTCAGCTACCCTAGCTATTATAAACGCCTTCTCAATTTCCTTAACCCAAGTTTGGGCTTCTACAGGGTCAGTCGTACCTTTGAATTCTGGCGGTCCTACAACCTTAAAATCTTTAAAATTCGCCAAGTGATTATCCGGCTGGTTTCCCGGTTGCATAGCCTGAGCTATCATATTCGCAAAATGCTGCATCGGGTCTGCTTGTTGTTGTCCTTCAACGTTGTTGACAGACTCTTCTGCCCTCTGATTTCGAGTTTGACGTCTTGGCGGCATTATCTGGTTAAGTAAAAACCATAAATTAACTTACATTCTAAACTTTATCACATAAGTTTAAACTTATTAAACTTGTTTCATAACTCAAACTTTGATTCATATCCATTCATTGCTTTCAAAATATTTTACATATCATAGCACATAGTACTTTAAACATCAGTTATCCCATTGTGACTACAAAAGTCGGGATTTACTTCACCACTTGCACAAAAGTTTTATAATAATGCATTACACAGACATACTAAGCACACATATAATATTAAACACGCTTACACAACATAAACTATACCACCTATTTATTAAGTCTTCTTTCTTGGATAGCTTCTCGCCTGATGATCTTCCTTTCCACAGACAAAACATGCTCCTCGTTTATAGTCAGGACAATACAGAGTAGTATGCCCTTCATAGCGGCAAAGATAACATATTCTTTTCCATTTCTTCTTCCCAGGTTTTCCTAAATCATGGTCTTCTACCTTCCTTTTTCCTTTATCTTTTGGAGCTGCAAACGAAGTGTTGCTTGAGGCTCCCATCTGATTGATTGGATTTGAAGCTTATCCTGCTCTTCCATTGTTTCTATTACGCTTGACGCAATTGACTGTTAAGCAGCTTTTCTGTCTTCCACAACCCTTCTAGAGAAGAAACCTTGTTCCTCAATTCCTGCATCTCCATTGATGCTTCACCAGCTTCAGCTTTAGAGTCTGAATCATTATCTGTCAGATCTATTATTTCCGGATCTGTGAAAGTAGTATGCACACAAGCCAATCATGTTTGATGATAAAGCATATACTTTGTAAACAATCTTATTCATTTATTAATAAAAAGTATTAATTTATTAAAGGCTTTTAATTATCTACATGATGCTGTTTTATAATATGTGATAAACCCATAGTTTTAAGCAATGCTTTTAGAATAATGATGATGATCATTATAATGAGATCTAAGTTCTTAGAAAGCTTAAAACTAAAATAGTTCCCAATCGTTGGATTACTAAATTGGGGATTAGTGAATCCGGATAGATTGGTATATACGTTGCTTGCTCATTGGATGAGGATGATTGATCTCATGATCATTTGTGTGGAGACACTAAAGCAAGTATGTAGGTGCTTATTAGAGAATAAGTTCACTGAGCGTGACTCGCTAAGGAATACCTAATGGAGTTTTACTTGCATGTCAATAGGAATTCCTGTAGTGATAGTAGTACAAGTGATCCTTGGACTTGAGATCATCATAGTATCTTGTGTATGATGAGTTATACTTTGACTTATTCCTTAAGACCCTTAGGGTATATCAAAGGGTATGCTTGGGTATAATAAGTCATACATGGAGATAATGTATGATCAATAAAGAATCTACCACTTCTAGTAAAAGAAGAGAAATGTCCTATGTGATTCGATAAATGACAACTCAGTAGTCCTTGGCCAAGGCAGAATGAAATTAGAAAGGAGTTTCTAATTTTCATTATTTGGAGTTGTGCATTTAAGAGTCGAAATACATATAATTAAATAAAATAAGACTTGACAGAAATTCCATGTCTTATATTTAATTGGGACATTGTATGGTGGAAGGATTGAATTGTACGGTAACTATTTACTCAAAGGTTCTTTTATGATTAATGTTGAAATCTATATTATCTGGAAAGTCGTTGATCGCTAGGGAGGCTTATCCCTATTGTAGAATAAATATTATTTATTTAAATAAATTATTAGTTTAATTTATTTATTTAAATAAGATTAGAATTGTTCTAATTGATTTATTCACAACCGGTTTAATATGGAGAACCTAAAGGGTCACACCATAAAAGGAAGAATAATTATTTAAGAAGTTAATGGCATAATCGTAATAATAAGTTAAGTATATTTAATTTAATCTATGGTGATAGAATAAATTAAATAGCTTAATATTTACTATTTAATATTTTGGAAATATTAAATATAAATTAATAAGAGGAGTCTTATTATTATTATTAAGATTATTATTATTTAATTCCTAAAGGAGTTTGAGAATTAATTAATAAAAGTACTCTCAAATATCCTAATATGATTAGGAGGCAAATTAATTAAAAGAGTTTAATTAATTATCCTTAATAAGATTAGGGAGCTTAATTAATTAAAAGGTTAATTAATTATTCCTAATAAGATTAGGAGCCTAATTAATTAAAAGAGTTTAATTAATTAAAATAAAACCCAATTCCTTAATTGTTAAGGATGGTTTGCCCACATCTATAAATAAGAGGAGTCTTATTATAGGTGTGGAAGAGGTTGACGTATTATTAGAATACGTAATTCCAATAGTTGGGAGAGTACGCCCCTTTTCTATAGAGATAGAAAAACTAGGTTTAGCCAACAACCCATCTTCTTGAATTCTTCTTCTTACTTGGTGGATCACCTCTAGAGGCCAAACACTTGGGTGGCTAACGTTGATCAAAGGAAGGAACCCAACCCGGTGGATTCAAGTTGAACGCGAAAAGGATTGGAAGTGAACTTGTACCTGAGGAAGCTCGATCTTCAAGGGTATGATTTTATTCTTTATCTTTTCGTTTAATTAATAATTGTGCATAAAGGATGATCCGGGTATATGGTTTGTAAAAATTTTTTAAATTCCGCATATTTTTGCAATTTGATTGCGATCTTGAATGTTACAAACCTAACAGTGGCATCAGAGCCAAACCTTTATGCAAATTATTAATTGTTTTATAATTTGATATGTATATTGATATGTGTTTAGAACAATTTAATTGGGCATAATTTTATTGTATAAAATTTATTTTTAAAAAAAAACATTTTTCGCGAATTCGTTTTTTTTTTTTTTTTAATACTTCGAAATTCGCGTGGAGATTTTTTGGTGAAGCACGGAATTGAATAACATTATGCAGGATCAATTTTTTTTTTTTAACCGTAGCCAGCTGTTGTTTAAATGATTTCATGACATGCACGGAAATCAAGAAACTTTTGTTGCAGGATTTCAAGCTTGCAGGAGATTTTAATTTTAAAAGATTCATAGAGTACTGCAGCGGTCCAGCGGATAAAGTAATATATATATATAGTATATAATGATTCACGGCTAGCATGATTACTGATAATTTTTTTTGCCACGCCGTACGGTACTATATATATATATTCTTAATTATTTTAATATTAAAATAAAATGTTTATTTTAATTTTAAAATTAAATTTCATGCTAACTAATTAGAGTTGGAATTGGATTCCATGATAACTAATTAGAGTTGAAATTGGATTCCATGTTTCCTTAAATAAAGGAGTTTATTTAGATATGAAATAAAATTTCATATTATTCAAAATAAAAGAGTTTATTTGTGAATAGGAAAGAGAATCCTAATTTCCTTAAATAAAGGAGTTTATTTAGATATGAAATAAGATTTCATATTATTCAAAATAAAGGAGTTTATTTGTGAATAGGAAAGAGAATCCGTGTTTCCTTTAATAAAGGAGTATTTTTTTTTACATGGAATTGGATTCCATATTTAATTAAAATAAAGGAGTTTATTTTGATTAAAGATTTTGATTAAAATAAAATAGTTTATTTTATTCAAAATTGGATAAATTAAAATAAAATAGTTTATTTTGATTTAAATTTGAATTAAAATAAAGGAGTTTATTTTGATTCAAAATTAGATTTTATACTAACTAAATTTTGCCCATTAAATGATATCAATATATATATTAAATGTTTATTATTCATAAGATGAATATTATTTATTGATGCATATGGTGATGTGTATGATAATAAATGGGATTGATTATGGACTATTGACCAATGCGATTGGATTTTATTTTAGTTGGATGCATGAATGTATGGGTTTTATTAAATGGGGTTTGCGTACCTCGTCTTCTCTAATTTTTCTTAATGTAAATTCTAACTCCCTCCTATGTACTTCCCCTTGACTGCTGATCAAGGTTTCTATTTATTTTAAATAGTTTTGTAATAGGAATAGTTAGAATTAATTTTGAAGAATTGGAGATCAAGGAGTAAGGAGCGCTTGAAGACCCGTTTGTAATGGAGCCCGGGTTTAAATGTAATAGTTATATTTAAATATTAATTCTTGCACCCCTAGGGTTTGACCTTTTGGTTCACTTGGTGGCTCTAGTGAACCAAACTAGAATAAAAGTCCATAATCAATCCAGGTAGAATATAGTATTCTATATGTGCATGCTTATACTATATATATTATATATTATGCAAACATGCTTCGCATGTTTATTAATATGACGCGTATTTTATATATATATGTGCATGCGCGCTAAACAAGATGAGACAAATTAATAACAAACCCCTCTAATATTTTATATTAAGTTGTAACGTTCAAAGATATTTGGAATATCGAACGTCGCCTTCTAGCATGATAGAAACAATAGAGTATTGAATATTTAATATGAGTTTGTTGTGCACACACAAGGCGAGTATTAAATATTTAAGATGTTGTTTTTATTACATATGATGTTTATAAGGAATTGAACATTACTGCTTTGTTGTGCACACACAAGGGCTTGTAGTTTTCTCTTCACTTATATGGAAATGTTGGGTCTGACTTAAATTAAATTATTTTAGTTCGGATGTGCACACACTTGACCATTATGATTTAAGAGGCAAAATACAAGGAGTTACATAGTTGATGTAATTGACAAGAGTTGTCTACCTATTTATTTATATATAGTTTGTTGTGCACACACAAGGCTATATACATTTGAAATGGGATCCTTATTCTCACTAGCATATCTTTAATTAGATATTGTCGAACTATATATATTGAGGGTAATATAGTTTGAAGAAAATAGTGGGAGATACCAATTTAAAATAAGACCTAATTTATTTTGGTAATTAATAAAAGAATGTATGTTAAAATGTTGTTAATTACAAATTCATTTACAGATTTTTACAATGTCTAAATTACTATCACTGTATAGCATGTTAGATGCTTATTTAACCGGACCGAATTAAACGGATTGGTTAAGGTAATTGAGAATAGTTCTCACGGCTGAAAAGCTATCTTATGTCCTTAATACGCTTATCCCTGCAAAGGTTGCAGACAATGCCTCCGAGGAAGAGATTGCTACTTTTAGAAAGTGGCAAGATGATGCACAGTTGGCTCAATGCATCATGCTCGTATCCATGAGTAACAAGCTTCAGCGTCAGCATGAAACTATGGATGCTCCTATTATATTCCTACACATCAAGTAGTTGATGGTGAGGAAAGTAGGACTGATAGACATCAGATATCTAAGGAGCTCTTCCGATCTAGAATGACCGATGACACTACGGTACAGATAAAAGTCCTTAACATAATCAATTTGATTGATCAATTAGGACAACGGGTTTTGTCATGAATGGAGAGTTGAGCCAAGATTTGATCTTGCACTCACTTCTGGACTCCTTTCACAATTGTTGTGAATTTTTCATATGAACAAGCTAAAGATCAGCCTCGCTGATTTGCTTAACATGTTGAAAAATATTGAGAGTCACTTTCCAACCAAGAAATACCATGTCTTACTGGTAGGGGCCAAAGGATCTTCTGAAAAGAAGAACGATTCTAAGAAGGTAAATATAAAGGCAAAAACAAAGGATAATAAGAACAAAACTGATACGGATAGCAAAGGAGTTTGCTTCCACTGCAATAAGCCTAGACACTGGAAGGAAACTGCAAGAAGCATCTTGCAGAGGCTAACCAAAGAAACTTAGTGAAGTTTCGGTTACAATACAATTTTTGTTCATGGTTGAAATAAATTTTTCTTTAAGTCAAGGTTCTACTTGGGTATTGGATACCGACTTTGGTTATCATAAATATAGATTTATGAAGGGACCAAACAGAAGTAGAAAGCTAAACAAATATAAGTAAACCTATGTGTGGGAAATGTAGCAAAGGTTGCCACATTAGCCATAGAAACTTATAGTTTAGCATTGCTTACGGGCAAATCTATTAAGTCAATAAGTTGTTATTGTATTCTAGTTCTTGTTAGAAACATTATTTCCATTTTATTGTTGGACAATAAAAACTTTGGTATTATAATTAGGAACAATTGTTGTTCTATTTATAATAATAATGTTTTGTATAGAACTGGAATATTAACTTAATGGATTTTGTATACTTGACTTACGTGAAAATAATTTTACATATTGAAAAATTAGTATAAGAAAAGGAGATGATCATTCAAAGAGTTGAATGTATGTATTTGCTGAAATACAAGTGTGAATTATTTGAAAGGTTCAAAGAATTCAGAAGTGAAACAAATTGGCAAAGTATTAAGATTCTTTGATTAGATCAAGGAATAAATATTTGTGCAATAAGTTTCTAGATCATCTCAAATGGTTTTCTCATAATGGACGCCTCCTGATACGCAATTATTGATTGGTGTATCTGAAAGGAAAAATCGTACCTTGTTGGACATGGTGCGGTCCATAATGATTTTACCGACATTCTAGTATCCTTCTAGGATCATGTCCTAGAAATGGCTGCATATCTACGGAAAAGGTAACCTCAAAATCCGGCCCAAGACTCCATAAAAGTTATGGACAGGGAGGATTCCTAATCTTAAGTATGTTAAGATAAGGGGTTGTCCAACTTATGTGAAACGGTTTCAGAGGATAAGCTTGGGACAAAATTTGACAAGTACAGATTTGTGGGGCATCCTAAAGTAAGTTTAGGGCATATGTTCTATAATCCTACTTAGCAAAAGGTGTTTGTTGCGAAACATGCTGCCTTCTAAGATAAAGGTGTTTATCATTGAAAGGGCTAGTGGGAGGATAATACATCTTGAAAAGTTCAAGAACCACAAAACACTACAAGTCAAATAAGAGGAACCTATAGATAGACCTATTGTACCACAACCGAATCGTAAATCTGGAATAGTACCGAAGATACCTAGGAGGTATGGATTCATCATGGATGATGATGATGAGGTACGTATCATAGAAGATGATGATCCAGTTACATACGATAAGGTAAGATTTGTAGATACTCAGAGAAATGGATTGAAGCAATCTTCTCAAAAATGGAACATTCATTTTGATATGATAATCAAAAGAGTTTGATTTTATCAAAAATAAGAATGAACCTAGTGTGTACAAAAGGGTCAGTGGGAGCGTAATGAAATTTTTAGTATTATATGTTGATATATTACGGATAAAGAATGACATACTAATGCTATAATCAGTGAAGATAAAGTTGTCTAAACATTCCTCCATGAATGATTTGGGAAGAGCTTGACTTAACCCAAAGAACGTATATTCAATTGATGCTAAAGTCGTTTAGCATGGCAAACTCCATGGGATGTGTCATGTTGATGAGCCATGGAGTGTATCTCTCTTAATAGTTCCCATAGACTCCTAAAAGAGAGATCGCATGAGTGACAATCATGTATGCAATGAAATATACGCGACCTGATGTTGATCAGTCATATTCTGGAGAAGTTCACTGTGAGACAGTGAAAAACATCTTAAAGTACTTAGACAGCACTAAGGATGTGATCATAATTCATGGCGGGTCTGAATTAAAACTAGAGGGATTAACAGACTCAAGTTTTTCAGACAGACCAAGACGACAGAAAATCCACTTCAAGGTAAAGGGTTACCTTGAACGGTGGTGCAGTGAATTGGAAAGGTTCCAAACAGCAAAGAGTTGCTGGTTTAGTGATAAAGACAAAGTATATAGCTATAAATGAAGCTGCAAGTTGATTGTTTGGATTAAAAGTTCATTACAGAACTAGGAATAGTTCCTAAGTCTCATCTTGGATCTAAACATGTGTTGTGGCACTTTCATTTGATTATAGGAATCATTGAAAGATGGGAAATCACTATAGAGATAGTGAACTCTCAAGAACAACATTACATATCCATTAATTAAAGCTTATCCAACAGCAGGATAATCGTCACTTAGAGAAGAAGGGTATAAGATACCATGGCGATTGGCTTTAGTGCAAGTGGGAGATTGAAAGTAGTATGCACACAAGCCAATCATGTTTGATGATAAAGCATATACTTTGTAAACAATCTTATTCATTTATTAATAAAAAGTATTAATTTATTAAAGGCTTTTAATTATCTACATGATGCTGTTTTATAATATGTGATAAACCCATAGTTTTAAGCAATGCTTTTAGAATAATGATGATGATCATTATAATGAGATCTAAATTCTTAGAAAGCTTAAAACTAAAATAGTTCCCAATCGTTGGATTACTAAATTGGGGATTAGTGAATCCGGATAGATTGGTACATACGTTACTTGCTCATTAGATGAGGATGATTGATCTCATGATCATTTGTGTGGAGACACTAAAGCAAGTATGTAGGTGCTTATTAGAGAATAAGTTCACTGAGCGTGACTCGCTAAGGAATACCTAATGGAGTTTTACTTGCATGTCAATAGGAATTCCTGTAGTGATAGTAGTACAAGTGATCCTTGGACTTGAGATCATCATAGTATCTTGTGTATGATGAGTTATACTTTGACTTATTCCTTAAGACCCTTAGGGTATATCAAAGGGTATGCTTGGGTATAATAAGTCATACATGGAGATAATGTAAGATCAATAAAGAATCTACCACTTCTAGTAAAAGAAGAGAAATGTCCTATGTGATTCGATAAATGACAACTCAGTAGTCCTTGGCCAAGGCAGAATGAAATTAGAAAGGAGTTTCTAATTTTCATTATTTGGAGTTGTGCATTTAAGAGTCGAAATACATATAATTAAATAAAATAAGACTTGACAGAAATTCCATGTCTTATATTTAATTGGGACATTGTATGGTGGAAGGATTGAATTGTACGGTAACTATTTACTCAAAGGTTCTTTTATGATTAATGTTGAAATCTATATTATCTGGAAAGTCGTTGATCGCTAGGGAGGCTTATCCCTATTGTAGAATAAATATTATTTATTTAAATAAATTATTAGTTTAATTTATTTATTTAAATAAGATTAGAATTGTTCTAATTGATTTATTCACAACCGATTTAATATGGAGAACCTAAAGGGTCACACCATAAAAGGAAGAATAATTATTTAAGAAGTTAATGGCATAATCGTAATAATAAGTTAAGTATATTTAATTTAATCTATGGTGATAGAATAAATTAAATAGCTTAATATTTACTATTTAATATTTTGGAAATATTAAATATAAATTAATAAGAGGAGTCTTATTATTATTATTAAGATTATTATTATTTAATTCCTAAAGGAGTTTGAGAATTAATTAATAAAAGTACTCTCAAATATCCTAATATGATTAGGAGGCAAATTAATTAAAAGAGTTTAATTAATTATCCTTAATAAGATTAGGGAGCTTAATTAATTAAAAGGTTAATTAATTATTCCTAATAAGATTAGGAGCCTAATTAATTAAAAGAGTTTAATTAATTAAAATAAAACCCAATTCCTTAATTGTTAAGGATGGGTTGCCCACATCTATAAATAAGAGGAGTCTTATTATAGGTGTGGAAGAGGTTGACGTATTATTAGAATACGTAATTCCAATAGTTGGGAGAGTACGCCCCTTTTCTATAGAGATAGAAAAACTAGGTTTAGCCAACAACCCATCTTCTTGAATTCTTCTTCTTCCTTGGTGGATCACCTCTAGAGGCCAAACACTTGGGTGGCTAACGTTGATCAAAGGAAGGAACCCAACCCGGTGGATTCAAGTTGAACGCGAAAAGGATTGGAGGTGAACTTGTACCTGAGGAAGCTCGATCTTCAAGGGTATGATTTTATTCTTTATCTTTTCGTTTAATTAATAATTGTGCATAAAGGATGATCCGGGTATATGGTTTATAAAAAATTTTTAAACTCTGATTTTACACTCTTCCGCATATTTTTGCAATTTGATTGCGATCTTGAATGTTACAAACCTAACAATCTGGTACTATGTTTTCCACGATAACCACCTCGTCTGAGTTGGCTTCATTGTTAGCTTCTATTTCCGCTATTGGCTTCGATATTAGCTCCTTCTTTACGACCCGTGGGTATCCTAGTTCTTTTCCACCTGACATCTACACACAACAATTATCCTGATTAGCATATAATATATACACATAACACATAAAGGTTTCATATAAGTTATCTTTTAGTTTGTTTGACGATGAATTTATCCAATCCATCTTTATTTAAACTCTATATGAGTTATTTATATTTTCAACGTTTCTCTCTGTTCTAAGGTTATAGCCTAATATCTATAACCCGCCTAAGGTTTCTAACCCTATAGCTCTGATACCATCCTATAAAATCCCCGAACCCGGATACTTGAAACCCGAACTCGGTACTTCACGATACCATTTCTATGAGCGGAATACTACTACTAATAATAACAATAATATAAAACTTAAACTTAAATTATAATTACATCAGAGTCTTTCTCCCAAGTACGTAACCTTTAATCATTCATTACATGTCATAACATATATAAATATATATATATATATATCATAGTCTTCATAATCTAAAACTATTACAAACAGTAGCATATAAAGTCATTCAGCAACTTTTCCTTTTCCTTTGTTCTTGACAGATCCTTCTGGTCCTTCACACTTAGCTGAAAACATTTAAATTAAGCAATGATGAGCATTTGATTGCCCATCAAGTATTATATATATAGGCTGAAAGAATTTAAATATTTTCTTTATAATATTCTTCTACAACTAGTCAGTAGTTATGAAGTAATCTATACCAATAATAATAACATAACAACCCTCTTTCAAATTTTTGAAACTACGTATTGACTATACATGGGGTTTCTGTGACATACTATGAACATTGTTTTCATTTTCGAAAAGGTTTGAACAGAAATTCATCTGTAAACCGTAAAGACTTACGGGCACGGAGGGTGATCAGCCCTGTTGTACCCTGTATTGATCAATACTACATGTATAAGAACGATGTTATCGTTCACTCTGTCCTCCTTGGGCGCATAAAAATTTTCCCATTATCGGGATGTTCATACCTGTCGGGTTTTCATAACAAAGGTCTTATCTTATTCAACAATAATATATAATTCAACATATATGTATATCAAAGGTGTATCAACATGCGATTGAATACAATGATTATCCAAGTGGGGACACTTGTATAATCATTTATAGAAATTAACGAACAGAATATATATAACTGAATTATCATATACTAACATGTTGATAATCAATGGGCGTATATAATATAAGTTTAACAATCTGTACAATAATAACAATAATTCTAAACTTCTCACTTCTGTCCATTGCATAAAGAAAATGCAAAGTTAGGATACTTGCCTGATGCGTTGCTTACACTTTGCAACTTAGTTTTATCTTTTATGAAATTACCTAACATTAATCAGATTATTTTACTGATTAGTACAACATATCTCACACATAACACTGCCTATTGCAGTCAGCACATTCCCTATTCACATTATCACGCATGTTCAACAATCGTTGACTCATAATCAAACATCAACACATTCCTAATCACATTGTCATACAACCTTAATAACCATTGAATCACAAATAAACAGTTAATTAACCAATTTATCTATCTCCAGATTAATTTCTGATCTATGTCGGTCTACCGACAGCTTTATCGGTTAAATATCGAGTCTAAGACTCTAATCCGTAGTTCAATATCCATTTGGATAACTTAAACATCAGTCGCACTATTTTTCATGGCTTTATAATAATTATTAAATAATTATTATCATTTATTATAATTTTTGAAATATCAGAATCATTATTAAATGATTTAAACATTAAACAATTCTACTATCATTAATATTTAATTAATATTAAACTATTAATGAAACCATTGCAAAAATATTAAAGTTATGTATAATAACTCAAAATATTTTTAAAGTATTTATAATACCCTTAAATGATTTTTTAAAAAATTTAAAATCATTATTAAATAATTACCATTAATATTTAAATATTAATGAACTATTTATCCAAATATTAAAAGTCAATAATTATAACTTAAAATATTTTTAAATCATTAATATCCTTTTTAAATGATTTTTAAATAAATAAAACCATTTTTAAACTATTTATTTGATATAATTATTAAATAAATTTAACATCATTAATCATTAAATATCATTAATATTAAATTATTAATGAAATATCCTTTAACTATTAAAAGTTATATTTTATAACTTAAAATATCTTTAAACACTTTATTTTCATTTAAAATGATTATTATAATATTAAAATTATTTTTAAACTAAATTATTTAATATAATTATTAAATAACTTTAATATCATTAACAATAATTAATTAAAGAAATTTACCTTTAAATATTAAAAGTTATATTTTATAACTTAAAATATTTTTAAATACCTTATTATTATTTAAAATGATTTTTAATATAATAAAATCATTTTTTATTCATTTATTTAATTCATTTAATAAATAACTTAGTTATCATTAATATTAATTTATTAATGAAAATTATCACATAATATTAAAAGTTATCAAAAATAACTTAAATTATTTTCTTATATCATAATATAATTTTAAATGATTTTACATGAATTAAAATCATTTTTAAATAATTTATTTAATATTATAATTAAATAAATTAATTACTTTTAATATTTCCAAAAATATTAAATACTAGTAATTGCCCGTGCCTGAAGACACGGCGTAACGAAAAATTAGATTAAAATTCGAAAAATACTTTATTACCTAAAGACTCTTTGCAACTTAAAATCAGACATAATAATTATCATAATTTACCACACTACCACAATAATTAATTTTTCTTTAAAAATAGATATCTAGAAAAAATTAAACTTGTCTACAAAACTTACAATTATCAATAAAAATTATCATAATTCACCACACCACCACAATAATTATTATTATTGTTAGTGTTATTGTTGTTGTTGTTGTTGTTATTATTATTATTATTATTACTATTATTATTATAATTATAATTATAATTATTAATATTAATAATAATATTAATTTTATTATAATTATTATTACTTTATTACTACTACTATTATTATTACTATTATAATAATATTATTATTATATTATAATTATTATTATTTTGAATTAAAATTAGAATGAATCTGAACCGTACTTGTGCTTTCCCACTCAAATCAATTAGAATGCATCAGAATCTTTATTATATAGATTATTATTATTATTGTTGTTGTTATTATTATTATTATTATTATTATTATTATTATTATTATTCTTATTATTTCTATTACTATTACTATTACTGTTACTATTACTATTATAATAATAATAATAATTATTATTATTACTATTATTAGTACTATTATAATTATTATTAGTACTATTATTATTATTATTATATTTATTTTTAGTACTATTATTATTTGTTTTTGTGTGTGTGAAGAAGAGAGGAAAGAGAAAGATTTTGTGTGTGAACATGAGAGAGAGTATGTGTATGAGTGAATTTGATTTGGGCGGGAAGAAATATGAGCCTTTAGATTAAGTTGGAAAAATTAAGTTAGAATGAATCTGAACCGTCTTTGTGCTTTGTCAAATGAAAGATTCAAAATGGGTTCTGTTTTATTATATAGATTTATGAAATATATTTAAAATAATTAAAAACTAATTTTCAGAATTTAAAATAATTTTTAATAATTTATTTTGTATTTTTAATAATTAAAAACTATTTTTTTCTATTTATTAATTAATTTCCAAAAATTATTAATAAAACTGTCGCTAAAGGGCTATAGAGACACTTTCTGTCGCTATAGGTGTTCTTGAGGATTTCCAGAAACATAAACAGTTGTGCTAGGGGGTGGTTTGACCATGAATAACTTTCTGTACAAAATATTTCTAGGCGATCTAACACATACATCTTGTAGTACTCATGTAACACTACAATTAACAACAAACATCATGGCTTAACAACAACAGATCTGGGAGATATTGGCCATCAAAGTAGCTGTCAGAGCTGTTCTTCACGAAGAACAGTTCGAGGTGCCTACTTTGGACCCCTATAACTTGATGATCGTGTAACGTTTATGTGATATATCAATTTCATTGTGTAGACATCATGCAGGACTACAACTATAAAGCTTCATAATATATTAACATCAAAACATGACCAAGATATTTCCGGTCAAACATGAACACGGAAGTTGCTAAAAAAAATTCTGGGTTCGTGTTCTTGAGCAGTTTCGGTCAACGGGTTTTGACCATGAATAACTCCCGATATATAATAGATATGAACTTGATTCTTTTTTCACCTTAAATATCACATTACACTACATATAACAACTTACAAACACCCAAAAAAACTAAATAATCATAGAGATATAAGGCCTGACATTTGCCTAAAAATAACAGATTTCGATTTTTTTTAAAAGTTGGAAAAACTTTGATTTTGAGCACTTTGATTTTATGGGTCATGAATCTAACAACCCAGAACATTAATACACTCCTTATTACACATATTTAACAAATCAATTGCATCAATTAACATCAAATCAAAGGATTTCTAAAATTAGGGTTTTTATACCTTTATGCTTTGATTTTGATTTCTTAGCTTCCAAGTTGTTTGTGATTGGATTATGGTGAACGTGGGGCTGGATAAAGGGACTGATTTAGAAACAAATTTCGTTGGTTTGAGAGAAAATGAGAGTTGGTTGAGTATTGAATAATATTGTCTAGCAAAATCACTTTTTCTCTCTCTCAATCCTTTATATAGACATGCTAGATTCATGAATGGCTGAGTTAAAGGCTAGTTGCTGTCAATTTTCCGTCAATGGAGTGGTTAGGAGTTGGCCAACAACTTCACCTATTTTTAAAACCTACAATTTAGCCTCAATTATACACTTAGGGGCATAATAGTCATTTTCTTAAATTTCTAGAAAATTGCCTTAGGGTTTAGGGTTTAGACATTTTAGTGTTTAGGGTTTAACATTTATCCCTTAAAGATTTAGCAACTAGGATTTTAAAAATTTCCAAATTTAGAATTTAGCAATTAGGGTTTATTACAAAAATAATAATATAAAATAACTAAATTTTAGTTTCTAAAATTAAACAATTTAGGTTTGTTAATTAGATTAATATTCTAATTACTTTATACCGTAACATTAGGGTTTAGATTATATAATTATTGTTAACTTTGCTAATTTAGCAATTAGAGTTTACTCTTTCAGTAATTAGGGATACTAAATTACAATTAGGGTTCCAATTACTAAATTAGGGTTTAATAATTTAGGGTTTCTAAACTTAACAATTATAATCGTAGTACTCATGAATTAATCACATTAATACAATACCCAACAATCTCAAACTCTAATTTCAAATTAGGGTTACTAATTATAGCAATTAGGGTTTCCAGAATTTTAATTAGGGTTTATCTAATTAATACATTAAATACATGACATAATTAATATTATACACTTATAAAATAACCTTATACTCTAATCTGGATCTCAAATTAGGGTTTAACATGATTACTAGGGTTTGGTCAAAATACACCGTAATTAACCAACCATTATCAATACGGTCATACCGTACATATTCATAGCACTGAAAAATCGAAATATAATTAATATAATATTATTATTCTAATACCTTGACAATAATCCAAAATTTGGGTTTGGATTCCATATCTAATTATTCTTTCATATTTAACCTTAATAATTAAGGTAAAATAATTAACTTAATAATCTGTACAAAAATAATTATATTTATTCTAAAAATCACTTCATATATTATTTAAATAATATATGATTATATATTCATGGAAAATAATTAATACAAACATTTTTATCTTAAAATTAATTATTACAAAAATATACTTTATAATAATCAATTATTCTAAAATAAATTTACTTGTAAATATTCATGTTATAAATATATTTTTATTTACCACATAAATACATATACACATAATCTTGTACAAATCCTCATCCTTAAATAAAAAAAAAATTTATACGTAAAATTTCTTATTTATTTATATAGAAAATATCGGGTTGTCACATTCACCCTCCCTTATAAGGATTCCGTCCCCGGAATCACCACTTAAAAACCTACACATAACTGGGTTCATAGCATACACAATCTTTGCAAGTAGATCTCGATCGTGATTGATCGAATCGATCTTTAACTATTCATATTAAGCTTGTCTTTCTGATTAAACGAAAATTTGATTTCTAAAAGAACTCAAATTCCTCCCTCAAAATTTCTTTATAAAATAATTTACTATAAATAAAAAAATTCTAATTACGCCAATAAAAGTTATTCGAATATTACCTGGAACTGCATTGTCAGCTACCACCGTGTCTTGAACCGTCATATTGAAGACCCTTGATGTTGACTTTGTTGGTTTGCTTGATGATGTCGGTCCCGTGATTGCTAATGTTCCACTACCCCTACTAGTATTCTCCTTTCTTGCCTCCACCCTCCTATTCGGACAATCCTTCACCCTATGTTCCAATGATCCACAAATAAAACAACCACTATTCATTCTAGGATTGGGGCAGTTGGGAGAGATATGGCCCTCCTGCCCGCATTTATAACACACAAATTTTTCCTTCAAACACTCCCCAGAGTGGTTCTTTCCACACGTTTTACACTGAATCTCTTGCTTCTTAATTCCTTCTTGCTTCACCTGCACGTTTCCAAAGTAGTTTCCCTTCCTTTTTCAGTCGACACTCCTGCTTCCACTATTAGTCCTCACCTTCTCAGCTCCCTCGACCTTGCTCTTATTTTTCCTTTCCTTGTTGTAGAGGCTCATAGCCTCACTTCCCTCCTCCGCAATTATCGTCTTCTCCAAGAGTGCTGCAAATGTTGGAATCTGCAACACTGCCACCTTGTTATAGAGCCAGGGTTTTAATCCCAGCTCAAATCTCCTCGCCTTCCTAGCCTCCGTATCGACTTGATGCGGAGCAAACCTAGCTAACTCATTGAATTTCGCGGCATATTCTACCACTGACATATCCCCTTGCTTCAACTCCAAAAATCTTTAAAATTCGCCAAGTGATTATCCGGCTGGTTTCCCGATTGCATAGCCTGAGCTATCATATTCGCAAAATGCTGCATCGGGTCTGCTTGTTGTTGTCCTTCAACGTTGTTGACAGACTCTTCTGCCCTCTGATTTCGAGTTTGACGTCTTGGCGGCATTATCTGGTTAAGTAAAAACCATAAATTAACTTACATTCTAAACTTTATCACATAAGTTTAAACTTATTAAACTTGTTTCATAACTCAAACTTTGATTCATATCCATTCATTGCTTTCAAAATATTTTACATATCATAGCACATAGTACTTTAAACATCAGTTATCCCATTGTGACTACAAAAGTCGGGATTTACTTCACCACTTGCACAAAAGTTTTATAATAATGCATTACACAGACATACTAAGCACACATATAATATTAAACACGCTTACACAACATAACCTATACTACCTATTTACTAAGTCTTCTTTCTTGGATAGCTTCTCGCCTGATGATCTTCCTTTCCACAGACAAAACATGCTCCTCGTTTATAGTCAGGATAATACAGAGTAGTATGCCCTTCATAGCCGCAAAGATAACATATTCTTTTCCATTTCTTCTTCCCGGGTTTTCCTAAATCATGGTCTTCTACCTTCCTTTTTCCTTTATCTTTTGGAGCTGCAAACGAAGTGTTGCTTGAGGCTCCCATCTGATTGATTTGGATTTGAAGCTTATCCTGCTCTTCCATTGTTTCTATTAACGCTTGACACAATTGACTGTTAAACAGCTTTTCTGTCTTCCACAACCCTTCTAGAGAAGAAACCTTGTTCCTCAATTCCTGCATCTCCATTGATGCTTCACCAGCTTTAGCTTTAGAGTCTGAATCATTATCTGTCAGATCTATTATTTCCGGATCTGGTACTATGTTTTCCACGATAACCACCTCGTCTGAGTTGGCTTCATTGTGAGCTTCTATTTCCGCTATTGGCTTCGATATTAGCTCCTTCTTTACGACCCATGGGTATCCTAGTTCTTTTCCACCTGACATCTACACACAGCAATTATCCTGATTAGCATATAATATATACACATAACACATAAAGGTTTCATATAAGTTATCTTTTAGTTTGTTTGACGATGAATTTATCCAATCCATCTTTATTTAAACTCTATATGAGTTATTTATATTTTCAACGTTTCTCTCTGTTCTAAGGTTATAGCCTAAGGTCTAACCCACCTAAGGTTTCTAACCCTATAGCTCTGATACCATCCTGTAAAATCCCCGAACCCGGATACTTGAAACTCGAACTCGGTACTTCACGATACCATTTCTATGAGCGGAATACTACTACTAATAATAACAATAATATAAAACTTAAACTTAAATTATAATTACATCAGAGTCTTTCTCCCAAGTACGTAACCTTTAATCATTCATTACATGTCATAACATATATAAATATATATATATATATATCATAGTCTTCATAATCTAAAACTATTACAAACAGTAGCATATAAAGTCATTCAGTAACTTTTCCTTTTCCTTTGTTCTTGACAGATCCTTCTGGTCCTTCACACTTAGCTGAAAACATTTAAATTAAGCAAGGATGAGCATTTTATTTCCCAGCAAGTATTATATATATATAGGCTGAAAGAATTTAAATGTTTTCTTTATAATATTCTTCTACAACTAGTCAGTAGTTGTGAAGTAATCTATACCAATAATAATAACATAACAACCCTCTTTCAAATTTTTGAAACTACGTATTGACTATACATGGGGTTTCTGTGACATACTATGAACATTGTTTTCATTTTCGAAAAGGTTTGAACAGAAATTCATCTGTAAACCGTCATGACTTACGGGCACGGAGGGTGATCAGCCCTGTTGTACCCTGTATTGATCAATACTACATGTATAAGAACGATGTTATCGTTCACTCTGTCCTCCTTGGGCGCATAAAAATTTTCCCATTATCGGGATGTTCATACCTGTCGGGTTTTTATAACAAAGGTCTTATTTTATTCAACAATAATATATAATTCAACATATATGTATATCAAAGGTGTATCAACATGCGATTGAATACAATGATTATCCAAGTGGGGACACTTGTATAATCATTTTTAGAAATTAACGAACAGAATATATATAACTGAATTATCATATACTAACATGTTGATAATCAATGGGCGTATATAATATAAGTTTAACAATCTGTACAATAATAACAATAATTCTAAACTTCTCACTTCTGTCCATTGCATAAAGAAAATGCAAAGTTAGGATACTTGCCTGATGCGCTGCTTACACTTTGCAACTTAGTTTTATCTTTTATGAAATTACCTAACATTAATCAGATTATTTTACTGATTAGTACAACATATCGCACACATAACACTGCCTATTGCAGTCAGCACATTCCCTATTCACATTATCACGCATGTTCAACAATCGTTGACTCATAATCAAATATCAACACCTTCCGAATCACATTGTCATACAACCTTAATAACCATTGAATCACAAATAAACAGTTAATTAACCAATTTATCTAAGTCCAGATTAATTTCTAATCTATGTCGGTCTACCGACAACTTTATCGGTTAAATATCGAGTCTAAGACTCTAATCCGTAGTTCAATATCTATTTGGATAACTTAAACATCAGTCGCACTATTTTTCATGGCTTTATAATAATTATTAAATAATTATTATCATTTATTATAATTTTTGAAATATCAGAATCATTATTAAATGATTTAAACATTAAACAATTCTACTATCATTAATATTTAATTAATATTAAACTATTAATGAAACCATTGCCAAAATATTAAAGTTATGTATAATAACTCAAAATATTTTTAAAGTATTTATAATACCCTTAAATGATTTTTTAAAAAATTTAAAATCATTATTAAATAATTACCATTAATATTTAAATATTAATGAACTATTTATCCAAATATTAAAAGTCAATAATTATAAATTAAAATATTTTTAAATCATTAATATCCTTTTTAAATGATTTTTAAATAAATAAAACCATTTTTAAACTATTTATTTGATATAATTATTAAATAAATTTAACATCATTAATCATTAAATATCATTAATATTAAATTATTAATGAAATATCCTTTAAATATTAAAAGTTATATTTTATAACTTAAAATATCTTTAAACACTTTATTTTCATTTAAAATGATTATGATAATATTAAAATCATTTTTAAACTAAATTATTTAATATAATTATTAAATAACTTTAATATCATTAACAATAATTAATTAATGAAATTTACCTTTAAATATTAAAAGTTATATTTTATAACTTAAAATATTTTTAAATACCTTATTATTATTTAAAATGATTTTTAATATAATAAAATCATTTTTAATTCATTTATTTAATTCATTTAATAAATAACTTAATTATCATTAATATTAATTTATTAATGAAAATTATCACATAATATTAAAAGTTATCAAAAATAACTTAAATTATTTTCTTATATCATAATATAATTTTAAATGATTTTTCATGAATTAAAATCATTTTTAAATAATTTATTTAATATTATAATTAAATAAATTAATTACTTTTAGTATTCCCAAAAATATTAAATACTAGTAATTGCCCGTGCCTGAAGACACGGCGTAACAAAAAATTAGATTAAAATTCAAAAAATACTTTATTACCTAAAGACTCTTTGCAACTTAAAATCAGACATAATAATTATCATAATTTACCACACTACCACAATAATTAATTTTTCTTTAAAAATAGATATCTAGAAAAAATTAAACTTGTCTACAAAACTTACAATTATCAATAAAAATTATCATAATTCACCACACCACCACAATAATTATTATTATTGTTATTATTATTGTTATTGTTATTGTTGTTGTTGTTGTTGTTATTATTATTATTATTACTATTATTATTATAATTATAATTATAATTAATAATATTAATATTAATATTAATTTTATTATAATTATTATTACTTTATTACTACTACTATTATTATTACTATTATAATAATATTATTATTATATTATAATTATTATTATTTTGAATTAAAATTAGAATGAATCTGAACCGTACTTGTGCTTTCCCACTCAAATCAATTAGAATGCGTCAGAATCTTTATTATATAGATTATTATTATTATTATTGTTGTTGTTATTATTATTATTATTATTATTATTATTATTATTTCTATTACTATTACTATTACTATTACTATTACTATTACTATTATAATAATAATAATAATAATAATTACTATTATTAGTACTATTATAATTATTATTATTAGTACTATTATTATTATTATTATATTTATTTTTAGTACTATTATTATTTGTTTTTGTGTGTGTGAAGAAGAGAGGAAAGAGAAAGATTTTGTGTGTGAACATGAGAGAGAGTATGTGTATGAGTGAATTTGATTTGGGCGGGAAGAAATATGAGCCTTTAGATTAAGTTGGAAAAATTAAGTTAGAATGAATCTGAACCGTCTTTGTGCTTTGTCAAATGAAAGATTCAAAATGGGTTCTGTTTTATTATATAGATTTATGAAATATATTTAAAATAATTAAAAACTAATTTTCAGAATTTAAAATAATTTTTAATAATTTATTTTGTATTTTTAATAATTAAAAACTATTTTTTTCTATTTATTAATTAATTTCCGAAAATTATTAATAAAACTGTCGCTAAAGGGCTATAGCGACACTTTCTGTGGCTATAGGTGTTCTTGAGGATTTCCAGAAACATAAACCAGTGTGCTAGGGGGTGGTTTGACCATGAATAACTTTTTGTACAAAATGTTTCTAGGCAATCTAACACATACATCTTGTAGTACTCATGTAACACTATAATTAACAACAAACATTATGGCTTAACAACAACAGATCTGGGAGATATTGGCCATCAAAGTAGCTGTCAGAGCTGTTCTTCACGAAGAACAGTTCGAGGTGCCTAATTTGGACCCCTATAACTTGATGATCGTGTAACGTTTATGTGATATATCAATTTCATTGTGTAGACATCATGCAGGACTACAACTATAAAGCTTCATAACATATTAACATCAAAACATGAGCAAGATATTTCCGGTCAAACATGAACACGGAAGTTGCTAAAAAAAATTCTGTGTTCGTGTTCTTGAGCAGTTTCGGTCAACGGGTTTTGACCATGAATAACTCCCGATATATAATAGATATGAACTTGATTCTTTTTTCACCTTAAAGATCACATTACACTACATATAACAACTTACAAACACCCAAAAAAACTAAATAATCATAGAGATATAAGGCCTGACATTTGCCTAAAAATAACAGATTTTGATTTTTTTTAAAAGTTGGAAAAACTTTGATTTTGAGCACTTTGATTTTATGGGTCATGAATCTAACAACCCAGAACATTAATACACTCCTTATTACACATATTTAACAAATCAATTGCATCAATTAACATCAAATCAAAGGATTTCTAAAATTAGGGTTTTTATACCTTTATGCTTTGATTTTGATTTCTTAGCTTCCAATTTGTTTGTGATTGGATTATGGTGAACGTGGGGCTGGATAAAGGGACTGATTTAGAAACAAATTTCGTTGGTTTGAGAGAAAATGAGAGTTGGTTGAGTATTGAATAATATTGGCTAGCAAAATCACTTTTTCTCTCTCTCAATCTTTTATATAGACATGCTAGATTCATGAATGGCTGAGTTAAAGGCTTGTTGCTGTCAATTTTCCGTCAATGGAGTGGTTAGGAGTTGGCCAACAACTTCACCTATTTTCAAAACCTACAATTTAGCCTCAATTATACACTTAGGGGCATAATAGTCATTTTCTTAAATTTCTAGAAAATTGCCTTAGGGTTTAGGTTTTAGACATTTTAGTTTTTAGGGTTTAACATTTATCCCTTAAAGATTTAGCAATTAGGATTTCAAAAATTTCTAAATTTAGAATTTAGCAATTAGGGTTTATTACAAAAATAATAATATAAAATAACTAAATTTTAGTTTCTAAAATTAAACAATTTAGGTTTGTTAATTAGATTAATATTCTAATTACTTTATACCGTAACATTAGGGTTTAGATTATATAATTATTGTTAACTTTGCTAATTTAGCAATTAGGGTTTACTCTTTCGGTAATTAGGGATACCAAATTACAATTAGGGTTCCAATTACTAAATTATGGTTTAATAATTTAGGGTTTCTAAATTTAACAATTATAATCGTAGTACTCGTGAATTAATCACATTAATACAATAACCAACAATCTCAAACTCTAATTTCAAATTAGGGTTACTAATTATAGCAATTAGGGTTTCCAGAATTTTAATTAGGGTTTACCTAATTAATACATTAAATACATGACATAATTAATATTATATACTTATAAAATAACCTTATACTCTAATCTGGATCTCAAATTAGGGTTTAATTTGATTACTAGGGTTTGGTCAAAATACACCGTAATTAACCAACCATTATCAATACAGTCATACCGTAAATATTCATAGCACTGAAAAATCGAAATATAATTAATATAATATTATTATTCTAATACCTTGACAATAATCCAAAATTTGGGTTTGGATTCAATATCTAATTATTCTTTCATATTTAACCTTAATAATTAAGGTAAAATAATTAACTTAATAATCTGTACAAAAATAATTATATTTATTCTAAAAATCACTTCATATATTATTTAAATAATATATGATTATATATTCATTTAAAATAATTAATACAAACATTTTTATCTTAAAATTAATTATTATAAAAATATACTTTATAATAATCAATTATTCTAAAATAAATTTACTTGTAAATATTCATGTTATAAATATATTTTTATTTGCCACATAAATACATACACATAATCTTGTACAAATCCTCATCCTTAAATAAAAAAAAAATTTATACGCAAAATTTCTTCTTTATTTATATAGAAAATATCGGGTTGTCACATTCACCCTCCCTTATAAGGATTCCGTCCCCGGAATCACCACTTAAAAACCTACACATAACTGGGTTCATAGCATACACAATCTTTGCAAGTAGATCTCGATCGTGATTGATCGAATCGATCTTTAACTATTCACATTAAGCTTGTCTTTCTGATTAAACGAAAATTTGATTTCTAAAAGAACTCAAATTCCTCCCTCAAAATTTCTTTATAAAATAATTTACTATAAATAGAAAAATTCTAATTACGCCAATAAAAGTTATTCGAATATTACCTGGAACTGCATTTCCAGCTACCACCGTGTCTTGAACCGTCATATTGAAGACCCTTGATGTTGACTTTGTTGGTTTGCTTGATGATGTCGGTCCTGTGATTGCTAATGTTCCACTACCCCTACCAGTATTCTCCTTTCCTGCCTCCACCCTCCTATTCGGACAATCCTTAACCCTATGTTCCAATGATCCACAAATAAAACAACCACTATTCATTCTAGGATTGGGGCAGTTGGGAGAGATATGGCCCTCCTGCCCGCATTTATAACACACAAATTTTCCCTTCAAACACTCCCCAGAGTGGTTCTTTCCACACGTTTTACACTGAATCCCTTGCTTCTTAATTCCTTCTTGCTTCACCTGCACGTTTCCAAAGTAGTTTCCCTTCCTTTTTCCGTCGACACTCCTGCTTCCACTATTAGTCCTCACCTTCTCAGCTCCCTCGACCTTGCTCTTGTTTTTCCTTTCCTTGTTGTAGAGGCTCATAGCCTCACTTCCCTCCTCCGCAATTATCGTCTTCTCCAAGAGTGCTGCAAATGTTGGAATCTGCAACACTGCCACCTTGTTATAGAGCCAGGGTTTTAATCCCAGCTCAAATCTCCTCGCCTTCCTAGCCTCCGTATCGACTTGATGCGGAGCAAACCTAGCTAACTCATTGAATTTCGCGGCATATTCTGCCACTGACATATCCCCTTGCTTCAACTCCAAAAATTTTACCTCCATTCTAGACTGCATACTGGCTGAAAAATAGTTCTCGAAAAATAAAGTCTTAAATCTATCCCACGCTACCACATCTGCTCCTGCCCTCACCTGATTCGCTTCCCACCAGAAATTTGCCTCACCCTTCATCATATAGGTGGCAAAAGAGGTCTTTTTCCCCTCAGCTACCCTAGCTATTATAAACGCCTTCTCAATTTCCTTAACCCAAGTTTGGGCTTCTACAGGGTCAGTCGTACCTTTGAATTCTGGCGGTCCTACAACCTTAAAATCTTTAAAATTCGCCAAGTGATTATCCGGCTGGTTTCTCGGTTGCATAGCCTGAGCTATCATATTCGCAAAATGCTGCATCGGGTCTGCTTGTTGTTGTCCTTCAACGTTGTTGACAGACTCTTCTGCCCTCTGATTTCGAGTTTGACGTCTTGGCGGCATTATCTGGTTAAGTAAAAACCATAAATTAACTTACATTCTAAACTTTATCACATAAGTTTAAACTTATTAAACTTGTTTCATAACTCAAACTTTGATTCATATCCATTCATTGCTTTCAAAATATTTTACATATCATAGCACATAGTACTTTAAACATCAGTTATCCCATTGTGACTACAAAAGTCGGGATTTACTTCACCACTTGCACAAAAGTTTTATAATAATGCATTACACAGACATACTAAGCACACATATAATATTAAACACGCTTACACAACATAACCTATACTACCTATTTACTAAGTCTTCTTTCTTGGATAGCTTCTCGCCTGATGATCTTCCTTTCCACAGACAAAACATGCTCCTCGTTTATAGTCAGGATAATACAGAGTAGTATGCCCTTCATAGCCGCAAAGATAACATATTCTTTTCCATTTCTTCTTCCCAGGTTTTCCTAAATCATGGTCTTCTACCTTCCTTTTTCCTTTATCTTTTGGAGCTGCAAACGAAGTGTTGCTTGAGGCTCCCATCTGATTGATTTGGATTTGAAGCTTATCCTGCTCTTCCATTGTTTCTATTAACGCTTGACGCAATTGACTGTTAAGCAGCTTTTCTGTCTTCCACAACCCTTCTAGAGAAGAAACCTTGTTCCTCAATTCCTGCATCTCCATTGATGCTTCACCAGCTTCAGCTTTAGAGTCTGAATCATTATCTGTCAGATCTATTATTTCTGGATCTGGTACTATGTTTTCCACGATAACCACCTCGTCTGAGTTGGCTTCATTGTGAGCTTCTATTTCCGCTATTGGCTTCGATATTAGCTCATTCTTTACGACCCGTGGGTATCCTAGTTCTTTTCCACCTGACATCTACACACAGCAATTATCCTGATTAGCATATAATATATACACATAACACATAAAGGTTTCATATAAGTTATCTTTTAGTTTGTTTGACGATGAATTTATCCAATCCATCTTTATTTAAACTCTATAAGAGTTATTTATATTTTCAACGTTTCTCTCTGTTCTAAGGTTATAGCCTAAGGTCTAACCCACCTAAGGTTTCTAACCCTATAGCTCTGATACCATCCTGTAAAATCCCCGAACCCGGATACTTGAAACCCGAACTCGGTACTTCACGATACCATTTCTATGAGCGGAATACTACTAATAATAATAACAATAATATAAAACTTAAACTTAAATTATAATTACATCAGAGTCTTTCTCCCAAGTACGTAACCTTTAATCATTCATTACATGTCATAACATATATAAATATATATATATATATATATATATATATATATATATATATATATATCATAGTCTTCATAATCTAAAACTATTACAAACAGTAGCATATAAAGTCATTCAGCAACTTTTCCTTTTCCTTTGTTCTTGACAGATCCTTCTGGTCCTTCACACTTAGCTGAAAACATTTAAATTAAGCAAGGATGAGCATTTTATTGCCCAACAAGTATTATATATATATAGGCTGAAAGAATTTAAATGTTTTCTTTATAATATTCTTCTACAACTAGTCAGTAGTTGTGAAGTAATGAAGTAATCTATACCAATAATAATAACATAACAACCCTCTTTCAAATTTTTGAAACTACGTATTGACTATACATGGGGTTTCTGTGACATACTATGAACATTGTTTTCATTTTCGAAAAGGTTTGAACAGAAATTCATCTGTAAACCGTCATGACTTACGGGCACGGAGGGTGATCAGCCCTGTTGTACCCTGTATTGATCAATACTACATGTATAAGAACGATGTTATCGTTCACTCTGTCCTCCTTGGGCGCATAAAAATTTTCCCATTATCGGGATGTTCATACCTGTCGGGTTTTCATAACAAAGGTCTTATCTTATTCAACAATAATATATAATTCAACATATATGTATATCAAAGGTGTATCAACATGCGATTGAATACAATGATTATCCAAGTGGGGACACTTGTATAATCATTTATAGAAATTAACGAACAGAATATATATAACTGAATTATCATATACTAACATGTTGATAATCAATGGGCGTATATAATATAAGTTTAACAATCTGTACAATAATAACAATAATTCTGAACTTCTCACTTCTGTCCATTGCATAAAGAAAATGCAAAGTTAGGATACTTGCCTGATGCGCTGCTTACACTTTGCAACTTAGTTTTATCTTTTATGAAATTACCTAACATTAATCAGATTATTTTACTGATTAGTACAACATATCGCACACATAACACTGCCTATTGCAGTCAGCACATTCCCTATTCACATTATCACGCATGTTCAACAATCGTTGACTCATAATCAAACATCAACACCTTCCGAATCACACTGTCATACAACCTTAATAACCATTGAATCACAAATAAACAGTTAATTAACCAATTTATCTAAGTCAAGATTAATTTCTGATCTATGTCGGTCTACCGACAGCTTTATCGGTTAAATATCGAGTCTAAGACTCTAATCCGTAGTTCAATATCCATTTGGATAACTTAAACATCAGTCGCACTATTTTTCATGGCTTTATAATAATTATTAAATAATTATTATCATTTATTATAATTTTTGAAATATCAGAATCATTATTAAATGATTTAAACATTAAACAATTCTACTATCATTAATATTTAATTAATATTAAACTATTAATGAAACCAATGCCAAAATATTAAAGTTATGTATAATAACTTAAAATATTTTTAAAGTATTTATAATACCCTTAAATGATTTTTTAAAAAATTTAAAATCATTATTAAATAATTACCATTAATATTTAAATGTTAATGAACTATTTATCCAAATATTAAAAGTCAATAATTATAACTTAAAATATTTTTAAATCATTAATATCCTTTTTAAAAGATTTTTAAATAAATAAAACCATTTTTAAACTATTTATTTGATATAATTATTAAATAAATTTAACATCATTAATCATTAAATATCATTAATATTAAATTATTAATGAAATATCATTTAAATATTAAAATTTATATTTTATAACTTAAAATATCTTTAAACACTTTATTTTCATTTAAAATAATTATTATAATATTAAAATCATTTTTAAACTAAATTATTTTATATATTTATTAAATAACTTTAATATCATTAACAATAATTAATTAATGAAATTTACCTTTAAATATTAAAAGTTATATTTTATAACTTAAAATATTTTTAAATACCTTATTATTATTTAAAATGATTTTTAATATAATAAAATCATTTTTAATTCATTTATTTAATTCATTTAATAAATAACTTAATTATCATTAATATTAATTTATTAATGAAAATTATCACATAATATTAAAAGTTATCAAAAATAACTTAAATTATTTTCTTATATCATAATATAATTTTAAATGATTTTTCATGAATTAAAATCATTTTTAAATAATTTATTTAATATTATAATTAAATAAATTAATTACTTTTAATATTCCCAAAAATATTAAATACTAGTAATTGCCCGTGCCTGAAGACACGGCGTAACGAAAAATTAGATTAAAATTCGAAAAATACTTTATTACCTAAAGACTCTTTGCAACTTAAAATCAGACATAATAATTATCATAATTTATCACACTACCACAATAATTAATTTTTCTTTAAAAATAGATATCTAGAAAAAATTAAACTTGTCTACAAAACTTACAATTATCAATAAAAATTATCATAATTCACCACACCACCACAATAATTATTATTATTGTTATTATTATTGTTATTGTTATTGTTGTTGTTGTTATTATTATTATTATTATTACTATTATTATTATAATTATTAATATTAATATTAATATTAATATTAATTTTATTATAATTATTATTACTTTATTACTACTACTATTATTATTACTATTATAATAATATTATTATTATATTATAATTATTATTATTTTGAATTAAAATTAGAATGAATCTGAACCGTACTTGTGTTTTTCCACTCAAATCAATTAGAATGCATTAGAATCTTTATTATATAGATTATTATTATTATTGTTGTTGTTGTTGTTATTATTATTATTATTATTATTATTATTATTATTATTATTATTATTATTATTATTATTTCTATTACTATTACTATTACTATTACTATTATAATAATAATAATAATAATAATAATTATTACTATTATTAGTACTATTATAATTATTATTATTATTAGTACTATTATTATTATTATTATATTTATTTTTAGTACTATTATTATTTGTTTTTGTGTGTGTGAAGAAGAGAGGAAAGAGAAAGATTTTGTGTGTGAACATGAGAGAGAGTATGTATATGAGTGAATTTGATTTGGGCGGGAAGAAATATGAGCCTTTAGATTAAGTTGGAAAAATTAAGTTAGAATGAATCTGAACCGTCTTTGTGCTTTGTCAAATGAAAGATTCAAAATGGGTTCTGTTTTATTATATAGATTTATGAAATATATTTAAAATAATTAAAAACTAATTTTCAGAATTTAAAATAATTTTTAATAATTTATTTTGTATTTTTAATAATTAAAAACTATTTTTTTCTATTTATTAATTAATTTCCGAAAATTATTAATAAAACTGTCGCTAAAGGGCTATAGCGACACTTTCTGTCGCTATAGGTGCTCTTGAGGATTTCCAGAAACATAAACCAGTGTGCTAGGGGGTGGTTTGACCATGAATAACTTTCTGTACAAAATGTTTCTAGGTGATCTAACACATACATCTTGTAGTGCTCATGTAACACTATAATTAACAACAAACATCATGGCTTAACAACAACAGATCTGGGAGATATTGGCCATCAAAGTAGCTGTCAGAGCTGTTCTTCACGAAGAACAGTTCGAGGTGCCTACTTTGGACCCCTATAACTTGATGATCGTGTAACGTTTATGTGATATATCAATTTCATTGTGTAGACATCATGCAGGACTACAACTATAAAGCTTCATAACATATTAACATCAAAACATGAGCAAGATATTTCCGGTCAAACATGAACACGGAAGTTGCTAAAAAAAATTCTGGGTTCGTGTTCTTGAGCAGTTTCGGTCAACGGGTTTTGACCATGAATAACTCCCGATATATAATAGATATGAACTTGATTCTTTTTTCACCTTAAAGATCACATTACACTACATATAACAACTTACAAACACCCAAAAAAACTAAATAATCATAGAGATATAAGGCCTGACATTTGCCTAAAAATAACAGATTTCGGTTTTTTTAAAAGTTGGAAAAACTTTGATTTTGAGCACTTTTATGTTATGGGTCATGAATCTAACAACCCAGAACATTAATACACTCCTTATTACACATATTTAACAAATCAATTGCATCAATTAACATCAAATCAAAGGATTTCTAAAATTAGGGTTTTTATACCTTTATGCTTTGATTTTGATTTCTTAGCTTCCAAGTTGTTTGTGATTGGATTATGGTGAACGTGGGGCTGGATAAATGGACTGATTTAGCAATAAATTTTTGTTGGTTTGAGAGAAAATGAGAGTTGGTTGAGTATCGAATAAAATTGGCTAGCAAAATCACTTTTTCTCTCTCTAAATCCTTTATATAGACATGCTAGATTCATGAATGGCTGAGTTAAAGGCTTGTTGCTGTCAATTTTCTGTCAATGGAGTGGTTAGGAGTTGGCCAACAACTTCACCTATTTTCAAAACCTACAATTTAGCCTCAATTATACATTTAGGGGCATAATAGTCATTTCCTTAAATTTCTAGAAAATTGCCTTAGGGTTTAGGGTTTAGACATTTTAGTGTTTAGGGTTTAACATTTATCCCTTAAAGATTTAGCAACTAGGATTTCAAAAATTTCCAAATTTAGGATTTAGCAATTAGGGTTTATTACAAAAATAATAATATAAAATAACTAAATTTTAGTTTCTAAAATTAGACAATTTTGGTTTGTTAATTAGATTAATATTCTAATTACTTTATACCGTAACATTAGGGTTTAGATTATATAATTATTGTTGACTTTGCTAATTTAGCAATTAGGGTTTACTCTTTCGGTAATTAGGGATACCAAATTACAATTAGGGTTCCAATTACTAAATTAGGGTTTAATAATTTAGGGTTTCTAAATTTAACAATTATAATCGTAGTACTCGTGAATTAATCACATTAATACAATACACAACAATCTCAAACTCTAATTTCAAATTAGGGTTACTAATTATAGCAATTAGGGTTTCCAGAATTTTAATTAGGGTTTACCTAATTAATACATTAAATACATGACATAATTAATATTATACACTTATAAAATAACCTTATACTATAATTTGGATCTCAAATTAGGGTTTAACATGATTACTAGGGTTTGGTCAAAATACACCGTAATTAACCAACCATTATCAATACGGTCATACCGTACATATTCATAGCACTGAAAAATCGAAATATAATTAATATAATATTATTATTCTAATAACTTGACAATAATCCAAAATTAGGGTTTGGATTCCATATCTGATTATTCTTTCATATTTAACCTTAATAATTAAGGTAAAATAATTAACTTAATAATCTGTACAAAAATAATTATATTTATTCTAAAAATCACTTCATATATTATTTAAATAATATATGATTATATATTCATGGAAAATAATTAATACAAACATTTTTATCTTAAAATTAATTATTATAAAAATATACTTTATAATAATCAATTATTCTAAAATAAATTTACTTGTAAATATTCATGTTATAAATATATTTTTATTTACCACATAAATACATATACACATAATCTTGTACAAATTCTCATCCTTAAATAAAAAAAAAATTATACGCAAAATTTCTTATTTATTTTGTATATAAACACAAAATTTTCCGGGATTCACTATTTGGTCAAAAAGTTAACAGTTGACTTTTTCGGGAAAAGTCAAACTTCAAAATTTCAAATTTTATATTTTTGATAAAAATAGTTTCATTATGTTGGAATTGTCTGTGTTAGTGAAAATCGACATTTATTCTGATGATAATTGATGTCTAGGGGTTATATTGATAAATCGGGTAATTTATCGGATAAATGAGCAATTAATTGCTACTAATTCACATGCTTATATAACTATTTGTTCACATATGTGTACTATTGAATCACATTATTTACTATTAGGGGAGTTGGTGCAAGATTGATAATACTTGCATGACTAAATTAAAAATGGAGGTATAGATGGAGGTACTATCCTGAAATTCGTATTTTTCACATTATTATACTATTGATTCACATTATTTACTATTAGGGGAGTTGGTGCAAGATTGATAATACTTGCAGGACTAAATTATAAATAAAAGAAAAGTTGGAGGGTTTGTACCGTAATTTTTGAGCCCCAAAACGTGCAATTATCGAAACTATATTTTCCTATAAATAGAAGCTTATTCTTCTTTCATTTCTCACCAATTCACAAAAGCTTTAGAGCGATTATTATAGAGAGAAATTATAGAGAGAAAGAAAAAGAGAAATCTGCTACCTCACTATTTCAGTATCCAGTTTTTTCCAAGGTAGGGAGTATTATTTCTTTCTTATCTATGAAGAGAACTTCTGTTATTCCATTCTTTATTATTCTGTTGGAATAACCTATATACGTGGGCTACCCTATACTTGGTGAAATTCTTCTATTGTTCCAATCTTTATCATTCTGTTGGAACATCCTGTCTGTGCGTTCTACGCCGGACCTGGTTCCGTCTTTATTATTCTGTTGGAATATCATGTCTGTGCGTTTTACGCCGGACCTGATCCCGTCTTTATTATTCTATTGGAATATATTGTCTGTGCGTTTTACGTCGCACCTGATTCCGTCATTATTATTATGTTGGAATATCATGTCTGTGCGTTTTACGCCGGACCTGATTCCGTTATTTATTATTCTATTGGAATAACCTGCCTGTGTGGTCTATCGCATGCTTGATGATTTCTTTTGTTATTCCATTTCTTATTATACTCAATTGATTAAAGTTTTGACTTCTATACTCCATGAAATTAGTGGAATATCCTTGATATTTGCGCTTCATCCATTATCTTTTCATGGAAATATTCTTCAGAGCATTCTTGAATTTTACTCTACAAAGCAGTATCATGTTGACAATTTGGACGTTATTAGTTCCTGGATAAATTAATTCTTGAACTTTTTTTTATTGAATTCTTATATCATTGTCATCATCATCATGTTTATATTTTGTTGAAAGTCATCTGTGGCCTATAGTGCATAAATGGACTTGGTATGATTATGACCAAGAATTATTCGGTGTAATCATGACCGTAATGTTACAAATGCTGTGGAAAAAGTCCTCATTGGCCCGTAGAGCATTGATGGACAGTTGTTGGCATGATCATGACCATTATTGAATACACAAATATTCTTGGCCCGTAGTGCATGGATAATTGTGGTCGTGATACTAAAAAATATCCTTGGCCGTAATGTAGAGGTGATTCGATGATGTGGATTATTTATTAAGCTGAGTCCCAGCGATAAAAGTGATGAAAATCCTTCTAAATCATAAATGATAATAGATTTTATTCTCTACTTGACTCTTTTAATGGATTTCTTGTTCCGCTGCAGTTAAACTTGATGGTTGTTATATTGTATCAGTTTAACACTGTTGAAGGCTAACGATAATATATTCTGCATTATTTTAGTCATAATATTTCCTACTGGGCTAGTTGAGCTCACCCTTTTACTTTTATTGTTCTCTTCAGGAAATGAGAACGTAGCAGGGACTAGTCGGGGAACGGAGTGACGGACCAGATGATAGCATTAGCAGTCCTCACTATTCTGTGAAATAGTGTAATAATAATTGTAATAAGGACTCCTTTTGAGTTTGTATAATCTCTAGTAGACAATATTTGTATTCAAACTCACAGTTTATGTTTTGTCGTATTGTACACAACAATTGTATTATTTAGTTGTATTTGAATTTATGTACCTTGTAAGTGGCGTCCCAAGATGGGTGACGTATACCTAATTTTGGGGGCGTCACAGTTCGTATCAAAGCTTAGGGATATGATCCCTGGCTAAGATGTGAGACTAGAACTAGGAGGGGAGAGACGGGGAATTCTTTCGCTAGTATGACCTAACTAAGTTTATTTGGTATTTGATTGGTCGGTCAGAGTATAGTGATAATATGTTCCATGTCAATTAACTCTTGTTTTGTGGCAGTGTTTGAAAATGGCATCCGAGAATTTTGAGGACATAAATGGAACACAGGAGACCGTTGAGTCTCCACAGATCAATAACCAGGATAACGTGCATCAGGAAGGCGACAATCCTCATGCAAACAACAACACTAACCAAATGATGAATGATGGAATGTTCCGAGGCTTCATGCATTTCATGCAACATCAGGCAAGAGCGACTCCTGTTCAAAATACAGGTGTAAACACAGGAAACTCTCGGATGGTCATCGCTAAACAATTCAAGGAGCTGAGACCACCGGAGTTTATTGGAGAGCCAAAACCACTTAAGGCGGAAGCATGGATAAAGCAAATCACCAAGATATTTGATGTCTTGGGATGCTCCTAGGAGCAAAAGGTTCCCTTCGCAACCTTTATGTTGCGTGAAGAAGCAGATTACTGGTGGGAATCTGCAAAACGTACCCAGCCTGACGCACTCAAGATGTCTTGGGAGAAGTTTCAAGAGCTGTTCAGCGACAAGTACTTTCCCGAAAGTATTCGTCACATGAAGGAGGTGGAGTTTATCAAGTTGGAACAAAACAATATGACCGTGTCGCAATACGAGGCTAAATTTACAGAGTTATCCCGGTTTGCATCCCATTTGGTCGATAATGAGGAGCGAATGACACGAATGTTTTTAAGAGGTTTGAAACTGGAGATACATCAATATCTTATTTCTCATAAACTGTGTTTGTACTCAGATGTTGTAAATAGGGCTCAGTTATTGGAGCGCGGTAACGAGTCAACGCAACCAAGAGAAAGCAGCCGACAACATGAAAATACCAGTGGTATCAGTCATCGAACCGGTGACAACAAACGTGGAGGGAATCAACATGCCAGAAATGGTAACCACTTCGGTGGTAATCATGGCCAAGACAGTAAAAATGGACATTTCAAGAAAAGGAGATTCAACAATGATGGAAAGACGTCAGCACCAGCAACCGTGGTTAAGGAAAGAGAACGACCACCTATCATATGCTTCAAATGCGGAGGGGAGGGACATATCAGTCCAAACTGCGCGATGCCATCCAAAGCGTGTTATAATTGTGGAAGAGAAGGTCACCTAGCCCGATTTTATCGTTCGTCGAAGATAAGTTCAGCTAGGATGAAGGCACCAAAGGCCGTCCCAGAAAAGTCAAAGCTGGTGGTGCAAGGGAGAGTATTTGTTGTGACCTCCCAGAAAGCAAGAAACCCGAACGAGGTCATCACGGGTAAGCTTATCATAAACTCTAGTGAAGTCTATACCTTATTTGATACCGGTTCTACCCATTCTTTTATTTCTCCTACTTGCGCTCAACGTTTAAATTTGACTCCGGAGAAATTAGACTTTGACTTATCTGTTGAAACTCCATTAGGAGAAACCATCATTACATCCACTGTTTATAAGTCTTATTTGATTCAAATCAGTAACCGCACGTTACCTGTAGATCTTATCTCCTTAAAATACTTGCATTTGACGCGATTCTAGGGATTGATTGGTTAACTACTCATCATGCTAAAATTGATTGTTTTCGTAAGGTTGTTAGCTTTCATATTCCTAATAAACCTATTATGCAAATTCAAGCGACCAAACCATTAAAATCAATCACGGTCATCTCAAGTCATAAAGCTATTCACTTATTGAAAAACGGATGTCAAGCTTTCTTAGCTCATGTCACGGATTTAAACAAAAATACGTCAGATTTGAAGGATATTTCTATTTTTAATAAATTTCCTGACGTATTCCCTGAAGAACTTCCTGGTCTACCCCCAGAGCGTGAAGTTGGATTTTGTATCGACCTTGAACTTGGTACAAAACCCATTTACAAATCCCCATATCGAATGGCTCCTATAGAACTTCAGGAGTTAAAGACTCAATTACAGGAATTGTTAGACATTGGTTTCATTCGTCCTAGTACGTCTCCTTAGGGTGCCCCTGTTCTATTCGTGAAGAAGAAAGATTGGAGTATAAGACTTTGTATTGATTATCAGGAGTTGAATCATGTCACCATCAAAAATAGGTACCTATTGCCACGTATTGATGACCTGTTTGATTAGTTACAAGGAGCACAATTTTTTTCAAAGATCGATCTTCGTTCTGGATATCATCAACTGAAGGTTAAAACTTAGGATATTCCAAAGACTGCCTTCAGAACTCGGTACGGGCATTATGAATTCTTAGTCATGTCTTTTGGAATGACTAATGCTCCTGCTGCATTCATGGATATGATGAACTGAGTATTCAAGGAATATTTGGATCACTTTGTGGTCGTCTTTATTGATGTCATCCTTATTTATTCCAAAAGCCGTGAAGATCATGAGCAACCATTGAGGCTGATACTCCAAAAGCTTCATGAATATAAGCTTTATGCCAAGTTAAAGAAATGCAAGTTTTAGCTTGAGGAAGTAGCGTTCCTTGGGCACGTAGTATTAAGTTATGGAATATCCGTTGACCCGACAAAGATTGAAGCTATTCAAAGCTGGGAACAACCCAAATCAGTGACCGAAGTACGTAGCTTTCTCTGTTTAACTGGTTATTATCGGAGATTCATGGAAGGATTTTCTCGAATCACTACTCCATTAACTCAGCTGACTCGGAAAGATACAAAGTTCGGTTGGAGCGAGGAATGTGAGAAGAGTTTTCAAGAACTCAAAAGGAGACTCATTTCAGCACCTGTTCCGACAATACCATCTGGTTCGGAGGGATTTATCATCTACAGTGATGCTTCGGGCAAAGGGTTAGGATGTGTTCTCATGCAACATGAGAAAGTCATAGCCTATGCCTCATGACAACTCATGGAATATGAGAGGAATTATCCTACTCATGATCTAGAGTTGGTAGCTGTTGTTTTCGCACTTAAAATTTGGAGGCATTACTTGTATAGAGAGAAAATGGAGATCTTTACGGATCATAAAAGCCTCAAATATTTCTTCACTCAAAAGGAACTCAACATGCGACAACGATGTTGGCTTGAACTGTTGAAAGATTATGATCATACCATCCAATACCATCCTAGAAAAGTGAATGTGGTAGCTGACGGACTGAGTATAAGATCATATGCGGGTACGAGTGCAATATTATCAACGCAAAGGCCCATTTTGTATGACTTGCAAAGGATGAAGTTAGAGATAAAGACTCCAGGGACGCACATGATGATGGTAAACATACGAGTAGAACTGACTTTAATCGATAAAGTTAAAGTTGCTCAAGCTACAGACCTGGAGCTAATGCGTATGAAGAAGAAAGTGCAAGAAGGTGCTATGCCGGAAGCAAGAATCGATGAGGAAGGAATACTTCGAGTCAACTCCAGACTTTGTGTTCCTAACAACCCTGATTTAAAGTATAAAATCATTATGTAACGACCCCAAATTTCATACCATTTAAATCTCGACTTTGGTTGTTAACCATACATTAAATCTCTAATTTTACATCATTAATCGATGTTAAACTTAATAAAATTGTAGAATATTTAAAACTTGTATACATTTCCTTCTTTCTTGCCCTGAATCGCAACCTTTACATTACATCTCTTTGATTCAATCTTATATCATGAATCGTTACAACAAAATGTCTATACAAATTCTTACATCATAACTAAATATCCATATATATTGGATAACTCAACTTACAATTCAACAATATGTTACGTTCAAAATATAAAATACATTTCTCATAAAACATAAGTAATCTTCGTGAATATAGATCTCTATAACTCATTTAGCACATATCTTTACCTTAAAATCTTGACCTGTAAAAGTGGTTATTTGAAAGAGTGAGCTCGACAGCCCAACAAAGTCTAACAGTTTGTATGCATCACATAGCACATAATAACATGCTCGATATACATCTCATTAAAGTAACATGGCATACATGCTTTTAATTCACATAGCAAATATAAAGATTGAGTTCCTTACTCAATCATAATTACTTAGCAAAAATATTGCAGTCATATATTGACTTTAACATTTCATGATTTCAACATGCATAACATATCATGCAATTTAAAACAGATCATCAAGTCCACGTAGAAAATAGGAACCGAAAGACTTGCCTTGATCGTTGTTTACCAATAATAGATTAATAGCTTACAGTTATCTGCACTTCACGTGCCCTACACAATTATATAATCATACACATCAACTATTAATCACATAACAACACATAATAATTATAATTTAAACTCTACCCCACATCTCATAATCATTCCTATTAATTTGCACACAATGTTCAATTAGATTGTGTTAACTTTTTGACTTATGACTCACTATATTTCATAATCGAAGTTCATTCAAGTGCTTAAGTCTTGCTAGGACTAATTATTGGTTTTATAGTAAACCCATTTCATATCCTATAATATTCATTTCAATTGAATTGAAACACTTTTTAAGTTTGTTAACACTTGGCACGGCGTTTCGACGTTCATTCGTCACACGCACGATTTGCTTCTCTTGTGAATGCTTACTATGCTTCAATAACTTATCTAATACATCATTTATTAATTTTAATACTGGGGCGTGAACTTCTGGCGCCGGGCTCGAATTTTGGCGTTGGGGCGCGAATTTTGGCGCTGAGACTCCATTTTTGGCGCTGGGGCGCCAAAACTTGCAGAACCCAACCACGAAGAACAGAACAACTAATTTTTTTTGTCTATTACTTCAATTGTAACACTAATTAACATGCATAACTTTATCGTAAGCTACATATAACCGTTAACTATCATCCATATAACAATTACCAATAATTAAACAACTACTTTAGAAAAACTTTATTCTTTGAAAATACTGTTTTAAGAACCAAAACTCCATTATCGATGTTTGTTTACACAGTGAACATGAAAACCAAAATTTATAACTAATTTGATTCATTGTTACTATGATTCTCTGAATTTCATAACAAATCAATATACTCAACGTTCAATTTCATAATTATCACTGTAATCTCAATTCTTCACCAATTCACTTCGTTCAAACTACGATTTCTTCGTTTCTTAATGAACTGGCATAAACAAGACCCAATTTACATATTAACATACAAACTAGCCACTAAATTTTGTACTTTCATAAGCTAAAAGAAAAATATACACTGTAATTCACTTTCTTCCTTTATAAACGAAATTAGCGAAGCAATTCTTTGTTTAAACACTAGTTCTCACATCCCAAACACATATAATCACCATAGTTCAACAACTACAGAAATTTTGTAAAAACATATATACATATCTAATATTAAGGTTATAGACACATACCTTTTATGCTTAAGAAATCCTTGTTAAACACTTTGAATTTGTTTTTGTAACACCCCAGTCCCACATCGAAAGATAGGGGGAAAATTTGTCTGCATATAAGGAATTAAGTAACTACCAATAGTACCTTCAAGTCATGACCTTTTGGGAGCCTGTGGTGGGCTAGATGACTCAAGAAGATACTATTGGGCTAGTGGTTTGAGGCCTTATTTGGATGAATTTGATTCGATTCGGACTTGGGATTTGACCCAAGATTTGTTCCAGACTCGGGATTTGACCTGGGTTGTTTCATATGGTATCAGAGCCGACTCTCGAAAGCTCAGGTCGGGTCATCCGATCGGGTTGCCGGAGGTGGGGACACGAAGGCTGGTGGTATTATCCCACAATGGAGAGATGGAGGTCCGGAGGTGGGGACACGAAGCCAGCCGGTATTATCCCACAATGGCTAGAGAGGCAAAGATCTTTGGGCCGTGTGTGTGATCAGTTCTGACGGGGACGTCAGAAATTTAAGTGGGGGAGTTTGTAACACCCCAGTCCCACATCGAAAGATAGGGGGAAAATTTGTCTGCATATAAGGAATTAAGTAACTACCAATAGTACCTTCAAGTCATGACCTTTTGGGAGCCTGTGGTGGGCTAGATGACTCAAGAAGATACTATTGGGCTAGTGGTTTGAGGCCTTATTTGGATGGATTTGATTCGATTCGGACTTGGGATTTGACCCAAGATTTGTTCCGGACTCGGGATTTGACCTGGGTTGTTTCAGTTTTGGTGGCTTTGGAATCACAAACTTGTCTTTCTCTCAAACTCTCTCAATCTATATGAAACTTTTCTTTCTTCTCCCCTTTTCTCTCTTAGGCTTTAGCCAAATAGATTAGGTGTGACTAAAATAAACTAATGTATCTATTCAAAAGTTTTAAAACTGACGCCACTAATGGCATTATTAAAACAGCGGTTACCACAAATTATTGCACATTATTTATATTTTCTTTATTTAATTTATATTATTAATAAATCAAATTTTAAAAAAATCCAAAATCCATAAGGCTCCATTTGGTAAAACGCTTTAAAATTAAAGACATAAAATATTTAAGCCTTGTTTGGCAAAATAAATTAAAACTACTTTAATTTATTTTAATAACCACTTATAATATAGTTATTTGTCACACTTCTAATTAATTAAGTTTTCATACTTAATTTAATTAATTCTAATAACAATCCATTGCATAACATAATAATTTATTTAATCATTATAAACTCTATAATTTAATTATTAAATTAGATTACAATTTCAAAATAATTACTTTCCTTAACTCATTAATTATTTATTAAACAAATAAATAATCAATTCACATCAAATCAATTAAACAAATACTTATTCAACGATAAACACATCCATTAAATATTTATATAATTCAATAAATATTTAAATATTATAATTAAAAATCTGGATTGTTACATCATTCCCTCCTTACAAGGATTTTGTCCTCAGAATCACAACTCAAACCACTCATTCATTACAATGGAGGCGCATAACACACCGTTTGCAATCCATCTTGGGAGTACCAAAACGTATCGTGATCTTCGACATACATTTTGGTGGAGCAATATGAAGAGAGAGATAACAGAATTTTTCTCAAGGTGTTTAACTTGACAACGAGTCAAGGCGGCGCATCAAGTACCAAAAGGTCCATTGCAACCACTTGAAATTCCAGAATGGAAGTGGGAACACATTACTATGGATTTCGTTACTGGTCTTCCCAAGGTTTCTCAAGGCATAGATGCAATTTGGGTCATTGTTGATAGATTGTCCAAGTCTGCTCATTTCTTACCTATACGAGAAACTTATACACTTGAACGTCTTACTCGTATGTACATAAACAAGATTGTAAGACTGCATGGTATGCCAGTATCCATAGTTTCTGATCGAGACCCAATATTCACTTCAAGATTTTGGGTTAGTTTGCAAAAAGCTATCGGCGCGGATTTACGATTTAGCTCTGTATATCATCTTCAGACGGACGGCCAGTCGAAGAGGACCATTCAAACTCTTGAAGATCTATTAAGACTCTGTGTCCTTGACTTCAAGGGAAGTTGGGATAAGTTCCTACCATTGGTGGAGGTTTCCTACAACAACAGTTATCAAGCAAGTATTGGCATGGCTCCATTTGAGGTGTTGTATGGAAGAAAGTGTCATTCTCCAGTATGCTAGGATGAGGTGGGTGAAGCAACATTGTTGGGACCGGAGTTGGTACGTATGACTACAGAAAAGATTCAAACGATCCGACAACGAATAAAAACCTCACAAAATCGACAAAGGAGTTATGCTGATCTTCATCGAAAAAACATGGAATTCGATATTGGTGATCATGTGTTATTTCATGTTGCTCCATGGAAGGGAGTTACGAGATTTGGAAAGAGAGAAAAGCTCAATCCTCGATTCATTGACCCATTTTTAATCCTCGATCGAGTAGGAACTGTGGCGTATAGACTCGCTTTACCGTCATGTATGTCTCGTGTTCATAACGTTTTTCACATATCTATGTTACGTAAATATGTGAAAGACCCGAACCACATTATTGAATTAGAACCAGACGAGATAGAGGAAGATTTAACGTATGAAGAGTTACCAGTTAAAATCTTGGATAAAAAGGATCATATTCTACGCTCCAAGGTTATACCTCAAGTCAAAGTTTTGTGGAGAAACCACGATGTGGAAGAAATGATCTGGGAGTTAGAATCTGAGATGAAATCAAGATATCCTTAACTCTTAGACATACCAGGTACACACCCTAATTTCGAGGATGAAATTTCATAAGAAACGGAGGTTGTAAGACCCCAACTTTTTGAAAAAAGATTAAATTTTCTCGAAATAAATTTTTGAATATTATGGTGTGGATTTGATATAATGTTATAGTTGTGGGTAATATTTACAAATTTTGCAAAGTACGCAAGTTGTTATATAATACTTGATTGGTCGGGGAATATTTGTTTTAACAGGGAATATTTGTACAACGACACAATCATTGGTGGACCCCACAACGGAATTATTATCGGATTGAGAAAACAACAAAAATACTTTATGAAAATAATGACGAAAATTTTACCGTTAATTGTTGAAAAACCCGGTGTTAAAAGTACAGTAATACGCGTGGTTGCATAGTAGCATACGGTATTGATTATTGATGCTTACGTCAGAAGTCACTCAGTTATACTAAATTATTGCTACAGTAATTGCTGCATCATATCTATCATATTATTAATTCAATTATTGTCACAGTATCATCTGCATAAAATGTTTTTTTATTAAATTAATACTTGAGACGACAAAGTTATTCATATTATAAATTTCAATATTTACAATGTCTAGAAGTTCTGTCAAGGAGAGGTTTGGTAACCTAATTGCGCGCCAATAGGAAGAAATCCTTATTGGAAAGCCCCCTCTTTCCTAGGAACGACCTGGTTGATAAATATTGTGAGTTATAATATTTATAATGAATGTTGTTCAGAGTTGAATTTGGAGACGCGGATGTGATATTTGAGTCCGGAACGACGAAATTAGTAAAAATTATCTAAAAACACAAAATTTTCTGGGATTCACTATTTGGTCAAAAAGTCAATAGTTGACTTTTTTGGGAAAAGTCAAACTTCAAAATTTCAAAATTTATATTTTTGATAAAAATAGTTTAATTATGTTGGAATTGTTTGTGTTAGTGAAAATCGACATTTATTCCGATGATAATTGATGTCTAGGGGTTATATTGATAAATCAGGTAATTTATCGGATAAATGAGCAATTAATTGCTACTAATTAACATGCTTATATAACTATTTGTTCATATATGTGTACTATTGAATCACATTATTTACTATTAGGGGAGTTGGTGCAAGATTGATAATACTTGCATGACTAAATTAAAAATGGAGGTATAGATGGAGGTACTATACTGAAATTCGTATTTTTTACATGATTATACTATTGATTCACATGATTGAACTATTGATTCACATTATTTAATATTAGGGGAGTTGGTACAATATTGATAATACTTGCAGGACTAAATTATAAATGAAAGAAAAGTTGAAGGTATTGTACTGTAATTTTCGAGCCCCAAAACGTGCAATTATCGAAACTATATTTTCCTATAAATAGAAGCTCATTCTTCCTTCATTTCTCACCAATTCACAAAATCTTTAGAGCGATTATTATAGAGAGAAAGAAGAAGAGAAATATACTACCTCACTATTCCAGTATCCAATTTTTTCCAAGGTAGGGAGTATTATTTTTTTCTTATCTATGAAGAGAACTTCTGTTATTCCATTCTTTATTATTCTATTGGAATAACCTGTATACGCGGGCTACCCTATACTTGGTGAAGTTCTTCTGTTATTCCATTCTTTATCATTCTGTTGGAACATCCTGCCTGTGCGTTCTACGCTGGACCTGGTTCCGTCTTTATTATTCTGTTGGAATATCCTGTCTGTGCATTTTACGCCGGACCTGATTCCGTATTTATTATTCTATTGGAATATCCTGTCTGTGCGTTCTACGTCAGACCTGATTCCGTCTTTATTATTCTGTTGGAATATCCTGTCTGTGCGTTTTACACCGGACCTGATTCCGTCTTTATTATTCTGTTGGAATATCCTGTCTGTCTGTTTTACGCCGAACCTGATTTCGTTATTTATTATTCTGTTAGAATAACTTGCCTGTGCGGTCTATCGCATGCCTAGTGATTTCTTTTATTATTCCATTTCTTATTATACTCAGTTGGTTAAAGTTTTGACTTCTATACTCCATGAAATTAGTGGAATATCCTTGATATTTACGCTTCATCCAGTATCTTTTCATGGATATATTCTTCTGAGCATTCTTAAATTTTACTCTACAAAGCAGTATCATGTTGACAATTTGGACGTTATTAGTTCCTGGATAAATTAATCCTTGAACTTGTTTTATTGAATTCTTATATCATTGTCATCATCCTCATGTTTATATTTTGTTGAAAGTCATCTGTGTCCTATAGTGCATAGATGGACTTGGTATGATTATGACCAGGGATTATTTGGTGTAATCATGACCGTAATGTTACAAATGCTGTGGAAAAAGTCCTCATTGACCCGTAGAGCATTGATGGATAGTTGTTGGCATGATCATGACCATTATTGAATACACCAATATTCTTGGCCCGTAGTGCATGGATAATTGTGGTCGTGATACTAAAAAATATCCTTGGCCGTAGTGCAGGGGTGATTCGATGATGTGGATTATTTATTAAGCTGAGTCCCAGCGATAAAAGTGATGAAAATTCTTCTAAATCATAAATGATAGTAGATTTTATTCTCTACTTGACTCTTTTAATGGATTATTTGTTCCGCTGCAGTTAAACTTGATGGTTGTTATATTGTATCAGTTTAACACTGTTGAAGGCTAACGATAATATATGCAGCATTATCTTAGTCATAATATTTCCTACTGGGCTAGTTGAGCTCACCCTTTTACTTTTATTGTTCTCTTCAGGAAATGAGAACGTAGCAGGGACTAGTCGGGAAATGGAGTGACGGACCAGATGATAGCATTAGTAGTCCTCATTATTCTGTGAAATAGTGTAATAATAATTGTAATAAGGACTCCTTTTGAGTTTGTATAATCTCTAGTAGACAATATTTGTATTCAAACTCACAGTTTATGTTTTGTCGTATTGTACACGACAGTTGTATTATTAAGTTGTATTTGAATTTATGTACCATGTAAGTGGCGACCCAAGATGGGTGACGTATACCTAATTTTTGGGGCGTCACAGGAGAGGCCAACTTATGGTGGGAGACCGGAATGGATGTGATAACGTGGGTGAGGTTCAAGGAAATATTTTACGAGAACTATTTTCCCACGAACATGCAAGAAAGGATGGAGATGCGGTTTCTGGAGTTCAAGCAAGGGGACATGACGGTTCCCCAATATGCCGCCAATTTAATGAACTGGCAAGTTTCGCTCCACACCAAGTGGATACCAAGGTGAGGAAAGCTCGATGGTTCGAGCAGGGCTTGAAACCCTGGCTCTATAACTGTATCTTTGTGTTCCAAAGTACTTCCTTTGGAATTGTGTTAGAGAAGGCAATAATTTCCGATGGTGGTAGCGAGGCATTGAGCCAATACCACAAGGACAAGAAAATCAAGGGGAAGGTGGATGGGGGAATAAAGGTTAAAGGTGCCAGCGGGAGTGGCGAAGGGTATAAGAGGAAGGTCAATAGCTGAGGGAATCCCGTATTGAAACTAGGGGACCTGAAAAGGAGGATGGAGGCCTGCAAGATATGCGGGAAGACTCATTTAGGAGTCTGTCTCAAAGGTAAGGCCGTGTGCTATAACTATGGACAGGAGGGGCATATTGTACCAAACTGTCCAAGCCTAAAGAAGAATTATGAATGCTTTGTATGTGGATCAACTGACCATATGGCAAAGAACTGCCCAAAGAAGGGGACAGACAGGAATAGGGGCACCAATAGTGGTAAGTTAATTATTGGGGGTCCAGTTCAGCCGGGTAGGCCAATGGCCCGTACCTTTAATATGACCGTTCAAGACGCAATGGCCTCGGGGGACGTAGTCGCATGTATTATTCTGATTAACGACTTAAATGCATACGTGTTGTTTGACTCGGGTACTACTTGTTCGTTTATCGCATGTGATTTTGCTAGAAGATTAGGATTACTTCCCAAAAAGTTGCCCTTACCTTTGAACATTAAGGTAGCAAACGAAGAGATAATTCATGTTTAAGATATTCATAGGAGTTATTGCGTAGACATTCAAGGTTGTAAATTATTGGTAGATCTGATACCGATAAAGTTAGGAGAATTAGACGTAATCCTTGGAATGGATTGGTTGATTAATCACGAGGCAGTTATAGATTATCAAAAGAAATGCGTAAATATTAAAACATTAAAAAAATCTCATGTAATATTTTACAGGAATAAATCGCTGGGACGTTCGTGTTGTCTTACCATGACACAAACTAGGAAATTATTGAGGAAGGGGTGTGTAGGCTATTTGTGTCATGTGGTTGATACCCCGAGAGTGGGAACGGCCATGGAACAAATACCTATAGTGAGTGAGTTCATGGATGTATTTCCAAGTGAGTTATCGGTCTTCCGCGGGATAGGGAGACCGAGTTCGTAATAGATATTGTGTTAGGAGCGACACCAGTTTCTAGAGCACCGTATCGTATGGTGCCAGTAGAGATGAAGGAGTTGATAGTGCAGTTGCAGGAATTATTGGACAAGAAGTACATTCAACCGACTGTTTCACCGTGGGGAGCACCGGTACTGTCTGTCAAGAAGAAGGATGGATCATTAAGACTTTGTATCGACTACTGAGAGTTGAACAAGTTAACGATAAAGAATAAGTATCCGTTGCCCAGGATCTATGATCTTTTTGATCAGTTGAAGGGGGAAAAATATTTTTCCAAAATAGATTTAAGGACGGGGTATCATCATCTGAAGGTTCGAAATGAAGACGTGCCAAAGACAGCATTCAGGACTCGTTATGGTCATTACGAGTTTCTGGTGATGTCATTTGGGTTGACTAATGCACCTGCTGCATTTATGGATATGATGAACAGAGTGTTCAAACAATATTTGGTCAATTTCATTGTGGTGTTTATTGATGATATTCTAGTCTACTCTAAGACGTCAGAAGATCTTGCTGAACACCTAAGAATAGTGTTGGAGACATTAAGGAAGGAAAAGTTATATTCAAAGTTCACTAAGTGTGAATTTTGGTTAGAGAGGGTACAATTTTTATGTCATGTCATTGACCATGAGGGGATTTCAGTAGATCCAACAAAGGTGGAAGCCGTGATGAATTGGGAACAACTAAAAATGTCGACTGAGGTGCGGAGTTTCCTAGGGTTAGCGGTTTACTATTGGAGGTTCATTTAGGACTTTTCGAAGATAGCTACTCCGTTGACTAACTTGACGAGGAAGACGATGAAGTACGTATGGATTGAGAAATGTGAAGATAGTTTTCAAGAACTAAAGAAGATGTTGAGTGAAGCGCCTGTTTTGTCATTGCCCGATGACACATGAAATTTCGTAGTTTATAGCTATGCTTTGCATAAAGGAGTGGGATGCATGCTCATGTAGCATGGCATGGTCATTGCGTATGCATCTAGGCAGTTGAAGGATTATGAGAAAGTTTACCCTACTCATGATCTGGAACTGGCCGCGGTGGTGTTTGCCTTACATATTTGGTGACATTATCTTTATGGGGAAAAGTGTGAGATATACACGGACCATAAGAGTCTAAAATATATCATCACACAGAAGGAGTTGAACATAAGACAGAGGAGGTTGCTGGATTTGATAAAGGATTACGACTATGAAATCCTGTATCACCCTGGAAAAGCCAATGTAGTGGCCGATGCCTTGAGTAGAAAGGGTCGGGAGAAGTTGTCTATGTTAACAGCTCAAACTGAGTTAATAACAGAGATGGCTAGGATGAAGTTAGAGGTGAAGTTGCCAATTGAGGCGGATCAGAGACTGTTTGCGACGGAGATTCAGTCTACCATCGTAGAGAGAGTCAAGGAGGTGCAGCTCAAAACCGATGAGTGTGACCAGATAAAGAAGCGGTTGACCAATGAAAAAGATATTAAGTTTAGTCTTGATAATGAGGGATTCTTAAGATTTGAGGGAAGAATTTGGGTTCCGAATGAGACGGAATTAAAGGATCAAGTTTTATAAAAGGCTCATAGTTCGAGGTACTCGATTCATCCTGGTAGTACTAAAATGTATCAAGACCTTCGATAGAGTTTTTGGTGGTCGAGCATGAAGAGAGAAATAGCCGAGTATGTGAGTAGGTGCTTGACTTGTCAAAGAGTTAAAGTCGAACATCAACGACCAAGTGGCTTGTTAGAGTCATTGGAGATTCCGGAATGGAAGTGGGAGCATATCACGATGGACTTTGTGATGAGACTTCCGACGACTCAGAAGGGATATGATGCGATTTGGGTAATAGTGGACCGGTTGACGAAGTTGGCTCACTTTTTGCCAATTCGAATTAAGTATAACTTAGATCAATTAGCTACATTCTATGTTCAAGAAATTATTTCCAGAAATGGAGAAAGTGTTTCGATAGTGTCAAATCGTGACCCACGATTCACATCGAACTTTTGGAGAAGTCTTCAAGAGCAGTTGAGGACGCAGTTGATGTAACGACCGAGAAATTTGTATCTTATTGTAAAATGATTTTATTAAGTTAAATAATAATAAAATTCTATTCTATGTGTTATCAAGATGGTTAATTGTATGACCTATTGATGTTAGAATATCGTAGTATTTGAGCTATGTGAATGAATTAAAGTGTTTAAATTTCCAAGACGAAAATAAAAGTTTTCCGAGGAATTTTCCAAAAAACACTATTAATCGGTATTTGCTCAGGATCTATTTTTGAAATTTTGAGAAATACGTAATGATAGAATTACAAGGTAAGATGGATTACGTAATAAAAATCTAGTTATGGAAAATGTAATATTTCACTTGCTGACTTAATTTATAAACGTTACGGAAGGCGAAGTAGTAATGAATAAGTAATAATTGTATAATACTTAGGTATTGTACAATGGTAATGAAAACGAGTATAATACGAAGTATTATACGAGTGGGTATGAAGAATGAAATATCGTATATATTTTTTATATGAATTAGAATACGAAAATGATACATAAACTATATGTATATGTATTAAGTAATGTTAATGGACTTGGAAGATTGGTTAACAATTATTATAAGTCCAAGTAAATTAAAGGGTGAGGCCCAATTATTGATTAATAAACAAGTTAAGGTTTATTAATGCCAAGCCCAAAGATTAAGTTGGTCCAAGCCCAAGCTAGAGTCCAATGAATTAATTGACCCATGGGGCAAACCATATTAATATGGTTTAACTTTGGTAATCAAATTAAATGTGTAATGATCAAGTATTAGAAGTAATGACCAAGACTTTTGAGTGGTGGCCAAGCATAAGATAAGAGTTGTGATTAGCAAGTAATGAATAGTAAGGAGGTGGCTTAAAGGAGGTGGCTTAAAGGAGGTGGGAAGATTTAATGACTAAATTACCCTAGCTTTGCAACTTCTATAAATAGAGAAGGCTTGCTAGCCATTTAACATTAGTTCAAATAATCCAACCTATTACAAAGTGCTTAAGTATTATAGAGAATAAGCTACAAATAAGTCACTTTTATTTGTAAGAAGAAGAAGAAAGCTACCTTACCAAGAATTCAAAAGTAAGACTTCTTCTCTAAATTATCTTCTATCTCTACCATGATAGGTTGATAAGAAAAGAAGGATTAAGAAACATGAATGATAAGAAGCAAGAAGAATGTGTAAGTCATGAACTTAAGCCACATATGTTGGCAATAAGTCATTTGAACTTATAAAAGTTGTAAACTTATTATAAGTTAACCTTGAATGTTAGTATGAAAATTTTAAACTTGTAATGAGTTTAGTAAAAGAATGATAAGGATGTAAAATAACTTGTATGATCATATGTATCATGAATACATAAGTAAAGTTATATGTTAAGAACATATAAAGTATGATGATTAAGAAACTTTAATTGTCACAAGTCATGAACAATAAAATCTTAAGCAGTTTATAATTTGACAAGTTATAGGCTCATGAAGAATACGTCAAAAATCCAACAATGAATAGAGGTTGTTGTAATAAGTATGTTGAGATGTTCACATGATGAATGGAATTCATTTGTAATGTTGAACAAATCATAAGAATGAAGATTTACCAGAAATTGCACGATTGGATGATAACCGTCGAATTCGTAAAATTCTCAGAATAGAAGTCAAATTTAGTGTTTGAACTTGGAACCATTGTTTTCTGATGGAGACAAGTCATATTTGGCATTTAAGAGTTGCGAACTCGAAAATGACCAAATTCTGACTTAGATCGAAGAAATGAGCATTGAACATTCACGAACGTTTATCGTTTTCGTTAAAAATGAACAAATAGGTGAATTTTTAGCAAACGAAGCCAAATAGATAAAATTCTTGCATAAACGCATAGATTACGTAATTTATGAACCGTAGGCTTTCGAACGAGCCAATTCGGACTTATAATGAAGAAGTTATGTGTCCGGAAAGTTCACAAAATTCAAAGACTGAAAATTTTTCTGGTGCACACTGGTCAACCCTAGGCCAAACTGGTCGCGCCGCAGCGCGTAATAGTGTCTGAGCACACT